>CM061045.1:95614222-95996722 GCA_030762985.1 Adelphocoris suturalis | reverse complement strand
GAAATCCGTTTCAGTCTATTCTGAATCATATTCTGAAGTTTAACGCATTTTTTCATGTATGTATGTATGTATGTGTATATGTATGTATATATGTATGTGTCATTCCAGACGATAACTGTCAGTAGAACTGTGCTAGAAACTTCAAACAAATTTTAAAATGTTAAGGACACAAAACGAAAGCTGAAGTTCGTTGGCCAGCATGATCGGATTACATCTTCGGGTTGAAATCTTCAAAACTGTAGTCAAAAATGTCAAAATAGCCTGTGTTTTGCTATTTGTTGTGCGAAATAATTTTTTCAGCATACTAACATGTGGAATATTCGGATTCAGCGTAAAATTTCCTGTAAGAATACGTATCAAGTTTTCAAAAATTTCAAAGTTGAAAAATCAGTCAAAAATCGAAATAATGCCATTCGCTAGTTGTAAAAATCGGTAATATTTGCATGAAACATTGTCCAAATTCAGATTGAACTACTCTTATGGATGTATCCCTGTTTAACCAATCCTAGAACCATGCTGTTTAAAACGTAGGTAGTAGGTGCTTGGTAAAAAAAAAAAAAAAAAAAAATGTTATCACAAATGATGAGTTTACTCTGAAATGTTCCGTCCTCCGATTCCCTCGGACGCGCTCTTCAATGTTTTACGCTCAACTGTTTTAGGACTTGATGTAGCTTTAATACGGACTGTGGCTTAGAAAATATCAGCCATGAAATTATGAAGAAGTTCTATTTATGTACGTATGTAGTACTTCAAAAATTCGCTCATGGGGTCATGCTGCATGACTGGACTTTTCACGTACAACCAAGCCGTTGCTGGTGAAATGAAACTTCTTTATTTTTCACCGGACAAAAATCGTTCTCCACTCGTTGGAAAGCTCTCGACTTATCACGCATTTCTTTCGCACTTGTTCTTCTATTCATGTCGTAGTTTTATATTTATTTATGTTATATAGTAAACAACGCCTCTTTATTTTGTTGTCACTTGGTTGAGAAGTTAATCTTGGTTATAGTAATTGTAGACGCGCACCATAACAGAAAATTACCTACTTAGGTACTGTGTTCTAATTTCGATTAGTAAAACATTTATGTCATAGTTTTAAATTTATTTACATTTACGAAATAGCAGGAAGAAAGCATGTTCCATGTTATATCATTCTAGTCGAAGGCTCAAAGCGGAAAGTTACCGGGGGTCCAAGGGGGCGAAGACCCCCTGGCGGGGTCAAGGGGCGAGTTTTTTTCAATAGCTTTGTTTTCGAGTTATTCAATTTTTGAGAATTTTTTCGTGTTTTCGACCTCAAGTTACAAAAATGGCCATAACTACCTTGATTTTTAGACTAAACAAAAAATTGAGGATGCCGTTGTAAAGAGCGTTAAATTTCCTCTCGGATAGGCCACCTAACGTGCTAGATTACGCAGGTAACATAGTCATAAATCTACCCCCAAGTCAAAAATTTTCAAAAATGAAAAACTAAGTATGTTTTAACCCGCTAGACGGCATGGATAATCCCAGGGAATTCTTGTGCCTGCTACTGGATAAATTTCCGCAAACCGTCAGCTTTTGAACGGCCTAGTCAATTTTACTTTTACTTTATTGAATGGGGAAAAAAAGTTTGGTTTATTATTTCCAATAATAAGCCTATGTGATCGTGTAGCAAAAACGCTGCAAATTATTTCACAAAGGTTTATTATTTTTTCAATTGAGTTTGATCGTAGTTTTAGTTGGCTTGCGTACGTCATAAGGCCCGTCCAGACTCCTCGGAGTGTCCTATTTCGAGTTGCCACAACCTATACTTCTATAATTATATACGCATGTTTATATTTCTCGATTTGAGCTCCTAACTATTCAAATAGTTATTGCCTTAATAATATCATTATCTAAGTACGTACGAAAAGTCGAGAGGATATGTTATTAAATATGCGTAGGAAAAGCATTGGGATCAACACACAAAAAATATGACCTAGAAAAAACATACATTCATGCCTCGAAGGAACGCCGTACCCACCTCATGGTGCCGCGGTGTTTTATATGGGTATAACACGTAAAAGTAATAAATATCCATTCTCCTACACCCCTCTGCTACGCCCCTGGTCACTCCAGCGACCACAAGGTGCCGCGGCGTTTCCTCTCACTCCACCCCCCGCTCACCCCCTTCACCACCCACCGTGACCCCCTGCCAAGCGTGCCAGGCGTTCGTCTAACACGTATAACACTCCCGTTTTTGGTCCATAGCATCTATGGGAGTAAAGCGATCGGGATGGTTAAACGTTATAACCAACTAGACCCCAAATGGAGTCTATGTGCGAAAGAACGGGTTTTTTAAGTAAATTCTTACTCTTTTCTTAAAAATTACCAGCCTTAAAAACCGGCCTTCCTTTTGAAAAAAATCCTTAAAGATTTAATAACTAGAAAACAAAGCGTTAAAAAAATTCTCAAGGAGGAACTTATGATCGGAAATTAGTTGCAAAATACTCGTACATGTGGGAGTTTACCGGATATAATGTGAAACACCCTGTATATCCGAGGGAGAGTCTATTACATCTCAATCTCTATTATAATAAGAAAAAAACTCCGTCTGTTTGTCTGTCCATGAGGCACGGCCAAAAGGCTGAGTCATGGGAGTCCAAGAGTGAGGGGATCTTCTAGGGATTTTCCGAAAGGGTGTATAAGCGATTTTAAAATTTTTTAACCCCACCCAAACCATGGGCTCTTTGTCACGGAGCTGCGTCTCGGACTCATTTTCTTGCATCCGGGACGCTCCGCGACATCGAGTCTTGCATCTCGTGTGTTGCGTTTTAGTATTTTTTGATTCTTTACACAATGTCGCGCAACATTGAGTCAGTGCGTATGTGAATATCGAACAAAGTGGGCCTCTCACCGGTGTATCTTCGTTGTTATCGCTTTGTAGTTATCGTTGTTATGCTTGTAGCTAAAAACGGTTTTTTTTTTTTTTTTTTTTTTTTTTTTTTTTTTTTTTTTTTTTTTTTTTTTTTTTTTTTTTTAAGCAGAATTTTAGTCAAAAGAACTTTATTAACAATAAACTAGAAAAACAAGAAATTTGTGCTGAAAAAAGTAGGTACTTAAATTTCATTAATATTTGTCGAAAATGGATGAAAACGGCTTAAAAAAAAAAGGCTAAAAATCAAAAATAGCTGCATTTTCCCGAAAAATCGGCTTTTTGAATTGCCGAAAATTATTTAGGACAAGTTTATTTGCCACAAAATCGGTAGTGAACATTTCTTCCTAGTTAAAATCCTAAATTTTCAAAACAATTTAACAAAATATACTAAGATAATTTACGAAAATCCACTCATACGATCATGCTGCATGACTGGATCTTTTTACTAACTTATTAAGTCGTCTTATAAAATCGACTTGACATCAAATAGCTGGATTATCCAATTAACGCTGTTTCCAACGGTGGTCATAATTTTTATTTTACAGTGATCTCAAGTAGAATTATGGTCATTTGAAGGTAGAAAACATATCTTAAAAATGAAATTACTCAGAAAAACAGAGCATTAAAATAAATCTCTAACAAGTACTTTCATTCAGAAATGAGCTCTAGAATTGACCCATGAAGCACCATTACACCCTTCTATAGTGGTTGGCGCAGATGGGCTATCTAATGCAGATATAATAAAACATCATGTAATAATTTTTTGCCTTCTTCTTCTAGTCTTCTAAACAGTTTCCTTCAGTTCAGGTCACACTCTTATCTCTACTCTAGACACTCTCGGAACCTCTTCCCCCCCCCCCCTTGTCTATTATGTCCTGCAGGCTGCAGCAGCTTTGTGGCCCCTCCACAAAAGATGATAATGGCCTCACGATATGGAAAAAACCGTTAAAAAAACCGAGTGTTAATGAAGGGTCCACGCATCCACCAACGCGGTGGCTTTTTTTTTAGTAGCATTTTTTTTACTCCGTAGAGCTATGTCAAGTGCTACTGCAATCCCCGAAAGCGCGACCTCGTTCGACATGGCTCAGGTTCAAACTAGATGCGTACACGATTTGCAGAGCGACAATGTCGCGGGGCAAAGAATCTGAGACATGAATCCGAGCGTCTGCAACAAAGAGTCCGAACAATGAATCCCAGTGCGTACTAGCCTTAAGGGCTTCTTGGACGTTCTTTTCCCTAATGCCATTGATTATTTTATCTCTCAATATTTGATTAATGAGAGATTCAGTAGAAACGCATTCAAAGTCGCACGAGGACAACAGTTGCCTACATTCCGTGAGAAAATGATCGAACGGTTGACCCTCTGCTTGGCCTCGGGAATTGAACATAAACAGCTCAAACACATCATTAGTGAGTGGATTTGCAAAATCATCAATTGCACTAATGAACTTGCACTGCGTGAACTTTAGAATCTCCATAAGAAATCGGTAGAGTTGAAAATATGCCCCCATCATATTTTTAAGCAACCTTACATCCTTCTCTTCTTGTTCGGTTGTTACCAGATTGTAGTGTGCAAGCTGATTCACGCCTCTAAACTGTATATTTACGAAAAGGAAGAATCGTTTGATTTGATGTCTGTTTGTATGGATCAAAATTACTTTTTATTTGAGGGGAAATGTTATACACAGCCAGGGATTGCTATGGGTTCTCCGTTATCTCCTCTACTTTCAGATATTTACATGGCTTATCTTGAGCAACAAATATGTACAACTTGTAACACAAATTAATAATCTACTCTATTGGTATAGATATATCGATGATATTATCAATTTATGGAAGGGCACACAAAGACAACTAAATAAATAAGATCCCTTTGTCAAAATTTCCCTCGAATTCGGCGGAAATAAACTCAATTTTTTAGATCTGTCCATCTCTTTGGTAAACGAAAAGCATGATTTTATAAAAAAGATACATACAGCGATATAACGATCCATAGTGCTTCAAATCACCCTTTAGTCCACAAGCATGCAGCTTTCCTTAGTATGATCAACCGAGCACTATTTATTCCAATGAGTGAACAAAATTTACCAGAAAATCCATTCCGCGGCAATGCTGAGGCTTTCCAAACCCAAATTAGGGGGTAACTTGACGAAAGTATGGGCCACTACGAAGGAAAAAGTCGCGACAATAACTTTACAACATTAAAATAACTAACTGCGCCATGTTTAATATTACTTATACAGTAAAATATAATATTAAACGAACATTTCGATCATAGAATAGGTACTTATACTAACGTATATAGACTAAAGTATGATTAAGTATGATTTCGATGAAGAAGAAGAGAGTTGTTTACTCCACGAGATCCGAAAAATTGTGAAATTCGCATGCATTAACCACGTCCTTGCTTTCGAGTTCTGACAGTTCCGAAAAAATGGGGACTGTTAGAACAGTTTGGAACTGGATTCGCAAAACGCTGCGAACGCCGAATTCGGTGTTCTTGGCGTTCCGGAACTAAGCGTTTTGGCACTGCGAACGACAAAACTCGACTGTGCTTGCCCAGAACCGTTCCGAACTCGCAAAACGCACACTGAGAAGGAAGCTGGAGTAAATTATAAATATGGCCGTGAAGTTCCAAAGGGGTATTAACACAATACAATCCAGTAATAGCCGTCCTTCCCTAAAGAAGAGGACGTACCCAAATTAAAAAAAGTCCAGTCATGCAGCATGACCCCATGAGCGAATTTTTGAAGAATATTACCGATTTTTACAACCAGCGAACGGCATTATTTCGATTTTTGACTGATTTTTCAACTTTGAAATTTTTGAAAACTTGATACATATTCTTATAGGAAATTTTACGCTGATTCCGAATATACCACATGTTAGTATGCTGAAAAAATTATTTCGCACGACAAATCGCAAAAAATAGGCTATTTTGAAATTTTTGACTACATTTTTGAAAATTTCAACCCGAAGATGTAATCCGATCAAGCTGGCCAACGAACTTGAACTTTCGTTTTGTGCCCTTAACATTTTAAAATTTGTTTGAAGTTTCTAGCACAATTCTACGGACAGTTATCGTCTGGAATGACACATACATACATACATATATACATACATACATACATATATACATCAGGGGTGCCCACAGGGGGGGGGGGGGGTCACGACGCAAACTGCGTCGTTAAAATTTTGGGGGGGGGGGTTAGAAAAATGAGTATTTTTTAAATTTTTTTATGAACAAGTAATGAGATTTATACTAACAAATTAATTACTTACAATTGAAAAACAAGAAATTCGACATTCTTTATCACATCAGTGTATCATTTACATTACCTATTTAATAAATATTTTATTTGGGAGGGGGGGGGCCGGATCGAGTCGTTGCGCTTGGGGGGGGTGGGCACCCCTGCATACATACATACATATATACATACATACATATATACATACATACATATATACATACATAAAAAAATGCGTTAAACTTCAGAATATGATTCAGAATAGCCTGAAACGGATTTCTGCATAAAAAATTTTCAAAAATTCACATTCTACAAATTTTGAGGCGAGAGCAATAGCTTAATTTTCTTCGAAAATTCGCTAAAAATGGTTTCAATATATTTCATGAACAGTTTTCAAAGAAAAAATTATGAAATTTAGTCTATGGTAAATTATTGAAATATTACGCCATAGATGTGGACACCTACCGATGACAAATTTCTTAATGAAATTAAATAAAACGCATACGTATTATGAACTACAAATGCGGTCAAGTATTGTAAGTATAGGGCAGCGTCGACAAAATTTGTCACCCCACACATATACTCACCTGTTTTTTTGTTTGTCACTAAAGTAGTCAGGGGATGGGGGGGGGGGGGGGGGGGTTAAGCAGTTATCGTAACTTTTGTTGGCTACACAAACCCAGTGGCGTAGCAAAGTCATTTCTCATGCAGGGACAGCAACAACAGTCAATGATTTTATATATAGGTACAGATATATAAAACTAGGTCGGTATTGTTTAAATATGTATAGTACTAGTAGTGTATATGTGGGTATTATAGCAGAATAAAGAAATAATGTCTATCGCCCGATCCCTTTTGCTAGGTAGGCAGTCAATAACTGGAAAACATTAGTAATGCTAGAATAGGTCGATTGCAAAGGCTCATTATTGAAAATGATACCTTAAACGAAAAGAATCACCTATGAATGAATTTGAATTTGCGTCCTACGAACCTAGTGAAAATCGAATCTACCTACACGATTATATTATGTAGACAAATAACAGGTAATTTGTAATATTTTACAGCCTAACTTTACGATCTATAAATTAAGGTAATTAACCCTTCTTTTGGTAGACAAAATTCTTACCAAACTAATTCCATCTTAGAATAATTATGAATACACTCATGAACTGGGGAAGCACTAGGCTTGACTTACCGCTTCCAAACGCCTTTGTAGATATAGATGTAGAAACGCTAGAAACTAGATGGAAATCTTCCTCTCCAAGGGATTCTTAACTAATTACTTCAGCGCCCATGTTTCCGATAATCGCAATTGTCTTTCGTGTTACACATTGTGTGACAGATAAACACGAAATAAATATAGGACATGAAACTAACGACAAAAGAAATCACAAAATGTAATCAAACCGAAACCGCCAAGTCGCTACAAGGAAACACTGCCGTTTCGTGCCCTCACGAAACTGTTACTAGTCCTGGAAGTTTTCGAGGGTGCTGAATCCGAAGCCCGTTTTAGCGAATTTTTGAAGAAAATTAAGCTATTGCTCTCGCCTCAAAATTTGTAGAATGTGAATTTTTGAAAAAATTTTATGCAGAAATCCGTTTCAGGCTATTCTGAATCATATTCTGAAGTTTAAAGCATTTTTTTATGTATGTATGTATGTATTTATGTATGTATATGTATATATGTATGTATGTACGTATGTATGTGTCATTCCAGACGATAACTGTCCGTAGAATTGTGCTAGAAACTTCAAACAAACTTTAAAATGTTAAGGACACAAAACGAAAGTTCAAGTTCGTTGGCCAGCATGATCGGATTACATCTTCGGGTTGAAATTTTCAAAAATGTAGTCAACAATTTCATTTTGCGATTTGTTGTGCGAAATAATTTTTTCAGCATACTAACATGTGGTATATTCGGAATCAGCGTAAAATGTCCTATAAAAATATGTATCAAGTTTTCAAAAATTTCAAAGTTGAAAAATCAGTCAAAAATCGAAATAATGCCGTTCGCTAGTTGTAAAAATCGGTAATATTTGCATAGAACATAGTCCAAATTCAGATTGAACTACTCTCATGGAAGTATCCCTGTATAACCAATCCTAGAACCATACTGTTTAAAACGTAGGTAGTAGGTGCTTGTTAAAAAAAAAAAAAAAAAAAGTAATTACCACTGATGAGTTTACTCTGTGAAATATTCCGTCCTCCGATTCTCTCGGTCGCTCTCTTTAATGTTTTACGCTCAACTGTTTTAGGACTTGATGTAGCTTTAATACTGACTGTGGCTTAGAAAATATCAGCCATGAAATTATGAAGAAGTTCTATTTATGTACGTACTAGCACGCAGACCCAAGGCCTCGCTCCGCTCGGCAGTCAGTAACGTTAATCTCAAGGCCTCCCTCCACTCGGCCGTCAGTAACGTTAAGCTTAAGGCCTCGTTTTATTTTATGTCAAGATTTGATGATGTTATGATAGGATACTGTTAAGATTTCAACTGCCTTCAATACTGACCACATTGGACATCGAAATCTATGAATATTTACCTACATTTGTCTTTAAATCTACAAGATTAGTTTAATAATAATAAAGTATGAGTACCTCCTAATTATTTTTAATAATTTGATTCCATGTTTGTCTATCAAAATCATAAACTAAAATTTCTCTACACGATCAATAGCGACTGAAATGTCGAACATTTCTTCAAAAATTCGCTCATGGGGTCATGCTGCATGACTGGACTTTTTCCTAATTGTAATTGTTGAGGTACGGCACCTGCATTTTTGAAAAAATCACTTAAATTCCAGGATAATTTATTTCCAATCAAAAGTTGATATTCTTGTTGGAAATTTAACGCTGGACACGCCTAACCATATGGCCCGCCGAGCTTTTTGAACCGGCTCGCCAAGCATTTTCACCTTTTAAGTTCCTCAGCAGTAATTTCTTCATAGTGTATCACTACCACTTATTGATTACTGCTGTTATTGAGGAAAATTAATGGCCATTCACTTGTATTATTCACCAGCAAGCTTTATGCGGAAAAAGATCAGATTTCAGATTTTTCCGACAGTGCCAAGGTTAGTTTTTGCGTATTTGCGGAATTAAAGATCCGAAAACCGCTTGTTTCTTTGAAAATGCTGTCCGTAACCTTGTTGGATGACTGGAATTCGTTTCTTCCCCGTTTCATACTCTTTAGACTCCAAAACAGCGACTAAATGTACAGTAGGGGTCCATTTTCTGAATTCCTGACAAATTAGGACGATTTTTGTGAATGTATCAGATATAGTTACGGTTACAGATACGAGTAACTGTATCTCTATCCGTAGTTACATTCCCTCGGCAAGTATCTGTATCTGCGGATTTCGGATACAGGTACAATATCCATATAAGTATTTGTGACGGTAGATACAGATACCAAGTAACTGTAACTAGATCTTCACGATTCCATTCGTGTAACTATACGGTAAATACAATGAATTAGATATACTGGCTGATTTGGAACCTTTTTCGGTAATAATTCTTCATATTTGTCAGAAGTATCCGAAAAAGTATCTAGATACCCTGGTAACTAGATACTGCCCAACTCTGCACACATCAATGAAAAACCTGGTCCATTTCCCAACTTGCAACACCCTTAAAGCCGAAAATAATGAAGAGTTTCCGAATGAATTTGTGGTGAATCTTATCAGGTGTCTCCGAGATCAGTTGGAGACCCATTTTCAAGATTTCGAGGAAGCATCTTTGAACATCAGGATTTCCCAAAACCCTTTTAATGCAGCAGTTGAAGATTTACCTCCTGATCTTCAACTGGAAGTCATTGAACTGCAGTCAAATAAAAATCTACAAAGACAGCTTCGGATAAGGATATCCAAAAATTCTACGCTATACTCCCAGGATCTTGCTCTTCAGTTCAAAAAATTTCATTTATATTTGCGAAAAAACCTTTTCGAGGATGAAATTCTCAAAATCTAAATACAGGGCAAACTTATCTGATGAACATTCGGAAGCGAATCTGTTAATACGAACGACAAAATTTGAGCTAGATTACGTTAATATTTTGAGCAACAAACAGTGCCGAACCTCACATTAAAGCGATTTAACTGTTACAGTTACAATATTAAGCTTTCTGAGTAAATTTCATTTATTCCTCTTTATCAGTAAATCTCTCTTTTTTCCTCTCTTATAATATGACGTTTGGGCCGCACTATCGAGGAAAACATTCCTGCAAACCTGAAAAAAGGTTGGAGACCCCTGCCATATATAATAGGTCTGAAATGTCTCCTTAACGTGTGTTCTGCCTAAAACCTGCCGAAAAACGTGGTTTTATTTCCAATAATAAGCCTATGTGATCGTGTAGCAAAAAATGTTTATAACCCCCCCTCAAACTTTGTCACTTTACGTTTCAAGGTGCGTAGAATCCAAATTTGAAATGTCTGTCCGCCATTCGCCGTCCAGGCCATAAAAGGCCTAAGAATTAACTTAAAAACCCCGTTCTTTCGCACATAGACTCCATTCGGGGTCTAGTTGGTCCTAACGTTTAACCATCCCGATCGCTTTACTCGCATAGATGCTATGGGCCAAAAACGGGCGAAAAAGTGTCTTTTTCGAGGCTTTGAGTGTTAGACGTGTTAGACGCACGCCTGGCACGCTTGGCAGGGGGTCACGGTGGCTGGTGAGGGGGGTGAGCGGGGGGTGGAGTGAGAGGAGGCGCCGCGCCACCTTGTGGTGGCTGGAGTGACCAGGGGCGTAGCAGAGGGGTGTAGGAGAATGGATATTTATTACTTTTACGTGTTATACCCATATAATACACCGTGGCACCATGAGGTGGGTACAGCGTTCCTTCGAGGCATGAATATATGTTTTTTTTCTAGGTCATATTTGTGTGTTAATACCGAAGCTTTTCCTACGCATATTTAATAACATATCCTCTCGACTTTTCTTACGTACTTAGATAATGATATTATTAAGGCAATACCTATTTGAATAGATAGGGCCTTATGACGTACGCAAGCCAACTAAAACTACGATCAAACTCAATTGAAAAAATAATAAACCTTTGTGAAATAATTTGCAGCGTTTTTTAAACTGATTTTGATGATTTTTCTATAGTATTTTGTACAAATTTCATCACTTGGCGACCTGAAAAAAATTGTGCTATTACTTGGACTATTTTTTCGTCGAATGAGAACACCTCCCGCTCTGAAGGTGTGATAATTATTTTTTCTTTTTTTTCAACTACCGAAAAACGTGTTCCTTGTCTGCTTTTTGAAACCTAACTTATTTTTTCAAGGTATATTCCCAAAAACGCGTTTTTCGGTATTTGAAAAATCGCAAAAAATCAACAATCAAACCTCCAGAGCTGGTGGTGGTCTCATTTGACGCAGATATTGTCCAAGTAATAGCACAATTTTTTCAGATCGCCACTTGGTGTAATTTGTACAACAACTATAAAAAAAACTGTAGAAAAATCATCAAAAACCTGTTTAAAAAAAACAAAGTTTTTTTTTTTTTTTTTGCAGTTTTTAGGCAAAAGACACGTTAAGGAGGCATTACAGATCCATCATATGTGGTATAGGCGTGTTCAGCGTTAAATTTCCAACAAGAATATCACCTTTTAATATAACATAAATTAACCTGGAATTTAGATGATTTTTTTAAAAATGCAGGTGCCGTTCCTAAAAAATTAGACGTCTACGAGAAAAACGGGCTTCGGATCGGATTCAGCACCCTCAAAAACCCCCAGGACCAGTAACAGCAGTGTAATCTATTGGGTGGTTCACATATCGAATAGAGAATTGTTCCATTCTATTGCTTCAATCGTTTCCATTCTGCTATATATTTCAATCACCATTGCTATCAGTGCACGTAAGACTCAATTAATTTCATTTCATCATCATTTCTACTGGGACTAACATGACAAAATTAGAACAGTGAGTCAGAAATGGTAAGAAGGGCACAATCGATGCTACTGAAACTGCATTGAATCGATCATATCGATTGAACCGAGCAATAGTCCTCCATATTATTTATACTCGAAGGGATAGCCCAAAAAGAAGTGAGGGAATGACTTAGTTTCACCTTATAGTATCCACCTTACCGATTTTTTCACTATATGATTATTACGCTCCTTTCGATAGGGCAATTATAGTATCCACGGCATTTTGCCCTCCCTCAAACCAGCATAGTAGCGTTCTATTTTGGGAAGCATTCAACGTTGCTAGGCAACCGGATCCGTATAACAGGCGTGCTTTGCTGGTTGCATTCTCTATTAAATTAATGTAATTAGTACTGACGTTAGTAACATGAAATGATTTATTCTTGTCCATACAGAATCCGTTTCAAGATGAATTTCTACATCCTCGGTGCTCATGGGGGGCTCTGCCCCTCCTCAAATCACTCCACTGCTCATACCTATATACAAACTACAGAAGCGTAGGTAAGTGTTGATCTTATTTCATTAATTGTGTACTGATAGGCACGACTACGTCTTTGTACTTGGATTGTTTATCACATGCTCAGTTTAATATTGACTATTTACTGACCAGTTAACCAGTGATCTGCACAGAAGGTAATCCAGGAGATAGGATCTTTCTGATAATAAATAATTAAAAACCTTGGTGCATTAGCTTTTAGCGTTTTTAACTGTGGTACATATTTGGTTTCCGCGTGTAGCAATGTTCCACATTGCAATAAACGGAGCAGGAGAGTGTGGAACGGCGCGGAGTGGGCCGCAGAATTCTTCAGAATTGTTCGGGGGCTCTCAGCACCTTTTGATGACTGACTAAGAGCAGGAATGATGGGGGGATGCGTGGAAGGGGGTCGAGGCTCAGCGAAAATCACTCTTTCTCAGTAAGTAAATTCACATTTAAAAAGTTCCAGTCAAGCAGATGAAAACTAACTACACGTTCAAACTAAGTTAATAATTTAAAATTGCCAAAGGTAGGTACAAAACGTTCTTTCAAAACTCGCACTCTCGAGACACAAAGCAAAATAGTACCTAGAAGATAAAAGGGCTGAACAACAAACGGATAAACGCTGAAACTCTGTGATGCGAGTGAACAAGCGCTGACAGGCAGAAGGGGAGGAACTGAAGCTGCATGGTGCCAGGGTCGCCAACTCATGGTCATCCATTACCGTACCAATCTCTTCAAAATTACCGTACATTCTCGTACACCAATCCAAAAACCTATCGTACCATCACCGTAAGCATATTTCAACAAAATTCTTAAATCTTACCTGGGATTTAAATTTTACCATATTTTCACGTACGGTAGTGAGATTACTACCGTACACGGTACGTGCATCAAAGTTACCGTATGTTTACAGTAATTACCGTACTGATGGCAATGCTTCATGAACCCCTAGCCAATCGTGGCGGCGAGAGGATTCTTCGGAAGGGTTCGGGAGCTTTCGGCGCTTTTCGGCAAGTTGCGCTGCCCCCAGACACTCCTGAGCCTTGCTGTCCACCTTCCAAATTTTGCTTGGAGGTGGTCCCTCTCTTAGCCTTCAGGCATAATGTTAGAAACCAGGGGGGTGATTAATGAGAGTAGGGGGGTGGGTAGGTATAGGTATACTGATAGTGCTGTATATATGCCGATAGTTGTTAGGAGTAGGGGGGTGGGTAGGTATAGGGATACTGATAGTGCTGTATATTTGCCGATAGTTGTTAGGAATGTATGATAGGGTATTTAGGGGTATTACTTTAGGTTAAGTTAGGATTAGGGAAATATTTCGTGCCACCTGATTGCTGGCTGGGAGTACTCTCAGAGGTGGTGTGGAGTGAGCGGAGAGGCAGGGTGCCAGCGCCCAACAACATCTTGGGGCACCACGTGACATTCATTGAGGGCTTTCGCTACCCCTTTCTGAATCCCCATCGCAAGATAAAGTGGTAGCACATTGTGCGGGCTTGTTTCCAGTCACAGCCTTAGGAATCCTTATGGAATCCAAACTGGTAGCGAAACGGGTACCACTACCCTTCCTCACACCCTCATAATGTTTGAGCTGTGGGGGTCCACTAAGTGGTTGGATGGGGATCCCTCATAAACCCTCATAAGGTTTGAGTTGTGGGAGTCCACCAAGCAATTAGATGGAATTCCTCAGGTGTGGATAAAGTGGTAGGTGCAGAGACACCTTCTCTGTGCCGGGCCAGCGACCATTCTGGCCTTAATGGAGGAGTGCTGGTCGGCGCTTTCTCCAGTAAATGGTACCGCGGGCGGGGGGAGCCCCAGGCTACCGGTGCATAGACTTTGTCGAAGCACCACCTGCCTGCCCCCCAGTTGAGGTGGCTTCGCGGGGGCAGTGGTTTTATCACCCCTAACATGCAGTCAATTCTGCAGATGAGGGGGAGAGGTTCGTGGGAGTTGACTCGCGGGGGTGAGTCTCCTTCCGCGAACCTCGGCATTTGGAGTTATGTGGATTTCCATAAACTCGGGTACCAACCTGCTTAGTTGGTAATGTGTGCTAGAACACATGCCTCTACCCGTAGGTCAATACGGGTACTTGGCAGATGTCAAGGACATTGACTGGGTGTGCAGTCTCCTCTCAGGAGGATCTTCCCGGCTTGTCTGGGGGGAGACCACAAGGCATGACTGCCTAAGGACTCCTTAAACACGACTTCCATTCTTTGGAAGGAGATATTGGATTCTTCTGTCCTTCTAGTCAGGCATGGCGAGTTTTCTGCTAAGCTCGCTAGCATGGGGCTGTGTGTCGAGCAGCCTTGTGCATGTGGTGGGATAGAGCTGGCAGAGCACATACTTTCGGATTGCCCCGAGTATGCGGCGTTGCGGGTGTTGCATGGGATAGAGGGAGTTCCCTTCTCTGGACTTCTTGCAACACTCGACATGTATGGAAGACTTTTGGCATTCTCCTTGGAGGTTGTTCCTCTCTTAGCCTTCAAGCATAATGTAAGAAACCCTGGGGGTGATTAATGAGAGTAGGGGGGTGGGTAGGTATGGGCATAGTGATAGTACTGTATATTTGCTGATAGTTGTTAGGTAAATGTATGATAGGGTAATTAGGCATTGATTGGTATTACTTTAAGGTTATGTTAGGATTAGGAAAATTTCGTGCCACCTGGTTGCTGGCTGGGAGTACTCTCAGAGGTGGTGTGGAGTGTGTGGAAAGGCGGGGTGCCAGCGCCCAACAACATCTTGGGGCACCACATGACATTCATTGAGGGCATTCGCTACCCTTTCTGAATCCCCATCGTAAGATAAAGTGGTAGCACATTGTGCGGGTTTGTTTCCAGCACAGCCTTAGGAATCCTTATGGAATCCAAACTGGTAGCGAAACGGGTACCACAACCCTTCCTCACACCCTCATAATGTTTGAGCTGTGGGATACCACAGGTGAGGATAAAGCGGTAGGCGCAGAGACACCTTCTCTGTGTCGGGCTAGCGACCATTCTGGCCTTAATGGAGGAGTGCTGTATGGCGCTTTCTCCAGTGAATGGTACCGCGGGCGGGGGGGGAGCCCCAGGCTACCGGTGCATAGACTTTGTCGAAGCACCACCTGCCTGCCCCCCAGTTGAGGTTGGCTTCGCGGGGGCAGTGGTTTTACCACCCCTAACGTGCAGTCAATTCTGCAGATTTGGGGTAGAGGTGCGTGGGAGTTGACTCGCGGGGGTGAGTCTCCTTCCACGGACCTTGGCATTTGGAGTTATGTGGATTTCCATAAACTCAGGTACCAACCTGCTCAGTTGGTAATGTGTGCTAGAACACATGCCTCGACCTGTAGGTCAATACGGGTACTTGGCAGCTGTCAAGGACATTGACTGGGTGTGCAGTCTCCTCTCAGGAGGATCTTCCCGGCTTGTCTGGGGGGAGACCACAAGGCATGACTGTCTAAGGACTCCTTAAACACGACTTCCATTCTTTGGAAGGAGATATTGGATTCTTCTGTCCTTTCCATGCAAAAAGCACATTCTCGGAAAATCAAGTTTTTTTTTTTTGCACTCTCGAAAATATTAGCACGACTGTTGGGTTAAAAAATGATGGGTGAATTTAAAAACCTTCTTTCAGGTGAAGAAAAGGGTTGCCAGTTCAGGTCATCCATTACCGCACCAATTTCTTCAAAATCACCATGCATTCTCGTACACCAATCCAAAAACCTACCGTACCATCCCCGTAAGCATATTTTAACACAATTCTTAAATCTTACCTGGGATTTAAATTTTACCGTATTTTCGCGTACGGTAGTGAGATTACTACCATACACGGTACGTGCATCAAAATTACTGTATGTTTACAGTAATTACCGTACTGATGGCAACGCATACAAAATTACCACGTTGCGCATTGCGCAATTGCGCAACCGAACGCTATCGAAACCAAATTCGTTTGAAAGGAACCCACTTTTTTTTAATCGCGGATTTGGATTCTACGCAAAATTTCATTAATATGCGACCCCTCACTCGATTTTTTTGACCGCGCGCAACACGTTCCGCTATCGCGCAAAGTTACCCAACTACCAAAATTACGCAAAACACGGGGTTCTACTGAACCCCACGGTGCGGGTATGGGATTCATGCACGTGTGCGGTGCATGAATTTTCATTGTTTTTCAACACTGATTCACAAGTGCAAACCGTTTCTTAACTGGACTCAATTCAGCGGAATAATGGCCAACATTTGGTTTTCTATTTTGAACGAAAAAAATCATCTTCTTAGTCGTTTGTTTGCACGTGAAATTTCATCATTTTCCATTCCCTTTCCCTCCTCTTTCCCCAATCGGACTGGGGACCGGCTACGGAGGAGTTGGAAGAAAATAAAAACGAACACTTCCGAGCAATGGATTCGACACGCAGAGCTTCGCTTGTAGCTAAGTTGAAAATAAAGTTGATGTTGATCGCGGACGGTTGCGCAATGCGCAGCGTGGTCATATTTGAGATCCTTGGAAAAAAAATTAAGAAGAATCAAAAAATTTTTTCAAATACCTCCATAAATAAGGATTTACTCGTGGATCAACCTGTATGACGTGTATATATATATATATATCCTCGTATATGATACCCTCGTTTAGGTATCACCACATGATTAGGACCCAGCCCCTGAGTAGAAACATTGTGGACTATTATGAATAAAACATAAATAAAACCACTCAAGTCTAGTTTGGTCAACTCAACCTCCAATTATATATATATATATATATATATATATATATATATATATATATATATATATATATATATATATATATATATATATATATATATATATATATATATATATATATATATAGTAAACTTGGTCCCACAGTGTGCATACAATATAAATATGTAAACGTACCGTTGTAATGCAGAATTATTTTTAAAAAAGAACAAAAAGCAAAGTTGCAACAAAGAAAAAGTACATACATGTCCAAAAGTTATACTTACCTTATAAAAGTACCTAATTGAGAGATAGAGAGAAAGAGAGAGAGGGGGGGGTGAGAGAGAGAGTGAGAAGGGGGGGGGGGAGGGGGAGTGAGAGAGAAAAGAAAACTGAAAAATAAACAAAATAACGAACGAAACAATGACGATTTGAGTAGTAAAATGTAATATGTTATGCACTTGTGATTATTTGGGGGGGAGGGGGGGGGGGTGCATTCAAGGAGGGTACCTATTAGATGGAGACAAGGAAGGGTTGAAAAAAGTTCCAATCATAAAGCTTGATCGTATAAGCGAATTTTTGAAGATTACAGTATTATTCTATGTTACTTTGTTTTCAAATTCGAGCACTTTGAGGGCGAAGAATTGTTAACCACCAACTTTATGGCAAATAATGTCGTTCTAAATAATATTCTACTATTCAAAACAGATATTGGATATTTAGAAAATGTTCAGTTTTTTAATGGATTTTTGAGCAAATATTAATGATAGGCAAGTACATTTTTCAGCATAAATTTTATAGTGTTCCCGTTCGTTGTTGATTAACTTTGTTTGACAATAACTTTGTCAAATTTGACGAAAATTTAACGATTCTTAGCTGTTTTTAGCCGTTTAGGCCATTTTACGTGATTTTTTAGTACGTTTACCAATAGTTTACCAATTTAATGTGGTCAAAAAGTGTTGGCCAACAAACTTTTTTTTTTTTTTTTTTTGAAACCTTAATGTTTTGGCGCAAGAACGGGATTTTTATCTCAATCCTAACCTCCTAACCAGAGTAATCGTCTGGAATGACATTTATACAGGGTGTCCCACGGAAAGGTTACAATCCCCTTCATTTCCCCTGAATACAGCGTACAAAAACGTCTGCCAAGTTGGGTGGGCAGTATAGCTTCCTCACATAGTGTAACATGGACGTATAGAATAGTTGAAGAACAAAGTACGAGTCGAAATGATTGATAAGTCAACGTGATAAGAAAATAATGTTAGCGCATGTGCACAGACTAGGTACTGTAAACCCAACAGCAGTGAAATTTAATGGAAGAACGCCTTGGAGCTAAACCGCGCAATCCTTGAAAATTTCATACAAATCGGTCCCTTAGTCTCGGAGTTTTGTCTGTGCCAATCGACTTTAGTTTTGCGCATGCGCTATAGCACTTACTCCGCCAATCGCAATATAATTCATAGAGAATTTTCCTGGAACATACACCCATCTATCCCCCGAGTTTGAACGAAATCGGACCAATAGATGAGAAAAAATCAACGTTATGAGAAATTTACGTTTGCGCATGCGCACAAGCTACTGTTGATTCGACGGCATTGAAAATTATAGGAACCAACCCGCACAATCCCTGAAATTTTCATCCGAATCGGACTGAAGCTTGATATAGTTTTGGGCGTGACAAGGATTTACCTAGGAAAAACAGACACGGAACCAAAATTTGAATAGCGAGCTCTGAAACGCAAAAAGCAAGTAGAAATTTGGGTTTTGGAACACAAAAATTTTTTCGATTTCAATCATGAATAATCAATTAATTCAAATCAATCAGTTTCAATTTTAGCTTCCCTACCTTCGGCAGTGAGGAATCTAAATTGGGACTAACGCCATTCTACATAATGTTAAACACGAAGATCTCAGGAAGTGGCCAGAAGTGGCGGAAATTTCATAAACTTTATTTTTTTTCATATAGGAACCCCCATTTTTTATTGCAGATTCGTATTCTACGTGAAATTTCATGAAAAAATCACCCATCACAAGATTTTTTAAGTGCGCGTAAACGGGCGCAATTCCGCTCTAAAATTGCAAAAACTTTAAATTCTGAGTTTTGAAGAATCGCCACATGTAACCATACATGATTTTGGAGTATTTTTTCGTGCTGAACCTCGTAATGATGTTCATTCATAAAACAAAAATTTTTGACCTCAAAAATCAGAATTTCCACTTGTTTTTTGCGTTTCAGAGCTTGCTGATCAATTTTGGTTCCGTGTTTGTCTGATGTCTGTCTATGGTAAATCCTTGTCACGCCCAATACTATACCAAGCGGGTTGGCTCCAAGACGGTCCCCTATAATTTTCTTTGCCGTCGAATCCACAGTAGCCTCCATGCGCAAACGTGAATTTCTTATAGCGTCGATTTCTCATAACCTGTTGGCCCGATTTCGTTCAAACTTGGTAGGTGATTGGGTATAAGATCTAGAAAAATGCCCTATAAATTATATCGCGATCGGTAGAGTAATGACCATTGCGCATGCGCGAAACTAATATCGATTGACGCAGGCAAAATTCTGAGTCTAATAGTAAGATTTTGATGAAATTTTCAGGGGTTGTGTGGGTTGGCTCCAAGATGGTCCCCTATAACGTTCATTGCCGTCCCATAAATAGTAGTCTGTGCGTATGCGCAAACGTTAATTTATTATATTGTCGATTTCTTATCATCAATTGGTCCGATTGGAATCAGCAGTATTGGAATTTTCTTAGTTTTGACTTTAATTTTTGGGACCAGCTTGTTTTTAATGCCTTCTTTCCGGTTTACTATATTATCGATTCCATAATTGATCAATAAAATTTTGTTTCTATTCAATTGGTCCGATTTCGTTCAAACTCGGGGAGTAGTTGGGTATATGTTCCAGGAAAATTCTCTATGAATTATATTATGATTGGCGGAGTAAGTACTATAGCGCATGCGCAAAACTAAAATCGATTGACACAGACAAAACTCCGAGACTTATGGACCAATTTTTATGAAATTTTCAAGAATTATGCGGTTTAGTTTGCAGATGTCCCCCTAGGAATTTCATTGACGTTGAATTAATAGTTGTCTGCGCGCATGTGCAAACTTTGATTTCTTACAACATCGACTTATCAATAATTTCGACGCGTACTTTGTTCTTCAACTAATTCTGTACATCCATACTACAAAATGTGAGGAAGCTATACTGCCCACCCAACTTGGCAGGCGTTTTTACTTTTAGAGCGGAATAGCGCACTTTTGGAGCGGAATTGCGCCCGTTTACACGCAGCTAAAAAATCGAGTGATGGATCATTTCTCCATGAAATTTCAGGTAGAATACGGATCAGCAATAAAAAACGGGTGCCCTCATTTGAAAAAAGTCCGGTCATGCAGCATGACCCCATGAGCGAATTTGTGAAGAAATATTCGACATTTTAGTCGCTATTGATCGTGTAGAGAAATTTTAGTTTATGATTTTGATAGACAAACATGGAATCAAATTATTAAAAATAATTAGGAAGTACTCATACTTTATTATTATTATTGGGTACTTATACCTACATACTTTATTATTAGGAGGTACTCAAACATTAAAGAGAGCGACCGAGAGAATCGGAGGACGGAATATTTCACAGAGTAAACTCATCAGTTGTGAATACTTTTTTTTTTTTTTTTCCTTTTTTTTTTTACAAGCACCTACCTACGTTTTAAATAGCATGGTTCTAGGATTGGTTATACAGGGATACTTCCATAAGAGTAGTTCACTCTGAATTTGGACAATGTTTTATGCAAATATTACCGATTTTTACAACTAGCGAATGGCATTATTTCGATTTTTGACTGATTTTTCAACTTTGAAGTTTTTGAAAACTTGATACATATCCTTATAGGAAATTTTACGCAGATTCCGAATATACCACATGTTAGTATGATGAAAAAATTATTTCGCACAACAAATCGCAAAAAACTGGCCATTTTGAAATTTTTGACTACATTTTTGAAAATTTCAACCCAGAGATGTAATCCGATCATACTGGCCAACGAACTTGAGCTTTCGTTTTGTGTCATTTTAAAATTTGTTTGAAGTTTCTAGCACAATTTTACGGACAGTTATCGTCTGGAATGACACATACATACATACATACATACATAAAAAAATGCGTTAAACTTCAGAATATGATTCAGAATAGCCTGAAACGGATTTCTGCATAAAATTTTTTCAAAAATTCACATTCTACAAATTTTGAGGCGAGAGCAAGAGCTTAATTTTCTTCAAAATTTCGATAAAACAAAGTTCACGTCATTCGCCCCACTGCTCCACTAGTCCACAAAAGCCTAAAACGTAATTTTTTTGATTTTGTTTTAAGCCATTAATAGGCAGTCTGACAGTAAATTTCATGTAAATATTTTTTCTTAAATATGCTTAAATAAATGTAGTGATGTTATTCAAAACTTTTATATGCGTTTTTCTCAAAATTACCTTTTTCCCTAATTTTTATTTGTCCATAACTTTGTCAATTTTAAAGATATAATTATAATTTTTACATTCAATCGTTCAGATATTAACCCTCTTTAAGGAAATAGCAATAACTCAATTTCGAAAATTTTTGACAAGAGGTCCCTTTCTTTTGACGCATCACAAAAAGGGTCAAATGGGGGGGGGAGGAGGGGAGGTTCTTTAACAAAAGGGAATGTGGGGTGTCACAGTAGAAGTATTTGTCAGCGCTGACACGATTTCGACCACTCCCAGATCTCCAAGATTCGTAAATAATTGAGAAAAATCGATTTTTAGGTGAAAAATTCCCAAAATTGACTAAATTTTTGAGTTTGGCAGCGCGTTTTAAAATTATCATTGCGATCTCGTCACACGGCTGCCCCCTCAGTTTTATTCAGGACGTTGTTGGCGTCAATAATCAGAATTTAAGTACCTAATTTAATGTTATCCTCAACTTTTCATTGAAAATTCGCTCAATTAGCCATGCTGTATGACAGTACTTTTTTTTCTCAGTTCTTTTCAATTCTGAATTTTGAAGCCTTGAACCTCTTAATGATCATTTATTGATATTTGCAACACCAACTTGGGGAAAGCACCAAAAAAAACTCAGAACGCTTTGTACTGTGTGGTAATGACTAAGAAAAGTGCAATTCTGTACGATTTTTCGGTGTTTTCCCAAGTTGGTGTTGCTATACCAATAAATGAACATCATTAAGAGGTTCAGCACGAAAAAATACCCAAAATCATGTATTACATGTGGCAATTGAATATCTTCAAAACTCAGTATTTCACAATTTTTGCACTTTTTGATTGGAATTGCACACTTATGGAGAGGAATTTCACGAAGTACACGCGCACTTAAAAAATCGATCGATGGGTCATTTCCTCATGAAATTTTTCGTAGAATACGAAACTTCAATTTAAAAAAAAAAATGTGGGTTCCTATTTGAAAAAACAAAGTTTATGTAATTTGCGCCACTTCTGGCGCAAGTGGCGCGCGCGAAAGTATTTTTTCTGAGATCTACGTGAAAAATTATGAAGAATGGCGGTGGTCCCAATTTTTTAGGCTGAATCCAAGGGACATGAAGGGGGGTGTAACCTTTCCATGGGACACCCTGTATATATATATATAAAAACATGCATATGAAAAAGCGTTAAACTCATTCGTTTCAGAATGCCTGAAAACGGATTTCGATGAAGAGATGTTTAGTTGGAAATTTTTTGGACCCATTGCAATAGCTTAATTTTCAAAAAAATTCGCTAGAAGTAAGTGCGCTGATATTTAAGTATATTTTTATTGAATAAATTCTATAGAAAAGAAAATAACTGACCTGGGTGATACACATGCACTCTGTGAACGTCGTTCACAGTAGTAAACAGGTATGTAGACGAGGTTGGTGGTTTCGAGTGTAGCGCAAGAGGTGAAATGCGAGGCCCTGGGTAAAGACGCACTGAGGCCCAATCCACCCCATTATAACCCCCGCTGGATTTGACATCAAGTCGTGAGAATCGGACTTGCGGAGGTTTACTTGCGGAAATCGGTCGTGAATTGCTTTGTATCGAATCTACACTCCCAGATGTCCCTTCAGCTGGCCCACCCTCATCCTCGCCACCTTCATCAATAGTCTGGAAGGAGTTCTTCCTTGCCCGATTTTTACTGGCCTTTCCTTCTTTTTGAGAGCGCCAACTTGGAAAGTCCATAGCGTTTGAAAACGACTTTGTCAGTCGCCGGATTATTGTGATTGTACGAACTCTCAGGCGCATAGTTTGAAATTTCCCCATCTTTCCTTCGGTACCTTAAACGTTTTCCAAAAGCTATATATATATCTCGTCTGTAACTAATCTAGATGTCCCTGTCATGCAGTATGATCGTATGAGCGAATTTTCGTAAATTATCGTATTATGTAGTGTTGAATGTTTTCAAATTAGAGCTTTTAGAGAGCAAAGAAATTGTTAACTATCAATTTCATGACAAAAAAAAACGTGTTCTGAATAATAAGTAACCTGCTATTCAAAAACTTTTTTTGGATTATTAGCTTTTTTTTGCAGTTTTATCGATTTTTTAGCGAATTTCAATTAAATTTACCTAACTACATTTTTCTGTATCGTTATTTTCCTTAATTTCCCAATGTTCTATTTCATAGTTGATAAACTTTATTTGAGCAATATTCTGTGAAAAAATATAATTTTAACGAGTTTTAGCCGTTTTTAGTGATTTTTTTAGGCAATTTATTACAAATTTGACCAATTTATTGTGCTCAAAAAGTGCTGGTCAACGAACTCATCCTTTCGTTTGGAAAGCTTGACTTTTTGGGGCAAGCACGGAATTTTTATCTCAATCCTAAGGAGAGTTATCGTCGTTATATATATATATATATATATATATATATATATATATATATATATATATATATATATATATATATATAATATTTATATAAAATATTATATATTTATATAAAATAATATATAAAGGATATATATAAAGCCCCCTCCTGCAAAATCGTTATTTATGGGTTTATCAGAGAATAAATTTTAAACTTATTTTTTTTCATTTATTTATTTATTTATTTTTTTTTTTTTTTTTTGTAAGAATCTCAAAAACTTCAAAATTGCGATTGCACACTTGCACAAACGCGCGCAATATTAATCAAGTTCGTTTTATTAATTGGGACCCCCTTTTTCTTATTACAGATTCGAATTCTAGGTGAAATTTTTATGAAGAAAAGACCCTTCACATATTTTTTAGTGCAGGCAAACGGGCGCAATTTCGATCCAAAAGCGCGTAATTCCGCACTAAAAGTGCAAAAATGAGGAAACACTTTGTTTTTGAAGATATTCAATTGCCACATGTTCCTAATACATGTTTTAGGGATATTTTTTTCTTGCTGAACCTCGTAATGATGTCCATTTATTGAAATTTGCAACACCAACTTGGGAAAACACCGAAAAATCGACCAGAACTGCACTTTTCCACACAGCACAAAGCGTACTTAAATGCAGCTTTTTCGGCTTCAATTTTCAAAACATAATAAAATAAGTAACATAATAAAGTACGATAATTTACGAAAATTCGCTCATACGATCATGCTGCATGACAGGAACTTTCCCTCCTTGACCAGCCTAACATCATAGAGATGAAATTAATAAATTAAATTAAACTTACCCGAAAGACGTTTTTGGCAATAATTTTTTTTCTCGTGTTTCCGAGTACTACATGATTACGCGTCAATATAGTGCGTAGATAAGGGGGTAAAAAATAATAAAAATTCAAAAATGTTAAAACGTGGCCTAAATTAAGTTGCTAGGTGAATTTCAAAGATATTTGTGCACTTTTATCCATTTTAATGCTATTTGAACGTTCCGTCGAATTCGTCATCGTCATCTCTTCGTACTATAGGCATCTGTGCACAGTTGGCCCAAAATTGAAACCCGCGCCGGGCTTGGTTGCCGAAATATAGCCATTTGTTGTTACCCCTAGTAAAAAAATCGCTCGTGAGAAAAGAATTTTGGAAAAAGAAAAGAAAATTCTCAGAAATTCGTCAGAACGTTCAAATATCTTCAAAATGGACAACAATGCACAAAATACCACGAAATTCACCTCGCAACCCATTTTAAGACGGCTTTTCAACGTGTTCAATCTTTTGAAATTTCATCTTTTTGTACTTACCCCTTTTCCTACGAGAGCCAGGGAAAATTTGAGGAACCTGATTTTGAAGACTGCGCTGCCCCTCATTTTATAATTTTCATAAAAAAGTAAATCAGTTGCAATTTTTGTTCCCCCAACCCCACGGACGCCTGGGTATTTTTGGACCGCTGAGCCTCTTTGTACTGAATCTGCGCACAAGTGGTCCGAAATTGAAACCCGCACCGCTCTTGGTTACCGAAATATAGCCATTTGTAATTTCCCCTATTAAACGAATCGCTCGTGGGGCCTTGTAACATTTTCGGGGAAAATCAAAAAAACTTCAACGCTCTACATTGACGCGTTGTAATCGTGGAATACTTAGAAACGAAAAAAAAAGAAAATTAGAAAAAAATAAATTTGCCAAAAACTATAGCCAACATTTCGCACGTTAGTGTCCACATTCAAAGGATCCAGCCGATTTAGAATAAAAAGAGAATTTACAGTTTTACGCGGATGCATCCACTATGAGGATCTTGACAATGTCAGCTACTGCTATCGGAGGATCTCTCCAATATTTAGGTAAACGTATTGGTTAGTACCTAATGCATGCATTACAGGGATGTCACAATGTCTGGTTTGTATATTATGTTGGTGAGGATAGCGAATAGATTATGATTTTACTGGAGGTAAATTTAATGGAAATAAAATCCATTATAACCTAAAGAATGTAGGTACTACAAACAAAAGTGTATAATAAAGTTGGAAATAGCTTATATAGCACATTTAATTTCCTCCTCCATCTCCTCCTCACAATCTGTCATAAAAATGAGAGCCTCGATCATCTAAGCCAAATGATTAAAAGGAAGGAAGAAAAAAGGAGGAAAATGAAAATAACCCCTCTTAGTTATTAAACGTAAGTTGTTACGTTTAATAACTACGGAGTACTTTCCCCTAGTAGGGAATTTTCAGCTAATTCACCTTTTTCAAATGACATTGTGGCAGTGAGAGAACTTCAACAGATTGTATTGAGAATTTAATGAACGATTAACACAGCATACTGTGGTGTTATACGAGTAATAACAAGAAATGAACTAATTGATGATATTTACGATCCATTGCGGTGTGAATGATTAGAACCTCACTGGACACTGCTTGGTTACTGACTGTCCCTTGTTCTTCGAGATCTTGAAGGTGTAGGAGGCGAGCGGGGGTTCTTGGAGGGGTCCGCTCCTCTTGGAGATTTCCATCCCCTAAACGGCCATCCTGCCGACGTCACAAGGTTTGTTTATGAGGCGGTTAGCGCAATGAGTTGCAAACCGTTCCGAACTGGTTGGAGAACGGTAAGCGCGCACTCGTGACGTCTGCCAAGTGATTTCCAACCGGTTGGGATCGGAGCCCATCCATTTTGTGATTGAACGTTTGAGGGAAACTCCCAGAGGCGTGAAACAACAGCGAAAGAGGCTAATTTTCTAATAATTTCATTGGCTGTGCCGTGAACTTAGAATGGAGGGGGTAAACAGAAAGTGACGATCCTCAACCGGTTGAAACCAGTTTAGAAGCCTCTACGAAAAGACCGATAGACTCACTACACGATAGACTTGTATACCTGGATTGCGAACGCTATTGTCAGAGAAATGCTCCGAGGAAAGTTCCCCCCAGTTGTAGGGGAAGGACGTGTTCTACCTTCGGCAGTTTTCCACTACTCAGACGCTGTAAAAGGGGAAGTTCGTTGGAACACGGGAAATGATTGTTTTCATTTGGGCCTAACTAAACTACGCTCAATGTTTGGCGGGCGTTAGGTTGCTTATCGTTGCTATACAGCGTCTTGTTCTTAACGATCCCTTGTTTTGGTGATTTGGCCTCCGCGCCTCAGGGTTTCCCACCGACAATGAAAATGATTTTTGGGATAGCATTGGGCAATTTGGAAGCTGCAAAATATGGGCTTTCATCGTGCGCCATTTATTTTAGCGAATTTCCGTATAAAAAGAAGCTATTGCAATGAGGTCGAAAATTTTTTAAATAAAAA
Organism: Adelphocoris suturalis; assembly: GCA_030762985.1. NCBI lineage: Eukaryota > Metazoa > Arthropoda > Insecta > Hemiptera > Miridae > Adelphocoris > Adelphocoris suturalis. Next base: position 95,969,340 of record CM061045.1, on the reverse strand, counting down.
TTATCAACAAATTTCTTCATTGGAACAGCTAAATTTCATGTACCATGAGCAACATGCTGAAACTTGGCCATGGTACAATCTTTCACATTTCCTCGACATATATTTTGTCTTTGTTTTTCAATAATGAACTTTTGGAATTGACCAAAAAAAATGTATCCACCCTCAATGTTTTTTTTGTTTTACGTTTCGAGTGAATCGAAAAATGGGGTAGGGTGGGGGGGGGGGGTGTCCGTCAGCCGTTTACGTTGAAGCATTATTCCGAAACTACTGGACCGAACTATGCAAGGCCATTAAGGAATGATTATTACAGTATCAGCCTCATATTTTTCGGTTTTCCAACGTTACTATGCCCTGGGAATTGAAAATGAATAATGAGCCTCCCTAATAGATATAAATAGACAAATTCAATAGCGGGCTTCATCCTGATATGCTGATTTGGCTAAATTCTATCCTGTTCCCTTTAAAGAAGTGAAATTTGATAAGGAGCGTCTCTAAACCATCAATAGACGAATGAAATTACGGGTATCATCCTGATCAGCTAATTTAGCTAAATTCTATCCTGTTACCCCTAAAGTGAAATTTGATAAGGAGCCTTTCTAAGCCATCAATAGACGAATGAAATCACGGGCTTCATCCTGATCAGCTGATTTAGACAAATTCTATCCTGTTCCCCCTAAACAAATGAAATTTTATAGGGAGCCTCTCGTAGCCCTAAATACACAATGAAATCACGGGCTTCATCCTGATCAGCTGTTTAGGCTAAAGTCTAACCTGTTCCTGTAATTTGTATCCCAAAATTTAGTAATTTTGCTGATTGAGCTAAATTCTCTCCTGATCATCCTAGGAGGTAGAAAGTTGATAGGGAGCCTTTCTAAACCATCAATAGACGAATGAAATTACGGGCATCATCCTGATCAGCTGATTCAGCTAAATTCTATCTTGTTACCCTTAAAGAAGTGAAATTTGATAGGGAGCCTCTCGAAGCCATTAATAGACAATGAAATCACGGGCTTAATCCTGATCAACTGTTAAGGCTAAAGTCTAACCTGTTCCAGTAATTTATATCCTAAAATTTAGTAGTTTCGTTGATTGAGCTAAATTCTCTCGTGACCACTCTAGGAAGTTGAAATTTGATAGGGACCATCTCCGAGAATAGACGAATGAAAATGCAGGCTTCATCCTGATCGGCTGATTTAGCTAAATTCTATCCTGTTCCCGCTAAAGACGTTAAAATTTGATTGGAAGCCTCTTTGAGACATCAATAGACGAATGAAATTACGGGCTTCATCCTGATCAGCTGATTCAGCTAAATTCTATCTTGTTCCCCCTAAAGAAGTGAAATTTGATAGGGAGCCTCCCTAAGCCATCAATAGAAGAATTAAATTACGGGCATCATCCTGATCAGCTGATTCAGCTAAATTCTATCCTGTTCCCCCTAAAGAAGTAAAATTTGATAAGGAGCCTTTCTAAGCCATCAATAGACGAATCAAATTACAGGCATCATCCTGATCAGCTAATTTAGCTAAATTCTATCCTGTTACCCCTAAAGAAGTGAAATTTGATAGGGAGCCTCTCTAAGCCATCAATAGACGAATGAAATTACGGGCATCATCCTGATCAGCTAATTTAGCTAAATTCTATCCTGTTACCCCTAAAGAAGTGAAATTTGATAGGGAGCCTTTCTAAGCCATTAATAGACGAATGAAATTACGGGCATCATCCTGATCAGCTAATTTAGCTAAATTCTATCCTGTTACCCCTAAAGAAGTGAAATTTGATAAGGAGCCTTTCTAAGCCATCAATAGACGAATGAAATCACGGGCATCATCCTGATCAGCTAAATTCTATCTTGTCCCCCTTAAAGAAGTTAAATTTGATAAGGAGCGTCTCTAAGCCATCAATAGACGAATGAAATCACGGGCATCATCCTGATCAGTTAAAAAGAAGGAAAAAAAGAATTACCGTGTTTTCAGAAGTTGTCGATGTCGTTGAGGATTTGATGAAACAAATAGGCGTATTTGTGGTTTGATTGCCTCCACGTGAATTCGCACAAGTAGATCAGAATGATTTGTGTAGTTTGGTGGTCTGGATCCTCGCAAGCTCGCATCTCAAAATTACATAACATCAAGTAGTCAATCCCTTAGTAAAAATACAGAATTATGGGACATGTAGGTCAGAATTATTCCATGTATATTCTTTGGCGGTCTGGATGCTCGCAAGCTCGCATCTCAAAAATACATAACATAATCTAAGTAATAAGTAATGCCTAGAAACATTGGGCGGGCGTGTTGAAGACAAATTGACTGTGGTAGGGGGGGGGGGGGGGGGGTGTGTTAACGAAAAAGTACCATTATTTAACCACCATAGTCAAATCTTGTAGCCATTTATCGTCTCCTTTAGATCAGCAGTAATGTTAGAAAAGTTGGTTTGGGGTCATTAATTTGTTTTTATAAAAGAAAAGCGAGTTCACAGTTTCTCAAGCTTGGCGTTCTAATTTTACTGTTGTCGAATTTTCGTGGTAAGTAGCAGTTTTTCATACGTTTATGTAAATTGTTGAGCATGACGACGTAGAAAAATCATTTAGCTTTAATTTCCACCCATTACTTCGTTTTTTTTTTACGAAAACTGTAATTTTTAATGATTTTTAATCTAGAAAAGTTTACTGGGGCAATATCGCCACACCGAATTCAGGCTAATTCCGCCATGGCGGTATTGCCCCAATGCTCCACTCCTCAGTGTTGTTGGATTTTTTTCAACGTTTTTTGTTGTAATAATCTTCTATTTCTTTTGATTCTGAGTAATTAAAATATAAACTAATATTTAAAAGACAAAATATACTGTGATTGCTTATCTCATTAAGCACCTCTATAATTACCTAATCGTGATTTATCAGATATTTACCTACTTATCTACTGAATAATTGTGCAGTACCTATCCATCTAACTTCGTTCCTATATTAACATAATCATTGAAAGATTCCACTCTTCCTGCTCTCGTTTTGATTTTAACAATGGACGTTAGGCTTGTGAATTTTGCTGCGACCTGAGGAAGAGCAGAAATTTAAAACTTTAAAAGCCGAAAAGGTGGAATGCTATATAATATTTCTTTTTTGTTTTAACGAGTTCCGCGTTGAAGGTTGTCAATAATTCAGTTCCTGTGAAGAACCAACATCATTTTACTTACCAGTATATTTACTTTGTTCCAATTTTACTATTCTGATGTGGAAATTGTTTGTCAACCTTTGGTGAATCCTTTTCTTGTCAACTAAGTTCCCATCATGGTGAGAAGCTGCTACCCAGGAAGAGTTTTGAAAATTCAATAAAATGTTATTCCGATGTTCTGATGAGACTGTTCATTTCCCCCTTGTTTCAATATGGCTATATTACCGTAACACCATGGCGGTACTTCTCCAGCTAGCTGAGGTAATACCGCCATTTACAAGGGTTTCGTAAATTTTTGTTTACTAATATAAAGTTGCTACACAACTAGCAAAAACGTTGTACTGGAGATGTTTTTAGCGAATTTTTGAAGAAAATTAAGCTATTGCTCTCGCCTCAAAATTTGTAGAATGTGAATTTTTGAAAACTTTTTATGCAGAAATCCGTTTCAGGCTATTCTGAATCATATTCTGAAGTTTAACGCATTTTTTAATGAATGTATGTATGTATGTGTCATTCCAGACGATAACTGTCCGTAGAATTGTGCTAGAAACTTCAAACAAATTTTAAAATGTTAAGGACACGAAACGAAAGTTCAAGTTCGTTGGCCAGCATGATCGGATTACATCTTCGGGTTGAAATTTTCAAAAATGTAGTCAAAAATTTCAAAATAGCCGGTTTTTTGCGATTTGTTGTGCGAGATAATTTTTTCAGCATACTAACATGTGGTGTATTCGGAATCAGCGTAGAATGTCCTATAAGAATATGTATCACGCTTTCAAAAATTTCTAAGTTGAAAAATCAGTCAAAAATCGAAATAATGCCGTTCGCCAGTTGTAAAAATCGGTAATATTTGCATGAAACATTGTCCAAATTCAGATTGAACTACTCTTATGGAAGTATCCCTGTATAACCAATCCTAGAACCATGCTGTTTAAAACGTAGGTAGTAGTAGGTGCTTGTTTAAAAAAAAATGTAATCACAACTGATGAGTTTACTCTGTGAAATATTCCGTCCTCCGATTTCTCTACACGATCAATAGCGACTGAAATGTCGAAGATTTCTTCAAAAATTCGCTCATGGGGTCATGCTGCATGACTAGACTTTTCTTTCATAAGCACCCTGATGTTTTCAACTACCCTCGTACTTCGGCATATACCACTCACCCAACTACTCAAGCCACCATACCGGTCCCTCCCACCCGCTTATGGTCCACATCCCGTCATGTTTATTATAGTTTCCCCTACATTCTTAGAGTTTTACCCAATTATCTCCAGACACCGGGAGAGCACTCTCGCTTAAACTATAAGAAACACATTTTCTCTTGGCTCACTTCATTGGGGCCTGACACTTGCAAAAACATTATGAGCAGTATCATCAATACATAGAGGACTAATTTAGGTTTTGTAGGTTTTACGATCTGTATTTGTATGTATTGTTATTGAATTTATTTAATTGGTGAAGTTATTTATTTGTGTGTTAACGAGTTGGATTTTGTATTTAATACTTAAATTGTCTACTCCCCCACACCGCACAGAGAGTGTCTCTTGGTGGTGGGGTAATTCCGTACAACCTCCACTTAGATTATTGAAGCATTTATTTTGTACACGCCACAATGTTCATGCTTGTTTATTTTGACCTACGCTGGAATAAATCTTTCTTTCATTCATTCATTCATTCATTTTTTTCCTAGAAGGTTAGTAACCTAAAGTGTGAACAGAAAAGTGTGCAGAAAAATATGTATATTGGTTTATTATTTCCAATAATAAACCTATGTGATCGTTTAGCAAAAAATTTTCATAACCCCCCCCTCAAAATTTGTCACTCTACATTTCAAGGTGCGTAGAATCCAAATTTGAAATACCGTCCATCGTTCGCCGTCCACCGTCTGGGCCATAAAAGGCCTAAAAATGGACTTAAAAAAACCTTATACTTATTTTTGGTGTACATACATATCTTGATTTCCATACTCACCTGCTACTGAAGTCATTACTATGTAAGTAGGTAAGTACCTATGATAATCCAGAAATCTCTTTTGCCCAGTTGGGCTATAGCAGTCAGAAATGTTGTGCCCACCTGAGCGCCCTTTTGGTTTATTATTTCCAATAATAAGCCTATGTGATCGTGTAGTAAAAAATGTTTATAACCCCCCCCCCCTCAAACTTTGTCACTTTACGTTTCAAGGTGCGTAGAATCCAAATTTGAAATGTCCGTCCGCCGTTTGCCGTCCGGGCCATAAAAGGCCTAAGAATTGACTTAAAAAACCCGTTCTTTCGCACATAGACTCCATTTGGGGTCTAGTTGGTCCTAACGTTTAACCATCCCGATCGCTTTACTCGCATAGATGCTATGGGCCAAAAACGAGCGAAAAAGTGTCTTTTTCGAGGCTTTGAGTGTTAGACTTACGCACGCACGCACGCCTGGCACGCTTGGCAGGGGTCACGGTTGGTGGTGAGGGGTGGTGAGCGGGGGGTGGAGTGAGAGGAGGCGCCGCGGCACCTTGTAGTGTCTGGGGTGACCAGGGGCGTAGCAGAGGGGTGTAGGAGACTGGATATTTATTACTTTTACGTGTGATACCCGTATAATACACCGCGGTACCATGAGATGGGTACGGCGTTCCTTCGAGGCATGAATATATGTGTGTTAATACCAATGCTTTTCCTACGCATATTTAATAATATATCCTCTCGACTTTACTTAGATATTGATATTATTAAGGCAATAACTATTTGAATAGATAGGAGCTCAAATCGAGAAATATAAACATGCGTATATAATTATAGAAGTATAGGTTGTGGCAACTCGAAATAGGACACGCCGAGGAGTCTGGACGGGCCTTATTACGTACGCAAGCCAACTAAAACTACGATCATACTCAATTGAAAAAATAATAAACCTTTGTGAAATAATTTGCAGCGTTATTTTTGTCTGCAATAACTAAATATATCATCAGAGGGAAATAAATATCTTATCCATTCATTCAACTTATCTGGGAGTAATTTTTACATTTCTGAATTACAGATGATTTGAATCGGACAACTAACGCTTGTGTCAGAGACTTATGCCGTATCTCGACTCATTGGTATTATTCCATTATTATTTCAGGATTAATCTATTTTAGCTATCAGTGGCTCAAAGGTTGATTTTCATACTCCGGCGAGCTAATCTTGTGTAAACTGGCAACTTGCGTAAGAGGCGTCTCGGATTCGGCCGTTTTTGAAGATCTCAGCCTTTCTTTTGAAGGGTGTCACCACAAGGTCAAGAAATGTTCGAAATTTCCAGTCATGCAACATAATCGTTTGACCGAATTTTCGTAACTTATTGTAATACTAGCCGCTCCGGCTCGCTTCGCTCGCCTCCACGTCCAGCCGGGGGGGGGCAAGCCCCCCCCCCCCCCCCAGACAGCCCCGTTCAGTTGCTCGCTTCGCTCGCAAGGTAGCCGTATATAGCATTTCCGAATTGAGTTAAACTTTTTCCATTTAGGTTTAGTTCTTTTCCATTTAGGTTTAAACCTTTTCCACTTAGGTTTAGACCTTTTCCATTTAGATTTAAACCTTTTCCATTTGGATTTAGACCTTTTTCATTTAGATTTAAACCTTTTCCATTTAGATTTAAACCTTTTCCATTTAGATATAAACTCCATCAAAACGTCAGTAGTTAGCCCCATCATAGTAAGTAAGTGCCTATCTACTAAAATTTCATTAGGCTAGAAGTAAAAAAACAGGAAACGGATAGTTATAACTTAATTTATAACTTCCGTTCATGAGAAATTCTTGTGTTCAAAAAACATTTGTTCATTATTATATTATATATTACATTTCTGCGCATAAAAAAACACTTGCATGATTTAATTTTCAAGTTGTGGCATAATAACGTCGGGTTAGAGGTAAAAGTACCGAAGAGGTAAATCCATATTGTGCAAAAATCAAATTAAAATTTCAAAAGTTAGTGTGGTAAATATGATTATTTTCTTAGGTTGGACACATAGTTTGATGATATTGATCACCAATAATAACAACAGTTAAATAATCATAATATTCTGCATTTGATTTTCCCACGTGTTGAATTTGTGACTTGGGTACTTTTACCTCTAACTCCACGATAATTTCCTGAGTTTAAATCCAAATGGAAAAGGTTTAAATCCAAATGGAAAAGGTTTAAATCTAAGTGGAAAAGGTCTAAATCTAAATGGAAAAGGTTTAAATCTAAATGGAAAAGGTCTAAACCTAAATGGAAAAGGTTTAAACCAAAATGGAAAAGGACTAAACCTAAATGGAAAAGGACTAAACCTAAATGGAAAAAGTTTAACTCAATTCGGAAATGCTATAGATGCGATGATCTTTTACTGTTTAGTGGGACTTGTAGAATGATTGGAAACGGTAGATCCCTAAGGGTAGGTTTAACGTGTGTAGGGGATGTTGCTCGCTTCGTATTTTGAGGTGGGTTGTCTCGCTCCCTTCGCACGCTCTTCATGGAATGTATAGATGCGATGGGATATATAGTCCATCTCGAGTCCGCAAGAAAAACTACGTTGAAATTCGACGTGTGTATGGAATATTGCTCGATAAGTTATCCGTCCGCTGTTTCATTATGTGAGGAAGTTGTAGTGCCCACCCAACTTGGCAGACGTTTTTTTCTGTTGGAAATTACTTTCAAACGCGATACCTTATGTGGAACCACGAAAAGTATAGTTTAAGTACATTTCAGTGCTAACAGAACTGTCGGATATTAAATGTTTGTAGGTAGGTACGTATTTGTTTTCCAGTTCTATTTTTCTAAAGGTAGGCCCTTCATGGGCGCCGACTTCATAAGAGATGGTAATATTTTTCTTACTGAAAATCTTAAAAATTTAATGGTACCTATAACTCTACACATCCCCAGAGTAGGCAGCAATGTAGCTGATAAATAGGCCAGTTGCCCTTGCTGTTTGTTTATGCGGTTGTTTATGCGGTTAGATAACCCTGGATGTTCTGAAGCACACACATTCTCTACTCCTGAAGAGTATTTCAAGCAAGTGTATAATGAGATGTGTGACACTGTACTCATGTGTGTAAGGGAACGGTTTCAACAATCTGGAATAAATTTAGTTTCCGCCGTTGAAGAAGAATGTGTTTCTTCCATGACAACTGGATCAAATAAAACCCAGAAAATTCAAGAATTATTTTGTGGTGACCTCGACCAATCCCGACTTCTCCTCCACCTCACTATGCTGAATGACATTGCAAAACAACGAAATATTTCTCTTTCTTCAATGCGTGATGTGAAGAAGTTTCTTGTAGAAGATAAAAGTGTGAAAGACCTTCTACCTGAAGTGACCAAATTAATTAAGCTTCTGAGAACTGTCCCAATAACCACTGCAACGGCAGAGAGGTCTTTTAGCTGTCTTCGACGTCTCAAGAATTACTTGCGGTCAACAATGGGACAGGAGAGACTAAACTATACAGCCATTCTCAACTGCCATCAAAAAGTTCTAGGTAGTTTGGACATGAGGCCCCTCGTTAACAAGTTTGTTAATAGAAACAATATTAGAAAAGCAAGTACTGCTTTGTTTTAGCAACAATTTAACTAAGCTTACTGCTTTTGTTATAGTTTCTTCATGTATTTTTTTCATATGTCAGAATCAGAAATATTTAATTTAAATGTTAATGTACGGTTACAATGGACAAGTTACAAGTGTTTCCCCATCATTTTGAACAAGTCACTGTTTTACAGTTGTTAAAAATGGCTGATTTTTAACCTACGTCTGTTCATCAGTAAACTTATTTTCTAGCACTGTGAGTTGAAAATTTTTCGGTGTTTAATACGTGGGAATCATCTTCTGCTGAAGGATACAGACAAGAAAGAACCATTCACTGTAGAAGACGCCAAAGATATGTTCGGCCACGAATAATTGCTCATTTCGTGGGTATTTTTGAGCTTAACGGGAAATTCATGTCTTCTGAGACCCTTGAAAGATTCAAATGGTGCGTGACCCTGTGCAATTTTTGCTGATCGGGTATTGAGGATCTCCCCATCACTGAAGAACAAAGTAAAGTGTGAAGATCATCTCGATGTTACAGATGGCATTCCTAACCTAGCAGCATCAAGACTCGATGAATCGATTAATAATTTCCGCTGAACAAAGGAGAAAAATCCGATAATGCCAGCCATCAAAATAAGTTGAAATCAAATACACACTTTCCCCACTTTTGTTTGTGTGTTTATAATTTGTCTGACTTCCAATCATTAAACCTTGTCATGTACGATAAACATCCTATCATGTACTTAACACCATTTTTAGCGATTTTTTTAGGAAAATTAAGCTATTGCTCTCAAAATTTGTAGAATGTGAATTTTTGAAAAAATTTTATGCAGAAATCCGTTTCAGGCTATTCTGAATCATATTCTGAAGTTTAACGCATTTTTTAATGTATGTATGTATGTATGTATGTATGCATGTGTTATTCCAGACGATAACTGTCCGTAGAATTGTGCTAGAAACTTCAATCAAATTTTAAAATGTTGAGGACACAAAACGAAAGTTCAAGTTCGTTGGCCAGCATGATTGGATCACATCTTCGGGTTGAAGTTTTATAAAATGTAGTCAAAAATTTCAAAATAGCCTGTTTTTTGCGATTTGTTGTGCGAAATAATTTTTTCAGCATACTTACATGTGGTATATTCGGAATCAGCGTAAAATTTCCTATAAGAATATGTATCAAGTTTTCAAGAATTGAAAAATCAGTCAAAAATCGAAATAATGCCGTTCGCTAGTTGTAAAAATCGGTAATATTTGCATGAAACATTGTCGAAATTCAGATTGAACTACTCTTATGGAAGTATCCCTGTATAACCAATCCTAGAACTGTTTAAGGCTAGAACCATGCAGTAGATAGAATTTGATTCCATGTTTGTCTATCAAAATCATAAACTAAAATTTCTCTACACGATCAATAGCGACTGAAATGTCGAAGATTTCTTCAAAAATTCGCTCATGGGGTCATGCTGCATGACTGGACTTTTTACACTTTGATTCGCTGACAAAACTTCAATTTCGGCATCCCGCTTGATGTTGTTCATTTCGTTTGTCCCCACACGCCATTTTTCATTTCTGCTACACTTGTAAACTTAGCTTCTACAAGTATAACTTTTCTACACTTGTACTCATTGTTTTGGTGAATCACTTGTTCTAGTTTACCGTGCATTACAAGTACATGTACTTGTTAACTAGTACATTTGTAACTTGATGTTTTATTAAATAAGCCCCAGGAATCAAGCATTCCTACAAACGAGTCTTTGGAACCTTCCTATTCAACAAACAAATCGTGGGGGTTATTTTTTTCGGGAGGTTTCCTAGAACCGTTTCAACTATTATTTCGGGGTCTTGCTGTTGGGCTGTTAACCTTCAATTTTCAGGTAGTTGTGGAAAGTTTACTTCTAGAACAGGCGTCCGAATCTGGGTGGTGGAGAGAATAGGAAGGGTAGGTCGAGGTACCTCATGTCGGTTTCAACGGAAATGTATTTGTGCGAAGTTGAGAGGCTGTTAAGGGAGACAGGTGTTGGGGCAAGAGCCGAAATGTATGACGTCAAGCGCAATACAGGTAGCACACACTGCCCATTCCTGGTGCTGGGAAATGGAGCGATGTTCGACCCGGTCCAGTCGAGTACAAGTCGAGAGTTTTTGGTGACCACTAACCCTTAACGCAGGGAATTATTAAAGCCCCCCCCCCCCCCCCCCCCCCCGAGAGGCAGAAGAAAAAATTCTTGCCAGGGAATTCACAGAGAAGAAGCGCGCCACACAGTGTTTCGACTAATGTGTTTCAGGTAGAAAAGAGTCATAATAAAAGTTCTCAAAAAAAAAAAAAAAAAAAAGTACTGGTATGTCAGGTCTCGAAACTTGAAGCATTCTTTGCAGAATTTAATGCAGAATTAGAATTTTCAACCCGTTTATTCTGCAAACCTCTGCAAATATTGATTTTTCTCAATTTCGGTAGCAATTTGCATAATTTGAAACAATTAGTTTTATTTAAAAATGGCCGTGAAACTTGAAAGCCTAGTAACATACCGTCATTTATACCTCCCTAGTTTCTAAATATAATTTAAAATGTATATTACGTGGGTTTTGATAAAATTATTGCAAAATTACCATCCATTAGACCAAAATCACCTTATTATTATTTTTAACTAACTTCATCAATGAAACGATTAGTCCTCAAAACGATTTTTTTCTTATCTATTTATCTTATTTCTAGTAGCTTCCGCTATTAGTTAGGGTCATAGAACCGCAATATTCATTACTATCGATTTTCGTGGTTACGGAATTTTTTAAACCAAAACTTCCAGGATTGAAAACTGCGTCATCAAGTATATACGAACTAAATCACTCGCGACAGAGTTGTGGAAACCCATTTCAAAACGGATGTTAGTGAAAAATGTTGTCTATTTCCACGAAAAATAAAGAGTTACAATGTTCATTGATTTCGACGGTTAGGCCATCATCAGTAACAAACACTCCTTATTGTTACTGATGATGGCCTAACCGTCGAAATCGATTTAACATTGTAACTCTTTATTTTTAGAGGAAATAGACAACGTTTTTCACTAACATCCGTTTTTTATCAAGTATGTTTTCGTAGATGAAGGAACTGTGGAGAAACTGGGATGGTAGGTACTGGTTTTACAAATCTGTCACGGCCAATTTACAAATCTGTCCGTTTTAATTTTAGTAGGCCTACAAACTGTGTGCGGTGTCCGTGGGGTATCAATCGGGGATTTACGCGGGTAGTGTCAGTGTATTATTATTTTGACATTTTATGTCTTTACTTTGGCACATAAACGAAAAAAGCGTTAAAAAAGCGTAAAATAAAAGCGTTACGGTTGGTTTTCTGATGATTTCCACTTACAACCGAGTCGTCGCCAGGGAAATGGTACTTCGACGTTTTTTATCACACAAAATTCGTTGACCATTCGTTCGAAAGCTCTCGATTTATCCAACCATATTATGTTAACTACTGCGAAGTGCGTGGCCAACAAGCTGAGTTATGAGCATGGTTATTTGAATAATTGTGTACACTCAGGTGATCATTCCCAATAATTGATATTGTGAACATGATTGCAACCGCTTGTTAATTCCTGATGATTTCATTGAGCTGGTGTTTCGATCATTTGATTCATGGCAGGTGATCCCAATATTACGAGAACGGTTTGATCTGTGAAGCGGTAGTTAAATAATTTTAATAGGCAATTTCTATACTTTACTCTCTTGGAAGCTGTAGTTTCGTATGTAATACTTGACGATGCCCAGGGTCCGGGTCAGCTGAGTGGCTCTTAGAGCTTGCATACGAGTCTGCAACACATACGAGCCTGCAACTAAAGACATAAAATGTCCCAAAGTGTTGCAGACTCGTATGCAAGCGTTTTTCTAGTAACTTCTATTATTTAATACTGTATTTACAATATAAATATATAATCTATAAATAATATTACATCACAAGGACTGAAGTTATTATGTAGTATTGATTTATATCTCCAGCGTTGTATGTTTCATTCCCTGCATTTTGCAATATAATTTTGCCAAAAAAATTACTTACCTATAATCATTTTTATTTTTTTATTAATTAATTTTTTTTTTTTTTTTTTTTTTTTTTTTTTTGTGTACATGGACATTTGGTAACCAAGCTAATATTTGTGCAAATAAAAATCGTGTTTTTCATGTTAATTTTTACATAATATAAAGTGTAGGTCTAAATCCTCTGCTCGTTTGTCAAGGTCTTTTTCAAGAAAACTTCCGATGGGGTGGGGGGGGGAGTCTTCCCGGTAGAGGAATACCGCCCCCACCCACGAAATTCTATTAATCCGTCACTGCCTTAACGTACCCCTTGCATAGGGTTGCCAGATCTACTTTAATTTAAAGTATACTGCTTTATTTTTGTTCAAAATACTGTATACTTTATAAAAAATTTAAAGTAGACCAAAATACTTTATATTTGAAACGAAGAAGAAAAGTTCAGCCCCCGCACCTACTTACTAGTCAAGGACAAGGTTCCCATACCTACCTAAACCAAAACTACCTACCTGCATGGACGAAAATATCAAATGGCGAGATGAGAGGAACCGATCTTCGTTGGAGCTAATCAAAAATGAACTCCTGATCACCACAAATTTCAACTTTGGCTGCAACGACGCGCTTGAATATTTAGAGAACGAAAAGAAACTTTTAGCCTCTGCACGAAGTTGCGATAAATATTTTTTAGAATGCGAATGCGAGATCTCCCAGATTTTCTTCCACATTTTTCGTGAGTTCGAGAATAATTCAATTTTCTACCAGTGGAGTCAGTGATGGAAATCCGTTTAGTGACGGACAGTCAGCATGGCTCCCTTTATGAATCGTGCCCGTTGCAGTGTCCTTTTGACACCCCTTTTTGATTGCCGCTAATGCACCCTTCCGGTTGAGACGCTAAATTCTAGAAAAAAAAAAAAATAATCGATGGAAATCGATTTAACATTGTAACTCTTTATTTTTCGTGGAAATAGACAACGAAACATTTTTTTTATGTTTTAGAGAAGTTTTATTGTATTTATTTACTTAAGTTGTGTTATAGTTTTTAATTCCATCGCACATTAAAATAAAAACAAATGTCTGATCACTCAACCAAACTATTGTTGCCCGGACGATAGCCGAAGTGGGCAAATCGTCTGCTCATAGCAGCCCATCTGGGTAAAAAAGGAAGCTCAGGTGGGCACAACATTTCTGACTGCTATAGCCCAACTGGGCAAAAGAGATGTCTGGATTATCATAGGTACTTACCTACCTACATATTAATGACTTCAGTAGCAGGTGAGTATGGAAATCAAGATATGTATGTACACCAAAAATAAGTATAATGGAAGAACGCCCCGTCGCTTGGCTTTACCTAACATTAAAATATTGATGATAGTAAGCAGCGAATTGTAAGTACCTACTTTGTACAGCTCGTTATATTGATGTAAATGTAAAAAATGAGAAGTTCATTCATCATCAGGCCTAGTTATTATTACGAGTATGTTCAGGGGTTTGAAGCGGGTTGAAACGTCGGTCATGTAGACAAAAGTTGAGCCCCTGGTACCTTTCCCCACGTTGTAAAAGAAAAGCTGCTTTCTCAAAATCCAAGTGTACAAATTTCACTCATGTTCTTTTGGCAAGTAAACAAGCACAGTTCCTTTAATTCAACACGAAATTCAATGTACGTTTCCTTCGTCTTGGTTCAAAATCGCATAATACACGACTGGCAGACGAAATATCGCATGGTGAGAACATTAGTGACGTAATCTCAAAACCTATGAGATCAATAGTGACGGAAGTCGAGATACGTCACTTTTGAGTTTATTGTGTGATTCGATTTTCAAAAGGTGTTTGAAGGTTCTGTACAAGATTCAAAACTGTAGTTCAATTATTTAACGCTAGACAGCAGTAAACGTCACTACTGTCTGGAGGAAGGGGGTGTGACCTGATGAAGCTATAGTGGCGGATCTAAGTTCAAGTGATTAATAAGGTAATATACAAAATAGTAACAGCAATAGAGATGTACCTAAGTGAAGTTTCGTCGGTAGTGGATTGCACGACATTTGCCATAAGAGAAGGATTCCAAGTTAATATTGACTGAAGCACTGGTTAAGCCTATAATGCTCTACAACTTAACAATTTTAGGGTCTGGCGTTTTTGCCGTATCAATGTTTTAAGTCAGTAGTGCCCTACTTCTATAGGTTTGTTCATAGGTACATCGCATGTTCCGTCGTAATGTAGTGGACTGAAATGTTTTTCTATTTTTAATTTTCGACGTAAATAGGTAAAAACGCTGTTCATCATTACAAAATTTGAAGTTTATTTTTTTATTTTTTTTTAACCCTTTCCGGACGAAACCCGGTCAGGACCCGGCAAGGCAATATCCGCATTAGGACGGAACATTTTGAGAGAGGGATGTCTCACAGGACGAATGCCGGTCCCTGCTCGGCGACCTTGTTACCTCGTAGGGGTCGAATGCCGGTCACTGCTCGGCGCCCTTTCTTGTCTTCACAGACGAAACCCGGTGGTAGCTTGGTATTTTTTAAATATTGGGGGCAATTCAGTAGGTTTTACTGAAGGTTTTGACAATAGATCGCAGCACTTTATTGATAAAATGAACCCATTGGGAAGGAATATGAGAAACCTTTCTGTGACTGGTTACTACTTGACGACTTTTTATCATTATTTTCTCACTGATAACTGTTTCTAGACATGTGAATCATGATGTAAAATATGATTTTCACTTGAAAAATAAATTTGTTTTTAGAAAAATGTATTTTTTCCTTCATGGTGAAGGAAGGAAAAAATACATTGCTCATCATATTCCCATCTCAAACATGACACTCTAAATAAATAAAGAATAACGTCGTCCAAAATTTTTCATATTTTTTGTTCTGGGGAAATGATTACAATAAAAAAAAAAAATAATAATAGGTAATCTGTGCTTTTATTTGATGAATATGTCTTCAAACGTGATGTACCGTTTTTAGGTGACCTATTGCAAAAAGCTTATCGTCCTTGAAAGATATACTGGCGTGTAATAAGCCGTCCTGTTAGGTACATGCATAATGCCGGTCCCTGACCGGGTCCCGTCCTTGTGGACACGATCGGAATTCAACTTTCGACCGCAAAGGGTTAAGTCTCTGAAGCGAAACCTAACAATATCCTCACATGGCTAGTCAATTGGGACTCAATTAAACTCCTGAGACTGAATATTTGTCTACCTAGTTTAAATTGTACCCTAAACTTAGGTACCTAATAGATGCCTCGGTACTTTAATTTTACCAATTCAAAATAATGTGCTATTAATAATTATCGAATTTTGCTCATGGGTAACAAATTTTCCAATGTAAACAGAATTCATCATTTTAGTTGTGAACCATAATTTAGAGATTCTCAATGAGTGCTTAAATTTTATTTAGATTTCTGTGGTACCTATAAATTTTAATCTACCTACTTATTAAGCTTAAAGCACTGTGATTGATAACTGTGAAAAAAGTCGTTCGATAGAACATAGCTATTTACCTTCTATGTTGAAAACTCAGTGGTGATTTGTTGTGATGGTGAACGTATAACTAGGTACTTACAGAAATTCATTAAAGAAGATAATTATTTCAAATTTTATCAAGTTCATTTTGGGACTTTCAGACCAGCTTTTCTTACATTGTTGAATTGAAAATTGTTTGAACTCACTCTGTAAGTCTTTTTTCAACCCCACTTACGTCACTAACATCCTTATTAATGGTTTAAAGAAGTGAAAATGTTGAGCAATAACGACGTAAATCGTTTAAAAAAAAAGGGAAAAAACACGATTATTTCAAGAAAAGTAAATTATTGTTGAAAAATATGGAATAAACAGAGATGGAAGGAAGATAAATGATTCATTTATACCGTATATTTTGGTTGTAATCGCCTTTTGAAATTACACCAAATCTTTTAAGGCCATTTTCTCAAAACTCGAAT
The DNA here is from genome assembly GCA_030762985.1 of Adelphocoris suturalis. Classification (NCBI taxonomy): domain Eukaryota; kingdom Metazoa; phylum Arthropoda; class Insecta; order Hemiptera; family Miridae; genus Adelphocoris; species Adelphocoris suturalis. The sequence continues at coordinate 95,952,699 of CM061045.1, read as the reverse complement.
TTTCGAGTTACGTCACTAATGATCTCGCAGGGGTATCGATATCCGTCACTAATGTTCTCACCATGCGAAATATGTTCAAATACACGTGTACGGTATACAAAAGTACAGTATAACCTACTTTTGCCCATTCGGGCTGCGCATTGTTTGCCCACTTTGGCTATCGTTTCCAAGAGTCTCCTCGCCGGCATTTGCCCAGATGGAATCCCCCCGTTGCCCGATCACATAACTAATGATAAATGTTGCCCAAATGTTGTCCGACTGACCGAGGGCCCCATTCAACCCCGACCCTTCGGGGGGTTGACGGTAATCTGCCTAGGAATGGTTTGACCCACGGTTAGTTTACTAGTCAACCTGGCAATCTGTGTACCTGTCAATCTGAAGGCGCTTAGGGAAAACCCAAGGAGCGCCACGTCACTGGTCCCCTCTGCCACCTTTCACTCGCCCTGTGCATTGCGCTTATACTACGGTGACCATACGTCCTGATTTTATCGGGACAGTCCCGATTTTAAAGCCTGTGTCCCGGGGTCCCGAATCGGGAAAGAAATGTCCCGATTTTCACCTATAAAGATTTTTTCAATTTCCATTTTTTCAGTCTGGAGACATGCAGCAAATGAATATTTGATTCTTTACAAAAACGTGGTTGCCAGAAATGAGTCTTTATTTCTACCCATGAAAGTAAAGGAACTTCAAAGAAACAGTGTTGCTGCAGGAAATGCATGCGATTTACAAGAGGTGAAAAATACAGTAGGAACTTTTTATGACCACTGCATTACTTATTTTGATCTTTGGAAATCAAACGTTGACAGCTTGAGTCAACTGTCTTGGATAGACTTAAAGAAGCAGCTGAAGTGGGAAGAACTAGAGGAAAGTTGGAATTTGTTTCAAGATAGCATACCACCTCTCTCGCTTGATGATTTGTTCAATGAGCTTAGTGTGCTGAACACACAGCTTCCTGATGTCGTCCTGGCTGAATGGAAAGAACAAAAACTATCAACTGAGCAACGGTGGCTGACTTTATTTCAGGACTTGCAGAAAAACGAAATAAGCGTTCCTAATCTCAAAACTCTGGTAGAATTTGCTCTTTCTTTACCAGGAACAAATGCTTCAGTCGAGCGAGCTTTCTCATTGATAAACAACTTTTATACCGCAGAAAAATCTTCAATGGCACTAGACTGTGTTAAACATTACTAATTGTCCAAATGAACAGTTCTTTGTCGTGTGTTGAAATGTACGACAAAATAAGAAAAGACGGCTCCTTGCTGAAAGCACTTTCCTCAACGCAGAAGTACGACTGGAGTAAGAAGAGTACCCCTGGCTCTACTGAAAAAATATAACAAGAACAATGATGTAAACAGACTGCTCTGTTAACTTTTATTTTTTCATTTTTTGGAAAATTAATGTTTGTTTATTTGACTATAAAAACTTTCCTGTTGTTCGTGAAGTTTTGTTTGTTCGTGCAAAAGGTACATATTCTTTCTGTGTATGTAATAAACTTCTTGAAATTATTTTGTCATGTAATTCTTAGTGCCACATTCTTTAATGAATATTACATATTTTTAGTTTGATACGAAGCTCTTAATAAACTAATGTTGGAATGGATGAAATAGGCTCAAAAACAAACTTTTAAAGGGTGAAAAATTCAAACTTTTACGGGGGTGGACCCCCGGACCCTCCTCCCCATCATTCTATACCCCTCAGACCCCCTTGATAGTTCTATCCGTCCCGATTTTGCTTAAGATAAATATGGTCACCGTACTTATACCTTCATTCACGTTTCTAATGTTGTTGGTGAGTTAAGTTTTTAAAAAATGGTTTGCTGCGCCATAGCGACTTGTTCAAACAAAGACGGTGAGAAAAATGCTGGACTCCATTTTCACCGGTTTCCGAAGGATAAGGAGACGAGATCTAAGTGGATTGTGGCGCGTAAGCGTGCAGACTCTTTCAAGATAGACAAAGCTCGGGTATATTCTACTCATTTTGATCAGAGTGATTATAAGCTTGAGTTGAGAGCTGAGTTAAAAAAATTCCTCCGAAATTTGATTTATTTGAAACCGGGCACAGTACCACACCTGCTTTTGGGTAAATCTCCTGCGACAAAAACCATATCGACAGCTTTTCCTAACGATGATCGCAAAAATCGATCGGAAAAACGATCCATTCGCAAGGAAATTCAGGCTGTTTTGAGTTCCGAAACGGAGACCGATTTAAAACTTGTTGAAAATCCAAAAAATTCATGGACTGTGTAAGGGAAATCGAAGACGAATTTCGAAAATTTTACAGGAATTTTATTTGTCAGAACGCAGGAGAATGAAGTCGTAAAACATAAGAATCCCGAGATTGATGATTTCGTAGTTTCGTGCTTTGTTAGGACTCGAACATTTATAAGATTGAAGAATATAAATAAGTTAAGGCCCGTTTACACGAGCGATTTTTTCCGGCAATAATTGCAGAAAAAAGTATTGCACAACTATTTCAAAAAAGTTGGACAACTATTCTCTCCTCGAAAAAATTGCCGAAGATTGCACGCAATTAATTGACGGGAGTTGTACAACATTTCAGGCCCACGAGCCCTCTCGGCAACTGTTGCATCGTGTTGAAATGAAGTCCAAGGGGTTTGGAAAATTATTGCACTATTGCGGCAATTTTTCGGCCTTGGGTCGGGAGAGGGAACGAAACAGCCAATCACATTGAGAGTTTATTTGTGCAGTATGGCCTTATGAGCAAATATTGACGTGAAACTGCACTGATGGGGTGCAGCATTGCCTCATGAGAGAATTTTAACGTAGGAAAGATAGGAGTTTATTTGTGCAGCATTGCCTTATGAGCAAATATTGACGTGAAACTGCACTGATGGGGTGCAGCATGGCCTTATGAGCGAATACTGACGTGAAACTGCACTGATGGGGTGCAGCAGTGCCTCATGAGAGAATTTTAACATAGGAAAGATAGGAGTTTATGTGTGCAGCATGGCCTTATGAGCAAATATTGACGTGAAACTGCACTGGTGGGGTTCAGCATTGCCTCATGAGAGAATTTCAACGTAGCAAAGATAGGAGTTTATTTGTGCAGCATGGCCTTATGAGCAAATATTGACGTGAAAGAATTTCAGAGGTGAGAGCCAACCCACATTCTCTCTGGCTCAGAAACTGGCGCTGCCAAATTCCCCTCTTTTTCCTTTGGTTGGCGCGAACTGTTGTCGCCCGTGTAAACGAAAAAATTGAGCAATTTCTATTGCTCAACTTTTTGGTGCAACACAGTGCAATTAATTCCTTGCAACATCTTGACGCAACACGAGGCAATTTTATTGCTTCGTGTTGTGTACAACTTTTCTAGTGCAATTTTTTTGGAGTTGCGCAACTTTTGTTGCTCGTGTAATCGGCCCTTTACGAAAGGAAGAAACTTTTGAAATCAAGAAAACGGAGTGCCAGTGAAGACAGAAACAAAATCAAGAAAATGAAGAAACTAGTTGGATAAATTTGTATTTTCGTGTAGTTATTATTATTACCAACCTATTATGTACCTGCAATCAAAGTTTACCAAGGAATAATTATGTTTTACTTCTAATTTTTTGAAAATAATCAAAGTAAATAACTTACGTAGAATTAATGTAATTACCTATCTGTAATTAAATATTTTTATTTCATTCATTATTCTTGATATTCTCTTTTTTAGCGAATTTTCATAGAAAATGAAGCTATTGCAATGGCTCCAAAAATTTTAAAATACAAATTTTCAAAAATTTTCTTCATCGAAATCTGTTTTGAGGCATTCTGAAATGATTCCTGGATTTTAACGCTTTTTTATATGTATATATATATATATATATATGTATATATATATATATATATATGTATGTATATATATATGTATGTGTCATTCCAGACGATAACTCTCGATAGAATTGAGATAAAAACTTCGTTCTTTCGCCAAAAAATTAAGCATTTCAAAAGAAAGGATGAGTTCGTTGGACAACAATTTTTGAGCACATTAAATTGGTCAAATTTCGAAAAATGTACCCAAAAAATCACTAAAAATGGCTAAAAACGGCCAAAAATCGTCAAATTCCTATTTTTTTGCTGAATTTTAGTCAAAACTAAATTTTCAACGATTAACTAGGACATTAAAAATTTTTGCTCAAAATTATGATGAAAAGCGTACTTAAATGTCATTAAAATTGGCTAAAATGTCTATAAAAACTGCAAAAAAAATTTAAAAATCAAAAACCCCTTTTGAATCAGTGGAATTTTATTTAGAATAAGTTTTTTGCCATAAAATTGGTTTTTAACCATTTCTGTCAACTAAAATTGCTCCAATTTCAATGCAATTTAACATACTACAGTACGATAGATAGTTTATGAAAATTCGCTCATACGATCATGCTGCATGACTGGAACTTTATCCTAGATCCTTGCAAACTCGTTTGCCTCAAAGTAACATATATATCTGTTCTTTTCTCCGTAGATAAATGAGGAAAAGATGATCTTTCTGTTTTTTTTCTCCATCTAATTTCTAAAAAACCAAATTTTAAACTAGGTGTAATACAGAAAATAGCTTTCAATAAGAAATATATCGAAGAAAAGTTGATGAAATCATCAGTAGAGTTACTTAAAACGTTTGTTTTGCTCTGATTCCGTGCGTATTCGAGAGGCCCCCGCAATGGTAAAGGGACCACCTACGTCATAGGCCAGGAGCCCCCGGCGTTGACAGGTACCGTCTAGTAAAGTAACCGTGGTTTGACCGTAGTTTGCCCAGTTTGACCGTGACCTTTCTCACCAGTTGAGGGTTTCCCAGTCGTAGGTACCAGAAGGGTGATGAGATTGTTCTCTTTTACGACGGAAATCTCAGTAGTGGAAACATTTTCGGCGTCAGGTTTCTTGTCGTGCAGGTACTGGAGGGGGCTGAGTGTGCAAAATATGGTCACCTCAAGGTGGGTTAGGGTGGGTTATGGTCACCATCCAGAATTGCGGAAATACGTCTTCGATTGGAACTAGTGGAGGGTAGAGAGGAATTGCTTGCAGGCCGTTCATAACCATCCGGTTGTGTAAACATTGCGTTATCATTGTTTGCGTCTTCTATTGCCATTGCATTCCCCGAACAGACCTATTTACTCCAGAATTATCTCCAACCTATCACACATTTCACGGACATAATCGCTCCATAAACAATGTTGAATAATAAACTCATGCGGACATGAGTCGTTTAGAAGACTGTTGGGTAATTATTCGGTCCTTTCATCAACTGCTTAACCTACGATAATATTATATTTCTACTCGAAAATCTGTGTAGGTTGGCGCATTACAAATCATTTATGCATTGATGCACTATAAGAAGTACTTACTTAACATAGGTAATCTGTCCATTTCTCAAGGACAAGTAGTATTTCTATACTTCCTTTTCATTTTGTAAAAGTGTTCTCTTCTCAAATACCTACTTATTCGAATAGTAGAAAATTGCCAGTGTATAATCAAAGAATGTCTCAAAACAAATGGGATAGGATCTTTACGAAGGTAAGTTGTTTGTGAGATAGCAAAATCGGTACCTACGCCTAGGTATTTTTACCAACTAAACAGAACAAACACCAATACAATTTAGGGTATTATACAGGTAAGGCAACCACTTAAATATTTCAACATTCTCCCTTAATACCTAAATTGACATTCTCAAGCAAGGAAAAACTTAATCAACACCTAAGCCCTCAACAAACTTTAGGAACTTCTGAGCACCCAGTGGCTTAGTCAACACATCAGCCAACATGTCATTAGTTGACATATAATGAATTTCAATGTTTCCCGCTTCAATGTGTTCTCTGACGAAACAACACTTCAAATGAACATGCTTGGTTCTTTTTGAGTACACATTATCTATCACCAGTCTATGACAGCTTTGGTTATCATTATAAAGATTTATATGCTTATTATTCAAAAACAAATCAGATTTACCATTAAACAGCTCATTTAATATATCCTTAAGATAAATGGCCTCTTTTGTGGCCTCAGTCAAAGCATTTAACTCTGCTTCAGTTGAACTTAAAGCTACTGTCTTTTGTTTACTACATTCCCAAGACACAGCTGCATCTGCTAACTTAAAAACAAAGCCAGTATATGACTTTCTGTCAGATGGATCGTTTGCCCAATCACTATCAACAAATCCTTTCAATTTGTCCCCAGTTCTTTTAAAAACTATCCCCTTGGATTTCGTTCCTTTAAGATACCTTAAAACTCGTTTAGCTGAATGCCAATGCTCAATAGAATGGGCATTATTAAATTGACTAAGATATGAAGTAGCAAATGCTATGTCAGGTCGTGTACAAACAACCAACCACATCAGACAGCCAACTAGCTGTTGATAAGGACCTGAGTGAGGTTTTTCATCAAAATTTAACTTCTTATTAGATTCCATAGGAATTCCAACGACTTTAGCATCTTTCATGCAAAATTTATCCAAAAGATTTTCTATAAACGACTCTTGCGAAATCTTAAGAGTTCCCTTCTTCCTATCTCGTTCTATCTTCATTCCCAGACAGTGAGTTAGAGGGCCCAAATCTTTTATCTTAAAATGCATTCTAAGTCTATCTTTAACAATATTCATTTCTTTCTTACAATTATAAAATACAAAGAAATCGTCTACCCACATTGCAATAATCATAATTATATCAGATTCTATTCTATAAAATATACAAGATTCCACTTTGGACTGCTTGAAACCTAAGTCAGCCAGTACCCTAGATGCTTTAGTGTACCACTCTCTAGAGGCCTGCTTTAAACCATATAGGGCCTTTTTCAAGAGACAAACTTTCCCTTCACTTATCTCACATCCCTGAGGCTGTGCCATGTAAATCTCTGTATCTAGATCCCCATTCAGAAAAGCGGTCTCGACATCTAAATGGTCGGCCTCCAAATCCAGTTCGACTGCTAAAGCTAACAAGAGCCTGAAATTTGATTGTCGGATTACAGGAGAAAAAGTTTCGGTATAATCCAAGCCATATTTCTGGGTAAACCCCCTTGCAACAAGTCGCGCCTTATACCTAGAAATTTGTCCATTCTCATCCCTTTTTATTTTGAAAACCCACTTGCTACCTACAATATTTTTATCAATAGGTCTATCAACAAGAGTCCAGGCATTATTTTCATACAGAGAATTCAGTTCGGAATCCATGGCTGCTCGCCATTCAAGTGCCCTACTACTAGATAAAGCTTCCTCTACAGTTAGAGGTTCCATTTCATCGGATTTACAAACATATGTAACAAAATCATGAAATAATTTAGGTTTTCTATCTCTTACCGGATAACGTAATTCAAAATTACCACTAGTAGTCGGTTCAACAGTTCCACCAGAGCCACTCTCATCATTGCTAGAGGGGGAGTAGTCATCATCAAATCCAAGGAATTTGTCGTCTTCGTCTTCAGAGTTGCTACTGCTATTATCAAGTTCGTCATTCTCTTCCATTTCCAGGTGAAGAGCGTCCTCATTAGAGTAAGAAATGGGCAGGTATTTCAGTTCCATGTCCTCACACCCAGAATCAGCTGAATTTGACGCACGGGAAGAACTTTCAATGAAAGTGACGGTACGGTATACTTTCACATCATTTGTGTCAAGGTCAAAGAGTCGGTACCCTTTCGTGCATTCACCATAACCAACAAAAATCATAGATTTTGATTTTGGGTCGAGTTTTCTGCGTCGCTCATCAGGAATATGACCAAAAGCGTCACATCCAAAAACTCGCAAATGCATCAGATTCGGTTTTTCCCCAGACCATTTTTCGTGAGGTGTCATATTCTTCAAACGCTTAGTCGGAGATATATTCATCAAATACACTGCAGTATTCGCTGCTTCAGCCCAGAAGCGAAAATCAAGATTAAAGTGGTTTAGCATAGATCTTACTTTGTTCAAAATCGTACGATTTGCGCGTTCAGCAAGTCCATTTTGAGCAGGTTCATAAGCCACAGTCTTTTCATGCCGAATCCCTTCATCTTTCAAATACTTTTCAAACTCTTTACTTGAATATTCTCCACCTCCATCTCTTCGTAGAACCTTTACCTTTCTTTCAGTTTCACTTTCAACGCGAGCTTTAAAGGAGACAAACGTATTCATCACTTCACTTTTTCTTTGAAGAAAATATATTATGAACGTTTTTCGCGTATGACCATCGATAAAGGTAATGAAATAGCGAGCCCCACCCCAGGAATCCACTTGGAATGGTCCTACAACATCGGAAACGATCAGGTCTAGTCTATTTTCACTGAGCTTCTTTTCATTTGTGCAGGGAAACGGAGTTTTCTGTTGTTTACCAACAATACAAGACACGCACGGATTCAAATTACCGTCAAACTCCACACCACTTGACATATAATCTCGTAACAGTTTCATGTCATTGAAGTTCAAATGACCTAGCCTCAGATGCCAAAGCATTTCAGCATTCTCGGTTTTTGAGGAGAAAACAACGTTCTCCCTCAAATGAGATACTTTCTCCCTTTTGTTTACATTTAGACAGTAAACGCCATCAACGTTGGTAGCCGTTGCTATAACCTTCTTGTCTTCCCAAATTACACATCCGTTCACGTCAAAGACTACAACGTAGCCCTTCTGAGCAAGCGCTCCAACAGAAAGAAGATTTGCTTTCAGCCCGGGAACAAGAACAACGTTGGAAATACACGAGATGTCTTCATCTTCCACTTCTATTTGAACATTTCCCGTACCAGCACTGACCAGCTTTTCACCATTGGCAACATTTATTGTCAATCCACCACCTTCATCACGAAACTCCGTCATCAAGTCTTTTTTGCCTGACATGTGTCTGTTGGCAGCACTGTCTACGTACCAAACGCCGTCTTCACCTCCGATGGCGCCAAAAGCGGTGAACATAGCTTTTTTACTATTTATATTGGTTTTAAGTCAGGACAATTACGAGGAATATGAGTTTCCTTCTTACAAATCCAACACTTTGGTTTCTGCCAATGTTTATTAGAGGTAGGTTTCGATGACGTATTCTTGTAATATGACATCAGGGCAGTCTTTTCGTGGTCACTTTTTCCGCCATGGTTCGGGTTCCAATTTGTTATCCGATAATAGTTTCTTCTTTATAAAATCAGACGAAATTTCAGTGGCAGAACTCTCAATAGCCATTAGGTACCATCGGATCAAAAAGTGGCGGTAAACCTTGTAACAAAATAACACAGATAAATTCGTCATCGATAGGCTTACCCATCGCCACAAGTTGCTGGGTCAAATACATTACTTCATTTATGTAGGACTCCATTCGCTCAAACTTTTCCAGTTTCAGAGAGAATAATTGACGAAGTAATCCCAGTCGACGATTCAGTCCTCGGTCTTCAAAACCTTTTTCAAGAGCTTCCCAAGCTTCTTTCGCACTTGTTGCATTGATGACATACGGGAAAACGCATTTATCAACCATTAGGTTTATTTTGCACAGCGCCTTTTCATCCCTTCTAAGTTTGAGGTCACTCGGAGTCTTGTCACCTTCTGGATAACCTTCAATACAAATCCACAGATTGTCGTGTCTCAAACAATTCTTCATCTGAAATTTCCAGTCCAAATAGTTCGACCGTCCTTTCAACTTATCAAAGTTAGGAAGCGCATTTGAGCTAGAGTCTGCCATCTTGAGGTTAAGTAGTTGAGAAGCTTCGCGATTCAACACTCACGCACAAAACTTTATGCAGCTACAAATAAACTGGGCACAAAACCTGTAGGATTTTATGACTGGAAATCAAATAAAGAATAATAGAAATGAGAAACGTTCTTGTATTAGACAAACTTAATATATAGATACACGTGATCAACGCACAAACGGAATATAACATACAGACTGACTAAACAGGGCAACCAACTAAACAGAACAAACACCAATACAATTTAGGGTATTATACAGGTAAGGCAACCACTTAAATATTTCAACATTTTTAACCCAACTCGGCCTCATCTGCATAAAACCGTGTTCATTTTGCGTGTTTTATTTGTTTATTATTGTTATTTTTATACACAAGTGCTACAGATATTTTCTATAATTGAAATACAAATTCGAGGATCGTAAAAATACGGACTCGCACTCGTCCACAACCATAAAACAAGATAAATAACACAACCAACAACACCTCCGACGGATGACGTAATTGCGGCAATCCGGTGAAATTTCCAATTTTGGTTTATTATTTTCAATAATAAGCCTATGTGATCGTACAGCAAAAAATTTTTATAACCCCCCCCCCCCCCCCCCCTCAAACTTTGTCACTTTACGTTTCAAGGTGCGTAGAATCCAAATTTGAAATGTCCGGCCGCCGTCCGCCGTCCGCCGTTCGTCGTCCGGGCCATAAAAGGCCTTAGAATTGACTTAAAAAATCTGTTCTTTCGCACATAGACTCCACTTGGGGTCTAGTTGGTCCTAACTTCTCGCCAGCTCGATCGCTCCACTCTCATGGGTGCTATGAGCCAAAAATAGGTGGAAAAGGGTCTTTTTTTTGTATATTTCAAGTTGTATAGAAATTATGAGTGAAAAGAAAATGTTAGCTATTAATTCTATGGGAAAAAAAGTATTCTAAATGACACTCTTCTATTCAAAAAGAGACTTTGGATTTTAGGCTATTTTTTGCAATTATAGATTTTTTAAAACAAAATTTAATGAAGTTCAAGTTTTTAGCATAATTTCGTACATAAATTTTTGAATGTTCTATTTCATTCTTGATAAACTTTATTTGACCAGTCTTATGCTAAAAAATATCAATTTAACAATTCTTAGCCATTTTTAGTGATTTCGTCAGCACATTTTTTGAAATTTGACCAATTAGATGATATCAATATACAGTATAGGTAACACTTTTAGGTGTTGGAAAGATGACTTGGTAATAAATTGTTTTGTTTATCAACTATATTAAAAAGCGTAAAATCGTGAGATTCCGCTGCTGTAATGGATTGAACCCATTTGTGAGGTCCGAAGCTCCGAGTTCCGATACCTAAATATACTATAAGCGGCGTTTAATAATTACTAGCCGCTCCGGCTCGCTACGCTCGCCTCCACGTCCAGCCGGGGGGCAAGCCCCCCGGACCCCCCCTTAAATTGCTCGCTTCGCTCGCAAAGTGTGACGTGTAGGAAATATTGCTCGCTTCGCTCGCAAAGTCTGGCATGTAGGAAATGTTGCTCGCTTCGCTCGCAAGGTGTGGCTGTGCGGATGCGATGTATTACAATTGAAACATGTAGGGGATGTTGCTCGCTTCGCTCGCTTGAGGAAGTTATACTGCCCACCCAACTTGGCAGACGTTTTTTTCTGTTGGAAATTCTTACAAACAAATTAAATCTTATGAAACTACGTGGAACCACAAAAAGTTTATTCGGGGATGTTGCTCGCTTCGCTCGCAAGGTATACCTGTATATGTGTAGGACAAAGTCCGTATTTATTCTGTTGAAATGGTTCTCGCTTCGCTCGCAAGGTAGGTACCTATGTATACCTGCTCGCCTCGCAAACCCCTTGACTGCGTAGGCTAAGTGCGTCGAACCATTGTGAAACGGGCGCCCGGGTCGATTAATTTCTCATATTAAACGGTTCCCCTCGCTTCCGCTCGCAATTTGACCGACTGCCCGTCACTTTTTTCGATATCCGATTTCGGATTCAGATTCGGCGGACCCAAAGCTGTATTTCGCCCGCAAAAACCGTTCCGAAAAACGTACCTTTATGGGGTATATTTTAATCGGAAAAAACCAAGTTTTTCGGCGGACTTTTCGAGAAAACGGGTCCGTACTCTCGCATTTTTTTGACGCATTTCCCGATACTTTTTTCGCGATCCGATCGCGCCGTCGTCTTCCTCGTAAGAAAACCTACGAAACCGGTATTTTTCCGGAATTGTCAACGGCCGTTTAGAGGGGTAGGGGAAGCGGGGAAGTCCAAAAAGCGCACATTAATTATTACTTCGACCCCCCTCCCGCCCTACGGCCCATGGTTCGGGTGGGATTAGAAAATTTTAAATTCGCTTATACACCCTATCGGAAAATCCCAAGAAGATCCCCCCACTCGTAGATCCGGCCCACTCAGCCGTTTGGCCGTGCATAGACACGACAGACAGACAAACAAACAGACGGAGTTTCATTCTTATTAATAGTATAGATGGACCAGAGATCTACGTAGAAGGGCTGTCTAATACAGAAATAATAAACCTTTGTGTAATAATTTGCAGCGTTTTTCAGATATGGAAAGTCCGTCTCAAGTGCTTGTCCGGCAAGATTCATCCCTCTCTTCCGACAGGCACTAGCCAATCAGAAGGCCAAACGCATTTACGGAACCCACCATCTGTTTCTCTTCGTATAACTGTGGGGGGGGGGGGGTCCGCTTTGATCGTGGCTAACTGTTGAACGAAGCATCGCACAACTATGGTTTTTAGCTGCTGGGAAACCCATCCCAAAAGCCATAGAATACAAATATCTCGGTGTATCTCATATCTCAATCAGCGACTGACATTTCACAAAAACATTTTGGAGCTAATTAGCAGAGTACGAAGTAGAGTCTGTTGCCTTAAATCACTATTAGATAGCCGTGCCAGTACAAAATAAAATCATAATGTACATTCCAATGTACCTACACCAATTATGCCAATATGGACGTATACTATAAGCATATGGAGAACATGCTCTCGTTCACAATTTAGGAGGCTTGAACAGCAACAAAAAAGTATATGTACTGCAGAAGAGAATTGTTCATACACCAGATTTCGTGATGAATGAAACTATCTATTAACGATTTCGGTCTTCGAACCCCAACAGAAATCCTTCAATAACGTATGAAAGATATTGCCCAATAAAACATACTCCACAACGACCCACTTGTCATTGAAGGCTTCATACGATCTGAGGTACAGCGATTATCACGGCCGCGTCATATCTTGGACATAATTGATACGGACTTGGTGGAAAATTGAACGTGTTTCACGTATATTTATGTGATATAAAAGTCCAGTCATGCAGCATGACTCCATGAGCGAATTTTTGAAGAAATCTTCGACATTTCAGTCGCTATTGATCGTGTAGAGAAATTGTAGTTTATGATTTTGATAGACAAACATGGAATCAAATTATTAAAAATATTTAGGAAGAACTCATACTTTATTATTATTAAACTAATCTTGTAGATTTAAAGGCGAATGTAGGTAAATATTCATAGATTTCGGTGTCCAATGTGGTCAGTATTGAAGGCAGTTGAAATCTTAACAGTATCCTATCATAACATCATCAAATCTTGACATAAAATAAAATAACATACCGACGTCATACGAAAGAAACGTATTTCCACAGCCAATCGATGATGAGGCTTTATATTACGACTGATATAAAGTCAGTTGCATTCGAATCTAGTATCCTACAGCAAGAAATTAACAGACAAACTATAGTCTCTGTGCATCATCTATTGAAAGCCTAAATTATGGGGAAGTGTCACTTGGCTTTTCCGTAGCAACAAGAAAGAAATTGAAAATATTTAATACTAGCATTAAATCCCAATTATTGTTGATTTTTTACCTAATCGAATGTAAATTGTTGAATTTTAACTGCTTCATGTTATTTCTTCACTCTACTATTTGATAATTATATCCAATATCGAACATATTGGTTATTGAGGTACATACATCCTTTCCCATTACGCTATAGTATCATGTAAGGTAGCAGTAGGTAACTAGAAGTTTTAGTACAATGTTGTATCGATTCACTCACCCAATCAACGAAGTGCAGGGAACACTAATTGCTTGGACAATGTTTCATGCAAATATTACCGATTTTTACAACTAGCGAACGGCATTATTTCGATTTTTGACTGATTTTTCAACTTTGAAATTTTTGAAAACTTGATACATATTCTTATAGGAAATTTTACGCTGATTCCGAATATACCGCATGTTAGTATGCTTTTTGAAGAAAATTAAGCTATTGCTCTCGCCTCAAAATTTGTAGAATGTGAATTTTTGAAAAAATTTTATGCAGAAATCCGTTTCAGGCTATTCTGAATCATATTCTGAAGTTTAACGCATTTTTTAATGTATGTATGTATGAATATATGTATGTATGTGTCATTCCAGACGATAACTGTCCGTAGAATTGTTCTAGAAACTTCAAACAAATTTTCAAATGTTAAGGACACAAAGTGAAAGTTCAAGTTCGTTGGCCAGCATGATCGGATTACATCTTCGGGTTGAAATTTTCAAAAATGTAGTCAACAATTTCAAAATAGCCTGTTTTTTGCGATTTGTTGTGCGAAATAATTTTTTCAGCATACTAACATGTGGTATATTCAGAATCAGCGTAAAATTTCCTATAAGAATATGTATCAAGTTTTCAAAAATTTCAAAGTTGAAAAATCAGTCAAAAATCGAAATAAAGCCGTTCGCTAGTTGTAAAAATCGGTAATATTTGCATGAAACATTGTCCAAATTCAGATTGAACTACTCTTATGGAAGTATCCCTGTATAACCAACCCTAAAACCATGCTGTTTAAAACGTAGGTAGTAGGTGCTTGTTAAAAAAAAAAAAGTAATCACAACTGATGAGTTTACTCTTCAAAAATTCGCTCATGGGGTCATGCTGCATGACTGTACTTTTTTTTATCATTGATGTGTTTTTGTACTCCTTAACTTTGATATTTGTATATTAGTCGATCATTTCAACTAATAAGCCTTTGTAATCCACTAAGAAAACTAAAACGTAAACCCTCATCAACATTTTGTTGGTTTACGTTTCAAAGTACCAACTGCAACTGCAACTAATTTCCGATCGAAAGTTCCTCCTAGTGATTTGTTTTGAACGCATTATTTTCGAGTAAATCAACTTTTAAGTATTTTGTCGTGATTTCGACCTTAGATCACTAAAACGGCCATAACTCCCTTAATTACCTATGAAAATTCAAATTTGATTATACCGTTAGAAAGAGTGTTTAGATTTTGCATCTCCCTAATATAACATATCAGTTTTCAAAGATGGTACAACGGCAGATTCCCATCTGGGCAAATTCCGGCGAGGAGACTCTCGGCAGCAATAGCCAAAGTGGATTCGCGCAGCCCGGGTGGGCAAAGGTTTGCTACTGTCTATCTCAAAGCGATTCGAGCAACATTGCGAGTTTGCGAGAATGTATCAGTTGTTTGTTACATCCGCGAGCTTCACTATGGATTTAACCATAGAATATAAATATCTCGGCCAAATGGCTCAGCAAATATCTGGCAAAATTGCGATAATAGTTTACGGCTACAAATTTACCGAGTTTCGGGTTTTAAAAGAAGATGATGTCACGTTTCGGTGTTCCAATCGGAAATGCAGAGTCAGTTTGAGCGTCGGCCGGGATATTTCACGAGTGTTGACTTTCAAAAATGAGCACATTCACGAGTCAGAAGAAATCGAAGATGTCGAGCGGGAATAGGTGTGTTCTGTGCTAAAAAGGAAGGCCATGGACGACATTTCATGCAAACCAAACAAGCTGATTCGAATGGAATTGTAGTCATCGGCGTCATCTTCGTCAAGCCTCCCACATCGTAATTTCAATCGTATTCGGAAAGCTCCGCTCGCAGGAAAGTCCGTTGTTCCTAAATCGTTAGAAGAGTGTCAACAACATATTAGGTATACGAAAGTCACTAATGATCATCTTAGGACCACAAATGAAGCCGAGGCATTTCACACAGACTACAACAAACTATTTTAAACCCCACATCCTAATATTCATTTAGTACAAGCGACGTTGGCGGAAATTCAGGCGGGAACGAACATGAAAATGACTACCTACTAACTAACAAACTAGTAAAAAATCAATCTGAAAAGTGAATTTCGTCAAATCTTCAGAACGACCACTTTTTTCATACTCGGTAGGTCCAATGAAATTCGGCATATCAAATTCGGCCTATAGTCCAAAAATTTGCGCCAGAACCTCATCTTTCCAACGGTGTTGTCAATTCCACTTTTACTCTGCTAATTAGGGGAGAAAACTATGTTTTATTGTGGAAAAACATTGTTTTAGCGAATTTTTGAAGAAAATTAAGCTATTGCTCTCGCCTCAAAATTTGTAGAATGTGAATTTTTGAAAAAAATTTATGCAGAAATCCGTTTCAGGCTATTCTGAATCATATTCTGAAGTTTAACGCATTTTTTTATGTATGTATGTATATATGTATGTATGTGTCATTCCAGACGATAACTGTCCGTAGAATTGTGCTAGAAACTTCAAACAAATTTTAAAATGTTAAGGACACAAAACGAAAGTTCAAGTTCGTTGACCAGCATGATCGGATTACATCTTCGGGTTGAAATTTTCAAAAATGTAGTCAAAAATTTCAAAATAGCCTGTTTTTTGCGATTTGTTGTGCGAAATAATTTTTTCAGCATACTAACAAGTGGTATATTCGGAATCAACGTAAAATTTCCTATAAGAATATGTATCAAGTTTTCAAAAATTTCAAAGTTGAAAAATCAGTCAAAAATCGAAATAATGCCGTTCGCTAGTTGTAAAAATCGGTAATATTTGCATGAAACATTGTCCAAATTCAGATTGAACTACTCTTATGGAAGTATCCCTGTATAACCAATCCTAGAACCATGCTGTTTAAAACGTAGGTAGTAACTAGGTGCTTGTTTAAAAAAAAAAAAAAAAAAATTTAATCACAACTGATGAGTTTACTCTTCAAAAATTCGCTCATGGGGTCATGCTGCATGTCTGGACTTTTTTTGATCATTGATGTGTTTTCGAACTCCTTAACTTTGATATTTGTATATTAGTCAACTAAAACGTAAACCCTCATCAACATTTTGTTGGTTTACGTTTCAAAGTACCAACAGCAACTGCAACTAATTTCCGATCGGAAGTTCCTCCTAGCGGATTTGTTTTGAACGCATTATTTTCGAGTAAATAAATTTTTAAGAATTTTGTCGTGATTTCGACCTTAGATCACGACCATAACTCCCTTAATTACCTACGAAAATTCAAATTTGATTATACCGTTAGAAAGAGTGTTAAATTTTGCATCTCCCTAATATAACATAAGAGTTTTTAAAGATGGTACAACGGCAGATTCCCATCTGGGCAAATTCCGGCGAGGAGACTCGGCAGCGATAGCCAAAGTGGATTCGCGCAGCCCGGGTGGGCAAATGTTTGCTACCATCTATATCAAAGCGATTCGAGCAACATTGTGAGTTAGCGAGAATGTATCAGTTGTTTGTTGCATCCGCGAGCTTTACTAGGGATTTAACCATCGAATATAAATATCTCAACCAACGTGGCAAAAATACGATAATAGTTTACGGCTACAAATTTACCGAGTTTCGGGTTTTAAAAGAAGATGTCACGTTTCGGTGTTCCAATCGGAAATGCAGAGTCAGTTTGAGCGTCGGCCGGGATATTTCACGAGTGTTGACTTTCAAAAATGAGCACATTCACGAAGATGTCGAGCGGGAATAGGTGTGTTCTGTGCTAAAAAGGAAGGCCATGGACGACATTTCATGCAAACCAAACAAGCTGATTCGAATGGAATTGCAGTCACCGCCGTCATATTCGTCAAGCCTCCCACATCGTAATTTCAATCGTATTCGGAAAACTCCGCTCGCAGGAAAGTCCGTTATTCCTAAATCGTTAGAAGAGTGTCAACAACATAATATACGAAAGTCACTAATGATCATCTTAGGACCACAAATAAAGCCGATTTCACACAGACTACAACAAACTATTTTAAACCCCACATCCTAATATTCATTTAGTACAAGCGACGTTGGCGGAAATTCAGGCGGGAACGAACATGAAAATGACTACCTAATAACTAACGAACTAGTAAAAAATCAACCTGAAAAGTGAATTTCGTCAAATCTTCAGAACGACCACTTTTTTCATACTCGGTAGGTCCAATGAAATTCGGCATATCAAATTCGGCCTATAGTCCAAAAATTTGCGCCAGAACCTCAGCTTTCCAACGGTGTAGTCAATTCCACTTTTACTTTGCTAATTAGGGGAGAAAACTATGTTTTAATGTTAAAAAAACATTGTTTTAGCGAATTTTTGAAGAAAATTAAGCTATTGCTCTCGCCTCAAAATTTGTAGAATGTGAATTTTTGAAAAAAATTTATGCAGAAATCCGTTTCAGGCTATTCTGAATCATATTCTAAAGTTTAACGCATTTTTCTATGTATGTATGTAGGTATGTATATATGTATGTGTCATTCCAGACGATAACTGTCCGTAGAATTGTGCTAGAAACTTCAAACAAATTTTAAAATGTTAAGGACACAGAACGAAAGTTCAAGTTCGTTGGCCAGCATGATCGGATTACATCTTCGGGTTGAAATTTTCAAAAATGTAGTCAAAAGTTTCAAAATAGCCTGTTTTTTGCGATTTGTTGAGCGAAATAATTTTTTCAGCATACTAACATGTGGTATATTCGGAATCAGCGTAAAATTTCCTATAAGAATATGTATCAAGTTTTCAAAAATTTCAAAGTTGAAAAATTAGTCAAAAATCGATATAATCGAAGATTTCTTCAAAAATTCGCTCATGGGGTCATGCTGCATGACTGGACTTTTTTCAATGAAATACCCTTTTTTTAAATGACTTTCAATAAAAATACGAGTTTGGGATCGGTTTCAACGTATTTTTTCACGCTGAACCGAATGGTAACTCTTGTATATCTCTCCAACCCCGTTATAACTGAATTTCGCAGTTTAGCTGTCTATTAGTTTCACCCCTAAAATCACATAACATTTGTCATACCAAATGAACTGATTTTTGAGCTTTGTGGAAGATTTGACAAAATTCACTTTTTAGATTGATTTATCACCAGGTGAACCATCTTAAAAAACTTATATGGTGCATTAGAGAGATGGCAAATTCAACACTCTTTCCATTGGTATAACCAAATTTGAATTTTATCAGGTAATTAAGGGAATTATGGTCGTATGCATCGTGTCCACACCAAATTTGGGCAAAAATCAAGGGGTCGATTCTACACCTTATTTTTGATCAAAAGTTCCCAGTAGAGATTTTTTTAAAGCTTCTTTCGAGTTATTCAATTTTTAAGATTTTTTCGTGTTTTGTACCTTATGACATTAAAGCGGCCACAATACCCCTTAAGTAAACCCTGGACTATCAAGCTTCTTGATCAAATTCTTGAGCACATTGATTGTATCAAGCGTGATTGATAGTTTAGAAACCCGTTTGACGCTTGAAGCAAGCATTGACGGCGATTGATAAAAAGTTTGAATGACACAAGCGGATGGTCAAGCTGCTTGATAGTTCACTTTCGGTAGAAAAAAACTGTTTGGTCTCCAAAATCAAAATTTCCACTCGCATTTTGAGTTGTAGACCATTCTGAACAACTTTGGATCCGTGTCTGTCTGTCTGCCTGTGTCTGTATGTATTTGTCGTGCCCGCAAATCTTTGTAACAAGCTTGTTTTCCACCGTTGTCATTCGACTTGGATTACATTTTCAGGGGATGTGCGGGCGAGGGGGTAGACGGTCCCCTGTTAGTTTCACCGTTCTTGACTCAATACCTCACTCTGCGCATGCGCAAACGTAAATTCTACCAAGCATCATTTTCTCACGCCCTGGTCGTCCGATCTCCCTCAAATTTGGATGATAGTTGGAGGATGACCCATATCAATTTCAACATGATTGTATCATTAATAACTACTGCACATGAGCTTATGTGAAATCCTAACGACCCTAATTTCCACTGTTTTCATCCGATTTCGATGAAATTGCCAGAGAATGCGCGGGTTCGGTTGCAGATGATCCCCTATCAGTTTCATTGTTGCCACATCAATACTTCATTCTGCTCATGCACAAACGTAAATTCCATTATGCTTAATTTTGAAGAAAATTAAGCATTGCTCTCGCCTCAAAATTTGTAGAATGTGAATTTTTGAAACAAATTTATGCAGAAATCCGTTTCAGGCTATTCTGAATCATATTCTGAAGTTTAACGCTTTTTTTATGTATGTGTGTATGTATACATATGTATGTGTCATTCCAGACGAAACTGTGCTAGAAACTTCAAACAAATTTTAAAATGTTAAGGACACAAAACGAAAGTTCAAGTTCGTTGGCCAGCATGATCGGATTACATCTTCGGGTTGAAATTTTCAAAAATGTAGTCAAAAATTTCAAAATAGCCTGTTTTTTGCGATTTGTTGTGCGAAATAATATTTTCAGCATACTAACATGTGGTATATTCGGAATCAGCGTAAAATTGCCTATGGGAATATGTATCAAGTTTTCAAAAATTTCAAAGTTGAAAAAGCAGTCAAAAATCGAAATAACGCCGTTCGCTAGTTGTAAAAATCGGTAATATTTGCACGAAACATTGTACAAATTCAGATTGAACTACTCTTATGGAAGTATCCCTGTCTAAATCATAAACTAAAATTTCTCTTCACGATCAATAGCGACTGAAATGTCGAAGATTTCTTCAAAAATTCGCTCATGGGGTCATGCTGCATGTCTGGACTTTTTTTTCACTCTCTAGTCGTTCGATTTCGCTTAAATTTGGGTGATAGTTGGGAGAAGATGACTTGATTACCTCATATCAACTTCAACATGAATGTATCACTAATAGCTATTGCGCATGCGCCAATGTGAAATACTTGTAATGACCTTAATTTCCACAGTTTTCATCCGATTTTGATGAAATCGTACCTATTTAATTGTTAGCGAATTTTTGAAGAAAATTAAGCTATTGCTCTCGCCTCAAAATTTGTAGGATGTGAATTTTTGAAAAAATTGTATGAAGAAATCCGTTTCAGGCTATTCTGAATCACATTCTGAAGTTTAACGCATTTTTTTATGTATGTATGTATGTATGTATGTATATATGTATATGTGTATGTATGTGTCATTCCAGACGATAACTGTCCGTAGAATTGTGCTAGAAACTTCAAACAAATTTTAAAATGTTAAGGACACAAAACGAAAGTTCAAGTTCGTTGGTCAGCATGATCGGATTACATCTTCGGGTTGAAATTTTCAAAAATGTAGTCAAAAATGTCCAAATAGCCTGTTTTTTGCGATTTGTTGTGCGAAATAATTTTTTCAGCATACTAACATGTGGTATATTCGGAATCAGCGTAAAATTTCCTATAAGAATATGTATCAAGTTTTCAAAAATTTCAAAGTTGAAAAATCAGTCAAAAATCGAAATAATGCCGTTCGCTAGTTGTAAAAATCGATAATATTTGCATGAAACATTGTCCAAATTCAGATTGAACTACCCTTATGGAAGTATCCCTGTATAACCAATCCTAGAACCATGCTGTTTAAAACGTAGGTAGTAGGTGCTTAAAAAAAAAAAAAAAAAAAAAAAATGTAATCACAACTGATGAGTTTACTCTGTGCATGTGTTAATAATTTGATTCCATGTTTGTCTATCAAAATCATAAACTAAAATTTCTCAACACGATCAATAGCGACTGAAATGTCGAAGATTTCTTCAAAAATTCGCTCATGGGGTCATGCTGCATGACTGGACTTTTTTCAACTCATCAGTTCATTCTGTGCTTGCACAAACGTAAAGAAAGAATATATTTCATCATCGTCAGGGTCTATTAATAAAAGACTGGTTTCACTCAAAACTCGGGTATATAAGAAGGTATATATACTTAGAATTACAAATTTTGCTTAGTTACTATGCTGCGATAGGATGTTATATGATGAAACTTCAGTGGTTGAAAACATACAAGTAGCATATAGGCGTGGTCACCGAGACAACTCTTACCAGAATAGTTTAACTTAGGCAGCTTACATACTAAGCCTATACGGAATGTGATGGGATGGGGGGGGGGGGGGTCGAAGGCAATTAACGGCGGAGGGGTAACTGTTGTATTGCTTTCAAACCCCCCTCCCCCCCCCACACTCACACACCGTATAGGCTTAGTATGTAAGCTGCGTAAGTTAAACTAGTCTGATAAGAGTTATCTCGGTGACCACCAGTTATCCGGTTGTGCTACTTGTTCGTTTTTAACCACTAAAGTTTCCATCTTGAGATGAGCCGCTACCCTAACTCATAAAATCGTAAGTACATCATATAACATCCTATTGCAGCATAGTAACTGAGCAAAATTTCTAATTCTAAGTTTATATACAGGGTGATTTCCCAGGGTGATTCCCTCGCAGATGCAAAAAAAATTTGAGTGAAACTACATCAAAAATGGAGTAAAATGCCGCCAACCGCATATTTTTATCTCAATCTGTACTCGAGATATGATTTTTTAAAGGTTTTTTCAGGAATACCGTGTTTTTTCATTTTAAACTCGGATTTCTCCACTTTGCCTCATTTAATTTTAACTTTCAACCTCATTTTCGGTATCAGCATTAAATTTACTATAAGAATAGTGTACTTGGGTTCTTAAAAAGTACCATCCGAAGACCCTCACATCAGCTCAAACATTGACGATTTTGAAAAAATAATATTTCTGAAAATCATTAAAACTTTACTACTCTTTTAAAAAGAATCCTGGAAACTGGAAAATTTCACGAAAACTGCTTCATCTAATATGCTTTCCAACGGTATTTTCAATTTTACTTTTATTTTGTTATTTAGGGGAGAAAATAATGTTTTAATGTTAAAAAATGTGGGTTTTTCAATGAAATTGTTGGTTTTCTCGAAAGATGACCCTCCATGAACCAACGAGTATGGGGTCGGTTTCTATGTATTTTTTCTCGCTGGATCGAATGGAAACTCTTGCAGATCTCTCAAATACGTTATAATCGAGTTTTACACATTATTTAACTAGTTTTACCCCATAACACACATACATTTAATCGGAACAAACAAACTAAACATTTGCGATATTAAGTGTAAAACTCGGTTATAACGGAGTTGGAGAGATCTATAAATGTTACCATTCGATACAGCGTGAAAAAATACATAGAAACCGACCCCATACTCGTAGGTTCATGGAGGGTCATCTTTCGAGAAAACCAACAATTTCATTGAAAAACCCACATTTTTTAACATTAAAACATTATTTTCTCCCCTAAATAACAAAATAAAAGTATAATTGAAAATACCGTTGGGAAGCAAGATACAAGCAGTTTACAGATGAAGCAGTTTTCATGAGATTTGCCAGTTTCCAGGATTCTTTTTAAAAGAGTAGTAAAGTTTTAAAGATTTTCAGAAATATTATTTTTTCATAATCGTCAATGTTTGAGCTGATGTGAGGGCCTTTGGATGGTACTCTTTAAGAACCCAAGTACACTATTCTTATAGTAAATTTAATGCTGATTCTGAAAATGTGTTCAAAAGTTAAAATTGAATGAAGTAAAGTGGAGAAATTTGAGTTTAAAAGGAAAAAAACACGGTTTTCCTGAAAAAACCTTTAAAAAATCATAATTCGAGAACTGAATGGTTGCATTTTACTCCATTTTTGATGTAGTTTCACCCAAATTTTTTTTGCATCTGCGAGGGAATCACCCTGTATAGGTAGGTACCCGAGTTTTGAGTGAAACCATGTCTTTTATCAATAGGCCCTGATGATGATAAAATATATTCTCGAACCCTTGGCGAAATAAGAAGAGTTTTCATTGACCGACCCTCAACATCCTTTGATAGTAACATGTATATATTACTAAGATGCAAACTTTACAATCTGGTGATTGAAAGTACACATTTTACCTTGATAAACACCACACATTCCTACAAACGTGTTGGTTCAGCAGAGTGCCAGTCCAAAATGAGTGTTTATCAATTAATTTGCCAGAAATTAAATAACAAAGAGGCTTTCTACGTTGGCAAAGCATCGCAAATGAAGCTGCGGATGAACAAGCCACTCCCTATCAACGAGCATGCAAGTTCTTATGATGCATCAT
Source organism: Adelphocoris suturalis (assembly GCA_030762985.1). NCBI lineage: Eukaryota > Metazoa > Arthropoda > Insecta > Hemiptera > Miridae > Adelphocoris > Adelphocoris suturalis. The sequence goes on along the minus strand of CM061045.1, from coordinate 95,928,885 downwards.
TTGATCAATGTTTTGGGGTGAAGGTTTTGAAAAAGACGCCACCAGGTTCTAATGACCGACTTCTCCACCAATCATAAAAGGCACATAAGTGGTACCTATTTGAAAGCAAAAATGATTGAAATCATCTCAATCCATATCCCTGACAACAAGCCATCCCATCTCCCGATCAATTTATAAATTATTTGTTCATTTCAATTTTCAACGTCTAACTTGTGAACAAGATTCATGTTCGAAATATCAACATCTTTTTCCTTTCTTCTGGTTTCTATGATTCATGTGTAAGACATTATATATATGAAGACTACAGGGGAAAAGGGGGATAAGTGTCATTTTCGCAATTGTGCAGCAGAGCATTTTTTGTATGGAAAACACCACTATTGTTTATGTATGGAATTTCAAAATTCAAAAAATATACCAAAACGTTGTTCAAGCACTACAAAATGTAACTGTATACTCAAATGTCTACAATTAATTCAATGTTCAGGCCAGGACGCCAGCTGAGGGAATTCATCCAGAGGGTTCAGAACACCGAAAGTCCCAATTATAGTGGGGAAAAAGGGGGTATCTCGATGCATTGCGGGTTTTCTCCATGGTATTCTCAGTCTAAAAAGGAGTGAGCACAATATTTTCAGCCCCAAAACATAAATTTCATTTATAAAACATACTAAACTCCTGATCGGTACCTAATCGTGAATACAACATCAAAGACATTTAGAAAAGAAATTAAAGAATACGTAATAAATAAAAAATATGATTATTTTACTTAATGAAATGAACATTTATGTAAATTTTCTTCAGAAGAGAGGAATTCTGTTGAACTATATTATTTAGCTGGATTCATATTATAGCTATGAAATGATTGTAGGTAATGTATTATGTAATTATTGCAGTGATATCTTAGAATAATTTTAGATTTCTCTAGATCGCAATAGGCACAACTCCACACTAGGCGACAGCATCGGCTTTCCAGTGTGTCCCCCCAGTCACCAATGAATAAATATTTGAATAAAATTATAAATTGTCGGGAATTACTTTCAAATAAATTATTAGATCCCATAAATCTATGTGGAACCACGAAAAGTTCATTAGGTTTAATAAAAATAGGCCACGTATCTGCGTAGAAGGGCTATCAAATAAAGATTATGATACGTCCTGTTCTATTTTAAGGTAGGCCGTTATTTTATGTGCAGAAAAGGGCAAACGGAAAACTTCCCGAGATCGAGAGGTTTGAAGGCAAAGATCAGAATAAGCTTTTTTAATCGCTTCGCCTGGCTAGATGGCATAAGCGCTAATCCGCTAAAGGACGGTGTACGAAAGCGCTAATTTCCGGGAAGCATGGGTTGTACAAAAGCGCAAAATATAAAGTGCGAAAGCGCGAAAATATGTCCGGTAGAAACCGGCTTTTAGGCCCAACGTAAGTTTTTACCAGGTGTTCTATGAAGTCGCCGATTTCACAATCGACAGGAACGGTTTGAAATTCATTCCTTCTCATTCTCACATTGTCCTGAAACTCGATTTGATTAGATTTGATAAATTTGAACGTATTAATAATATATAAGTGATGTATGGTCATGGTCTTTATTTCAGTAAACTCTGTTACAGCCGTACTAAGAATAAATCTCGTATCTGCATTTTTGTCCATATTGAGTTAATGGTAACCCCCCACCCCCCGTTTCGGGGGATGGTTTCTTTCAATTTCGCGAGTCTCGAAGTCGGGTCTCAACGGTAAATGCCTCAAAAAAGTCCAGTCATTAAGCATGACCCCATGAGCGAATTTTTGAAGAGTAAACTCGTCAGTTGTGATTACATTTTTTTTTCTTTTTTAAAGCACCTACTAAGTACGTTTTAAACAGCATGGTTCTAGGATTGGTTATACAGGGATACTTTCATAAAAGTAGTTCAATCTGAATTTGGACAATGCTACATTTTTGAGAATTTCAACCCGAAGATGTAATCCAATCATGCTGGCCAACGAACTTGAGCTTTCAGTTTGTGTCCTTAACATTTTAAAGTTTGTTTGAAGTTTCTAGCACAATTCTACGGACAGTTATCGTCTGGAATGACACATACATATATACATACATACATATATACATACATACATAAAAAAAAATGCGTTAAACTTCGGAATATGATTCAGAATAACCTGAAACGGATTTCTGCATAAATTTTTTTCAAAAATTCACATTCTACAAATTTTGAGGCGAGGGCAATAGCTTAATTTTCTTCAAAAATTCGCTAAAACAGCTTACAATCATCGTATTAACTACATTTCGGTTCGATTTACTAATTAAAATCCCGTAACTGGCCTTTTCTAGAGCATAAACCCACATCTGGGCGTCAGAAACGGTTAGGTATTTTATTAGTAATCAGGTACATACGAATTATATGACACTCTTGGAAGTCCAGATAAGAATTATTTCTTAGTTTTAGGACTCGTGGCGCCTGATACGATTTCGGAATAAGTGGTAGATACGATTTTTCTTCCCAGTATTTTGATCGTACGAATGTATTTTCTCTTGTCAGATAAGATACGGTTTTTGGACGTTGGCAAACACCATTATTCCTCCTAGTATCCTGCATATACGAGAAAATCTTTCTTTTTTTTCCACCACGTAGAGCGATACTAATTTTGTATTAGAAGAAACGCTGCAAATTATTACACAAAGGTTTATTATTTCTGTATCATACAGACCTTCTACGTAGAAAACTGACCGTAATTATTTAGCCTCACTTATAGTATATTTACTATCGAAACTCGGGGCTTCGCGCTTCCAATATTTGGTTCACTCGTTCACTGCATTACAGCTCCAGGACCATTGGCCTAAGCGATTTTCCTGAATGTGAGTTCTGCGAAGATCAATTAGAAGACATGACGCACAAACTACAGGAATGCCCACTGTACGAAGAAGAAAGAACTATACTAAGTCCCTTTGTACACCGAGACCTCAAAGAATTTCTGCGAAATGGAACTCATGTAGACCATAAAAAACTAATAAACTTCATGAAAGGTGCCGGAATTAGAGTGTAGTGGAGTGAAAGTGGAAAATTTTAATTAACAATCAGTTATTGTATATATAATTTATAAGACAAATACTCTGTAACGTAACTGGTTATATGTTACAATTATTGTGACGCAACCAATAAAAAAAAAAAAAAAAAAAAAAAAAAAGCTCCAGGACCCCATAATTTTACGCTTTATCCCTTCCCTCTCCCCTCCCCTCCCTTCCATCTCTTCCCTCCGCCTCCCCCACACTCCCTCGCCCTCCCTTCCCTCTCACTCCCTCCGCCTCGCCCTCCCTCTCTCTCCCGCCCACCCTCTCCCACCCACCAGGAGTGCGCGCGTGCGTAAGTCTAACACTCAAACCTCGAAAAAGACACTTTTTCGCCCGTTTTTGGCCCATAGCATCTATGCAAGTAAAGCGATCGGGATGGTTAAACGTTAGGACCAACTAGACCCCAAATGGAGTCTATGTGCGAAAGAACGGGTTTTTTAAGTCAATTTTTAGGCCTTTTATGGCCCGGACGGCGGACGGACATTTCAAATTTGGATTCTACGCACCTTGAAACGTAAAGTGACAAAGTTTGAGGGGGGGTTATAAAACTTTTTTGCTATACGATCACATAGGCTTATTATTGGAAATAATAAACCAAAACGTACATATCAGTCTTATTGCAAAACGAAGACTCGTATGTGCACCAGATACGCGGAAATCGCCTAGTGCATACGTTCTTCGCCTTTTTTGCCATTTTCCGACCAAAATAATGTTTTTTCAGCCACACCACGCGATTCAGCGAGAAATTTCCTTTGGGATGAGTGCCTTTGGAGCTCATATATAGGGGGAAAACATAAAAACATTTATATTTTCTCAAACTTTGTCACTTTACGTTTCAAGGTGCTTAGATTCCAAAACTGCGGCGTCCGTCCGCCGTCCAGGCCATAAAAGGCATTTAACTAAATGTTTTTCATTTGTATTCACGATTAGGTATGTATGCTTTGTAAATTGTCAGTGACCTTCAACTTCCTCCTTTCTTTTGGTTTGCTATATAGTCAAGCAAGTTTTTTTTTTTTTTTTTTTTTTTTTGGAATATAGGTGTACTGTCAAAAAAATCGTTTTTCGGTAGTTGAAAAATCGATACAAATCAATCATCAAACCTCTAGAGTTGCTGTTGGTTTCATTCGACACAGAAATAGCCCAAGTAATAGCAAAATCTTTTTCAGGTCGCCAAGTGGTGTAATTTGTACAAAGGTTTTCAAAAACGCTGCAAATCATTACACAAAGGTTTATTATTTATGTATTAGACAGCCCTTCTACGTAGATCTCTGGTCCATAATTATTAAACGCCGCTTATAGTATATTTAGTATCGGAACTCGGAGCTTCGGACCTCACAAATGGGTTCAATCCATTACAGCAGCGGAATCTCACAATTTTACGTTTTTTAATATAGTTGATAAACAAAACAATTTATTACCAAGTCATCTTTCCAACACATAAAAGTGTTACCTATACTGTATATTGATATCATCTAATTGGTCAAATTTCAAAAAATGTGCTGACAAAATCACTGAAAATGGCTAAGAATCGTTAAACTGATATTTTTTAGCATAAGACTGGTCAAATGAAGTTTATCAACTATGAAATAGAACATTCAAAAATTTATGTACGAAATTCTGCTAAAAACTTGAACTTCATAAGATTTTGTATTAAAAAATCTATAACATTGCAAAAAATAGCCTAAAATCCAAAATCTCTTTTTGAATAGAAGAGTATCATTTAGAATACTTTTTTTCCATAAAATTAATAGCTAACATTTTCTTTTCACTCATAAATCTCCAATTTCTATACAACTTGAAATATACACAAAAAAAAAAGACACTTTTTCACCTATTTTTGGCTCATAGCACCCATGGGTGTGGAGCGATCGAGCTGGCGAGAAGTTAGGACCAACTAGACCCCAAGTGGAGTCTATGTGCGAAAGAACAGATTTTTTAAGTCAATTCTAAGGCCTTTTATGGCCCTGACGGCGAACGGCGGACGGACATTTCAAATTTGGATTCTACGCACCTTGAAACGTAAAGTGACAAAGTTTGATGGGGGGTTATAAAAATGTTTTGCTATACGATCACATAGGCTTATTATTGGAAATAATAAACCAAAAACTGTAGAAAAATCTTCAAAAATCGGTGAAAACCCACGGTTTTTGGTAGTTTTTAGACGAAAGGCACGGGAGGCATTTCAGACCCATCATGTGTGATATATATGAGTGTTCAGCGTTAACTTTCCAACAAGAATATCACCTTTTAATTGAACATATTAATTATCCCGGAATTTAAGTGATTTTTTCAAAAATGCAGTGCCTTACCTCAAAATCTAGACGTCTACATGAAAAACGGGCTTACGGGCTTCGGATTTGGATTCAGCACCATCGAAAACCCCCAGGACTAGGACGAGATTCGTTGAGGCACGACTTTGATTTTTTTTTTTTTTTTTTTTTTTTTTTTTCCGCCAGTGTAATCAACATATTGCACGCGTTGGGATCGGTAAACAACTTTGAAATTGAACAACTTTGAATTGGTGCACAGTGGGCGAAATGACCGATCTAGGTGGACAAAAGTCAAGTCAAAACTTGGGAATTTTTTCTTTTCTTCTTTTTCTTAGTGTAAAACATTATGTTCATAAAAAGTTCAGTCCTCAGAACGTCCTAAAACATCTGGCTGTGGAAAGTTTATTAGGACGAGTCATCGTTTCAGTTTTGTCATCCTATTCGGATAAGATCCTTTTTTTCTGCCTCGATTCACATTCAAATTCAGTTCATCATTAAAATATTATTTTCAGACTTTACCTATAGTACAATATTATCGTTAATTTTTATAAATTTTACTAAATGATTATAACTTTTTTATTTTTTAATACACATTCTTGTGGGTAGTTCCACTCCTTCTTCCACTAATCTTGCCATCATAGTTTCCCTTGTTGACTTGAATCGAGTGCACTTCAGTAGAACATGAACACTGTCTGCAGTTTCACCCTCCGCACATGAGCAAGTTGGGTCATCGATAATGTGAATCTTATGTAGGTGACTTGGGAGTCGATGATGATCAAACCGGAGTCTGCAGACAGTTTTAATATAGTTGCGGTCTAGATTGCCATCATTGAACCATGTATATTTTGGTAAATTTTCTTCTATATTTCTATAGAATTTTCCTTTTTCCACATCTTCGGTATATTCCTTCTTCCATTTTTCATACATTTCGGCTTTGCATTTCCTTCTCAAGTCTTCTATGCTATGGTGATACACAATTTCCCCTGAAGAGATAGCAAATTTCGCGGCTAAATCGGCTTCATCGTTTTCGGGTATGCCTGAATGACTTTTCACCCATACAAGTGCGTGTACACATTTTGCTTCCGAGACTGCAAGGCAGCGGAAGCTTTGTTTTCACTTTCGAAATGAAAAAAAATTTTTTGCTCCAAAATCAAAATTTCCACTCGCATTTTGCGTTTCAGAGCTTCCTGAACAAATTTGGTTCCGTGTCTGTCTGTCTGTCTGTCCGTCCACATTTCCTTGTAACAGCCATAACTTCCACAATTTTGATCCGATTTTAACCAAATTTTCAGGGATCGTGCGGGTTAAGCTGTAGATGGTCCCCTATCAACTTCATCATGATCGAATCAACGGTTGCCTTTGCGCAGGCACAAACAAAATTTTCTTGTTTCGGTCATAACTCAGGCAATTGTGAACGGATTTCGGTCAGATTTTCAGGAATGATGCGGACAAGGTTTCTTGAGGTCCCGTAACACATTCTTCGCGATCATCAGCAGCGGTACGCTAGGCGCATGCGCGAAAGTGATGTTTGTTACAGTCATAGCTTGGTTTGGAAAATGAACAAATCGGGTGGTCCATCATGCTCAAAGTTGCCAAAAAATATCCCCAAGGATGTTTTAATCATGAATTTAGATCAAAATATTAATGAAATCCTGTAAATCAATTAAAAACTCCTTCAGTTATGATCCGATTTAGACGAAATTTTCAGGGAACATGCGGACTACATCCTGGATGGTCCCATATTAAAATCAAAATTTTCCTTATTAATTTCATTTATTATATGTACCATTCAGCTTCCAATTTCCCACCTTATTAATTCCCTGATGCCAGAACCGGTCGTTTCTAGTTTTCTGGAATTTAATGGTGACGTACTGTGAAGGTCACGAGGAAGCTCATGTGCCATTTCCTTGGCAGTGTATTTTTCTTTCAGTCGGTAAACTGCATTGTCCTTTACTTTTGAAGTTTGCTTGAGTTGGTTCAAAGAGCTGTTCTGAAAAAAAAAACAGCTACTGACTCAATTGGGAGCGTAGTAGAATGTATCACAGCTTTATATATAGCATATAAGTCTACCGTATACATGGATTCAAACTTGGTTAATTTGTATTCATATCTTGAGTTTTGTTGAGGATCGTATACTGCACATCAGCAGAGCCATCAGTAAACAATTTATAAGCATCAGCATATTTTCCGTTCATAATTACGTTGGTAAAATAGTTGGCTGTATCGTGAAGGTAATGTTCTTTTTTAGCTGTGTTCACATGTCCAGTAAATCTTGAGTTTGCATGCATTGATAATGTGTAGAGAGAGAGAGAGAGAGAGAGAGAGAGAGAGAGAGAGAGAGAGAGAGAGAGAGAGAGAGAGAGAGAGAGAGAGAGAGAGAGAGAGAGAGGTTGTATTTCTAGACGAATTCCTTAAAATATGGCTTAAAAATTCGTCCCAACGGGAAAACTCCATCTTGGCAAAAGACAGGTTGAGTTCGTTGGCCACCCCGATCGCTCTAAAATTTTAGGCTCAAATTTAGAATTTAGCTGCCTAAAAAATGCCAAAAAAATAGGTTTTTGACGATAAGGCATGTGGGGAGTCACAGTCGAGGTACTTTTCGGCGCTGAGTCGATTGCGACCATTCGCAGATCTCTAAGATAAATAAATAAGTGAGAAAATTTTTCGAGTTCGGCTGCGTGTTTCAAAATTATCTTTGCGATCTCGTCACACGGCTGTCCCCTCAGTTTTATTCAGGACATGGTTGGCCTCAATGATCAGATTCAAGTGCCTAATCCACAGTGCAATCCACAACTTTTCTTTGAAAATTAGATCAAATAGTCAGAGATGCCAAGGAAATTGTTTTAACGAGTTTTCGTGGTAAATGAAGCTGTTGCAATGGGTCAAAAAAATTTTGAATCAATATTTTTGAAAAATGTCTTCATTGAAATCCGTTTTGAGGCGTTCTGAAACAATTCCTGAAGTTTGTGCTTTTTCATTACATGTCATTCCAGACTTTTTTTCTGTGACGATAGATATAGTTTAATTTGATCAACTATCAATTCAACATCTCTCATCTGAGCCATAACTTGATCATTTCATGTTAATTAATTTCAGATACAAGGTCAATTGCACATCACCCGAAGAAAACCATGCGTCTTTGTCATGTATACAGACAAAGAGCCGTACATCATATGTGAGGAAGTAATAAGATACGACAATTTCTGGAAAATCAATATGAAAAAGCAACTTGCAACGTATTATTTGGACTGCATATTGCCGGAAATTGTGGACCCTAGAGTGCAAAGGAGCATGAATATACGTGACCCTCCCTACATACGCGAAGCTATTCAAAAGAAACTCGCCGGGAAAGAGAGAAAAGTTAGTTTTCAAAAATTCAGTAGTTACTTAACTCTTAATCTTATAGGTATTCATTCACTTGTCACTGTCATACTTGTATCCCAATTTCTGAAAGGTCTCCTCTATCTCCCACGTAATACACCGAATCACTTTTCACGAATTGAGACTGGGTTCCCTGCCCTTAAGGCCATTTTTTATGAAAGAGCAATTAATTATTTTTCTTAATTTTGCTTTATAATATTTGTGGTTGCCAATAAATAAATTCTATTCTATTCTATTATAATTACTGGGTCAGGATTTATATGATGGATGAGAGTAGTTGGCCCAAGATTTGTTTTAGGGTATTGGAGAATATGCATAATTTTTCAACCAGTTCAACTGATAAAACAACTGGTATACCTGAATTTTTAACATGCTTGCTGTCCTTGGCTCCCACGATATCCTAACAGCGGAGGACCCTCGAAATTTGAAATCGATCCTACCGTCAATTATCGAAAAACTCTACAACCATGTTTGGTGCCAGGACAACAATCTGGTTTACAGTGCCAGATTTAATATGTTCTATAGGAGGATAGCTGACTATTCAAGTAGGCAGAAGTACTTGGGACTCATTAAAATCTCCAGATTGAGAGGGTGTTGTGCCAGTTGCGTCTGTCTTCAAAGTTTTTCGTAACTGTTCATTATAGAGGTACTTCTCATAAGTTTAGAAGCGAGAGCTTATGTAATATGAAAGAAGCTGATACCCTCTGCCATTTTTGTCTACGTTGCCCGATCTTAGAACCGTACCGAAGGCAATTCATTGCGAAATACATCTGTGGGCTCCCAGTGGTTGAGGATGAGGATCGTCTGGCTAATTTGCTCGATTTTGGTGATGATAGGGAGAAAATGTTAAATTTATTTCATTTTGTTACTAGTGCACTAGCACTTCGATCAATTGCGCTCATCGAATAGTGTCTGATATGTACAGCATTAGCATTGTAAAGTGTACAACAGGATAGGCTTGTTGTGGATATTGTACGAGTACCACAGGTACGTGGATGTTATGGATTCATAACGGATTATTATTCTTTATATTAATTTCATATCGATGACCTCGTTTATTTTGAATGTACTTATTAAGCTTTAATGCCCTGTTAACTAGATTAGGAAGAAGATATTTGACTTATTTCTTATCTATTATATATTTTTCTAATGATGATGTGTAAGTGGACCTGAACTCTTTGTAATAATCATTGATTTAATACAATAAACAACTTACTACTACTACTACTCATTGTCATACTTGTGGATCTTCGTGATGTAGTATGACTCTTTTCCACACCAATAGCCGAATAACAATTTTCATGGACATTTTTCTACTTATTTCAGGCTGAACGAAGATCCAAAAGCGCGGATTAGAAGCTTCGCAAATCTAATGTGTATATACCTACCTACTCAATGTTTTTACTTTCCTTGTGCCCAATGTACATATATATTTATGCTAGTTTAAATTCTAATACATTTATTCTATGTCCATATCTATTTTGTTTATTAATGAATATATTTATTCTAATGTATATACCTATTATTTTAAAGTAATAATGGATTTATCTCTTTATTTTTCAAATGTATTTACTTATTTATCATTCTAATAAACCCTGCAATAACCTATGTGTTTATTAATTCCATTATATTCAGAGAGTCGAAAAACATAAAAGCCTCTAAACAAGAGGGTTTTTTTTATGAAACTCGTTAGCCGTTAGCTTTGCATATGCTATCAGTTCTAAATGCAGCCTCACTGCAAATGCAGGAGCTGAGAGAAGTTTCGTTCGCAAAAGTAGAGGCACGTTTTCAAACAGAATTTGTTTCTTGGTCTATTACAAGGGTTCATTATTGAAAATGATGAACGAAAATGATTTCGAGGAACTTTCGTTCAGTAATAAGCTCTACAATCGACCCCTGAAGTTTTTACAAATTGAAGTTTTTCTTGCATACCTACTCGTATTTCAAAGAATTCTAAATACAGGTTCACTACGTGGCGTCCTTGCGTTTGGGGCAATGACGGGAAAACGCAGTGACTTTGGGTCAGCTCACCACTGGAATCGCGTTGCGTTTGGGGCAACGAGAAATCGGGAAAACGCAGTGACTTTGTGTCAAGTAAAGTATTGTTGTATCAAACATAGTATTATTAAAGTAAGTTATTAGGCATTAAGTATTATTGAATGAAAACATCCTTCGTCATAGGTACTTATGAATAAATTATGAAATATTATAAATAGTTGCAAATTATTAACAATGAAACAGTAATATACGTGTTACCTAATCACAGTTGGTATCGTAGTAATCAGTAATATCACGAATGTCAATTTTGTTGTAGCGGTTACTCACCGCCGTCAGGTACATACATTGAAATGTCTGTTGGTAACATACTCAGCCCAAAGTCCATCCAGCAACACAAGCCTGTCTCTAGTGGACTTCTTCAAAACATTTGTTGCTCCTGAAATGTTATGGTACATTGTATTTTGATTGTATTTATTTTCATTTCACAAGTTAGGTTCAAGTACGTTAAAGTTAAAGTTACCTTTTCGTATGCTTGTAATCTTCAAGTTTACTTCTTCTTGGATTTCTTTTAGTACTTCGATGACTATATGAACATTAGGTTTCGGTGAATAGAACTGTTTGTTGAAATCAGTATGGAAAGCCTCGGCTCCATTAGTAGTTCTCAATGAGCTGTTTGGTGGAGCAGCAGCCCAAATTTGAGGTGGAAAAGAGCAGTCCTCTTCTATGTAATTTGTTAATATGTAGTACGTAAAATCCATAGCCTCTACAGGTGCGTTTTGCATTAAAGTGGTGAATGCGTTATAAACGAGGTCAGGCGGAAGGAAGCATAAGGCGAAAAAAATTTTCAGCCAAATCCCTATCTCAGTTTTTTTCTCGAAATGAGTTCGTAATACATTATTGCGTTTTATTCTACGGTACCATGCTTGACACAAATGAAAAGTGCAGCCGTAAATTGTAGTTAGGGAGCTGGCTCCAACGGGCCCTTAAGGCCTGTTTTCCTAGCGACAGGTTTTTTGCGCCGTTGACAACGTGACACGTCGGGCGTTCAACGTCGACCACTGATTCCCTTGAATTTAGTTAGGGTGTTTTTCTAGAGAGCGCATCACGTCAGCGCAGAACGTGTTGCATTGACGCGACTGGCCAACCTGGTGGTGGAGGAGTCAGTGCACAGTTCGCCGGCGCGATTGCCGTGGATTCTGGTGTTAGTGTTGCTGTTGATTAAACTGCTGAACATTCCTTCATTTCTGCGATTTGAGAATACATTACTCACACGTTTCCTTACTTTGGCATATTTGGTTAATATGAACTCTTCTTCTTCGTCACCATCTATCATTTCTTTATCAATGCAGCCATTACATTTCTCTTTCTCATCATGTTCTCCATTTCAGCAGTAGGTAAATGTTTTCACACACACAAACACGTGCTACCTTCAACACAATTCAACGCCAACTGAACAGATAAAACACGCCGCTAGGAAAACACTTTTACGCAGCGTAATATACTTCACGCTCCTGCCGACGTTTTTCAGGCAAATTCGGTTCCTGCTGCGCAAAAAACCTGTCGCTTGGAAAACAGGCCTTTAACACTCCTTAGGATAGAGATAAAAATACCGTTCTTGCCCCAAAAAATTAATTATTCCAAACGAAAGGATGAGTTCGTTGGCCAACAATTTTTGAGCACATCAAATTGGTCAAAATTTAAAAAATGTACTAAAAAAAAAAACTCGCTAAAAATGGCTAAAAACAGCCAAAAATCGTTAAATTTATAATTTTTAGCAGAGTTTCAGTCAAAACGAAGTCATCAAAAATTAACTAGGCACAAAATTATGTTGAAAAACGTACTTAAATTTAATTAAGTTGATAATTAATTGAGTTTCTTATTGAAGAAAAGTTGTGAATAATTTTACTACGCATCGATTGACCAAAAATCTTTTTAATTTCCCCCGAAAATTGAGAGAGTTATGCTGTTTCAAAATTTGAGAAAACACCGCTTTCCCACTTGTATACTACATTGATTCTTCCGCACAAATCAGCACATCATAATTCCTTCTTACTTGCGTTCAGCATATATTATTCTTTACAGAAAAATTTATATCAGCTGCAGAGGTTTGTAGATTTTTAAAGTGATAAGAAACAGGAGTTATACAGGGGAAACCTACTAATTTTCTGCATAATAGGTATGTGGTTATGTGAAAGGTGAATGATGAATAAATACTCGAATGAAAGGAAGTACCTGAGTAATACTACTTATATTCCAGAAAATTGGCGGAAAACCGGGAAAATTTGATTCATCAAAAACATTCGCAATGAAAGTGAACAGGAGGTTTTACTTTAGCAGTACAGTAATAGGGGGTTTGGCTCGCATTGATGAAGCTACATTCTTTTATCGAATTTTCAAAAAAAATTAAACTATTGCGATAGTTCCGAATACCATTTTTAAAATTGAAATTTTCAAAAAATTTCTTCATTGAAATCAGGCATTCTGATCCTAAATTTTAACGCTTTTCATATATTAATTGCTATGCAATTCTTAGGCCGACCCCCAACAATTTTTTTTGTAACGTCCGGGACCGCGAAGCGCGAGGTCGTGGGTTCGAATCCCAGCCAGGCTTGAAATTTTTTTTTTTTTTTTTTTTTTTTTATCATGAGACGAAGGTCGTGGGTTCGAATCCCAGCCAGGCTTGAAAATTTTTTTACAAAATACAATAAGAATTGCATAGCAAATTATCCTCGTTTTCTACACAGTAGAAAAGAGAAAAGATCCGGCGAGGCGCGAAGCGGCGAGTATAGATTAGGTGGTCCAGGGGGGGGGGGGGAAGCCTAATCTATACACTATGGGTTATTGTATGCGCTGAACACGATGAACTTATTTATTTTACGCTCCGTCCACTAGTTATCCGGTAAACTGGCAATCGAAAATTTCACCGAAAATGCGGTCGCCTGGTTAAGAATTGTACTAGAAACATGCTATTATGGTCGGATAATATGCTTTGGTATGTTCTGAACATGATCCCGTTTTTTACTATACTTTTCCGTCGATGATCGCTTCGTTTATCGGCTATAAACCTCAAATTAACTGTAGGGTAATAGACCAATTCACCCTAATTTCACCGGAAAATATCTCTCATTGATAATTTAAGGTCCCGAAATACCTTGTGCCGATAAAATTTGGTATTTTACAGGATACTCGGTACAAAACCGTTGGTAATTAGGTAAGGACTTGAACCGGCATTGTACTTATTCACCAAATATAGCTGGAAAATGGAGAAAATGGCTAAAATTTTCCCATTTAACTGTAAAATTCCTTAGTTTCTATCGGTTTACAGGGGTCAAATTCGTAGTTCTGAATTGTCTGAACTGTGATTGGATGATAGTCAGCCTGACTATCAAGCCTTATTGATATCTGTACAACACCACAAGGAAAAATTGCCTAAAACTTGCCGTAAACGGGATATAGTTGAAACTTTGAAGACTGTATGAAATACTTTTTTTATGTTTCAATATTTTATCGAGGTTAATTATTATTTTTGTGTATTTTATTATATGTTATTCTCGTTAAAATGTTATGTTTTATGTTCCACGATCATGGATTCTTTCAGCTTATCGACCAAATTACAGATTGTCCCCCGAGCAAGTGAAACTGAAATTATATCACATTATTTTCAATTATATTACATCATTTTTTATTCAACGAACCAATCACAGTTCAGACATTTCAGAACTAGGAATTTGACCACGGGAAACCGATGGAAACTATGGAATTTTACAGAAAAATGGGAAAATTTTAGCTATTTTCTCCGTTTTGCCGCTATATTTGGCAAATAAGTACAATGCCGGTTTAAGTCCTAGCCAAATTACCAACGGCTCTGTACCGAGTATCTCGGAAAATACCCAATTTTATCGGCAGCAGGTATTTCGGGACCTTAAATTATCAACGCGACATAATTTCCGGTGTAATTAGGGTGAATTTGTCTATTACCCTACAGTTAATTTGAGGTTTGTAGCCGATAAACGAAGCAATTACGGAGGAAAAGTATAGTAAAAAACGGGATCATGTTCAGAACATGCCAAAGCATATTATCCGACCATAATAGCATGTTTCTAGTACAATTCTTAACCAGGCGGCAGCATTTTCGGTGAAATTTTCGATTTTTACTTATCTTCAAGCAGTGCCCTCTGCCAGTTTACCGGATAACTAGTGGACGGAGCGTAAAATAAATAAGTTCATCGTGTTCAGCATATGCAAAAACCCTGAAATTGACCCAAAAAAATTGAAATCCGTCCTTCAAATCATCACCTCGGCACCAATTTAGAGGTTGGTTTACAATAGCGGTCGATAACTGGCCAAAATCGACCCAGGTAAAGTGGTTAGGATTAATATTTTTTGCTAAAAATTTAGGAGGGTCATCCTGACATACCGAGGAAGCAAAAACACAATGGGGACAAGAAATCCCAGAACTTTTTTTTTTTTGAACCACCCTATTGGACCATGTAACCAAAAACGATTTCTATTTAGGGCACACGCTGTATCTTCAAAGTTTAAAATGCTTCAAGCACCTCTTTTCCCATCATAGAAAAAATGAATGAAAATAAAACATAAAAAAACGAAGTCTCAAAGAATGTCAGGTATACTACGAATAGGTATACGATTTTCAATAACACGAGATTCGAAGTCAGGCTCTACTTAGTTCATTTTGTTGCCGCTAGGCTCGCATCATTATTTGGAATCTGGAATATTCTTTATGCAGAGCTTGGGATCTTACTTTTTCTTATATCCATGTTAGGTACATCATCCATGTTTCGTTAATTCGTTCCGAGTAGGTAAACCTGTAATAAACTTCACCGGCTGGATGAAAGTGTCAGTCGATATTATCCCCAATGTTTTGTTTTTGAGTCAGTGTCATTTTATTTTTACTGTTGAATATTGTTATTTGAATATTTCCAATTACTTATCACTTCGAGGCTACTCCACAGTTCCAACTGATTTACTGATAGGTAAGTGAATTATTGCTCGCATCCGCATCAGTGGTCTTGAGACACTTCTAAATCATCAGTACTGTAATCAGGATCTGTTTGGTCTTTTCGAAATAACACTCTCAAACAATTGTACGCCTCTATGCTTTATCATTGTAAATACAGTTTAATATAATACTAAATTAACAATTTATCAATCAGTTATAACTTGAAGGTGCTTTGTATTGATGATCTTTCTTATTGAATTGAATTAGACTTGGAATTGTAAGTTTTGTCCTAGTTTATTGATCTTGATGGACCTCAGTAGCAACGGTTCATTCAACTAGGAATTCACATTGAATAATGAATGATGCCAAAAATACGTTGCATATTATGGCACAGAGGTTCATTATTTTCTGTGTAAATAAACCTTCCACACAGTCGAATTCTTCTGGGTGTTTAACTTTTGTAGTGACTAATACTTTTTTGATTGGTTGTTTACCAACAACTTTGAGATGCTGTCATTCACAAGCATGTTAATTTGTTAGTTACAGTGGCCACGGCCACAGATATCCGAAATAGAATCGACGGTTGGCCGAATCACCCCCAGGTGATTATAATGAGGGTTATTATATTAATCTATTGCTGAGGTCTTACGAAAAAAAAAATACCCTTTTAGCGAATTTTTGAAGAAAATTAAGCTATTGCTCTGTCCTCAAAATTTGTAGAATGTGAGTTTTTGAAGAAATTTTATGCAGAAATCCGTTTCAGACTATTCTGAATCATATTCTGAAGTTTAACGCATTTTTTTAATGTATGTATGTATGTATGTATGTATGTGTCATTCCAGACGATAACTGTCCGTAGAATTGTGCTAGAAACTTCAAAAAAATTTTAAAATGTTAAGGACACAAAACGAAAGTTCAATTTCGTTGGCCAGCATGATTCGGATTACATCTTCGGGTTGAAATTTTCAAAAATGTACCTAGTCAAAATTTTCAAAATAGCCTGTTTTTTGCGATTTGTTGTGCGAAATAATTTTTTCAGCATACTAACATGTGGTATATTCGGAATCAGCGTAAAACTTCCTATAAGAATATGTATCAAGTTTTCAAAAATTTCAAAGTTGAAAAATCAGTCAAAAATCGAAATAATGCCGTTCGCTAGTTGTAAAAATCGGTAATATTTGCATGAAACATTGTCCAAATTCAGATTGAACTACTCTCATGGAAGTAAGAGTACCTCCTAATTATTTTTAATAATTTGATTCCATGTTTGTCTATCAAAATCATAAACTAAAATTTCTCTACACGATCAATAGCGACTGAAATGTCGAAGATTTCTTCAAAAATTCGCTCATGGGGTCATGCTGCATGACTGTACTTTTTATTGAATGTGTGTGGGATGCCGGTTGTAATAAATATCATTCCTCAACAATATCTCCAGGAAATCATTGAGTATAAGTGGGAGTTTCACATACCTAGTAGCTGTTTTTATCTCTAGCATGTCGGGTGAAAGAAGGTGTCAGCATCCTCTTCATTTCAAGAAGCTACCCCTAGTGCCACCTGCTTGACGTTCAACAACTCGGTAGGGGTGTTCTGCCCCACATTTTCAAATTGAGATTTCTTCTATTCAATACACTCCTTTCTCATGTTGAAAATACGATCTGGATTCTCCAAAATTGTCCTTTTAGAGAATTTTCTAAGGAAAAATGAGCTATTTTGATGGCTTCGAAATTTTAAAAAAGGGTAGGAAGGGTCGGGGACCCCCTGCAAATCCTTTTCATACATCAAAGAACACAATCCTAGATTTCAACAATTTATCGTATATATATATATATATATATATATATATATATATATATATATATTTTATATATGTATATATATATATATATATAGAGAGAGAGAGAGAGAGAGAGAGTGTGTGTGTGTGTGTGTGTATTTCCAGCCGATAACTCCCTTTAAAAACGGCGTAAAAAATTCGTTCTAACACAGAAAAATTTGTCTTGGCAAAAGACAGGTTAAGTTCGTTGGCCAGCCCTATCGCTCCAAAATTTCAGGCTCAAATTTACAAGTTAATCGCCCAAAAAAATGCTAAAAAATCGGCTTTTGACAAAAGGGTATGTGAGGTGTCACAGTCCAAATATTTTTTTTTTTTTTTTTTCCAAGACGATTGCGACCACTCCCAGATCTCTTTAGATTCATAAATAAGTGAGAAAATCGATTTTTAGGTTAAAAAATGTCCATAATTGACCAAATTATTGAGTTAGACTGCTTTTTCTAAAATTTTCTTTGCGATATCGTCACACGGCTGTCCCCTCAGTTTTATTCAGGACATGGTCAGAATTGAAGTGATCAATTTAATGTTATCCGCAATTTTTCTTTGAAAATTCGCTCTATTAGTCATGCTGCATGACTGAGTACTTTTTACTACTATTGTTTGAAACATCCCAATTACCAATGGTTAATTTATTATGGTTTTAAAAAATTGGAGCGGCTGTTTTTAAAGATACGAGTAGTTGTAAAGTTTTTGCCTTGTGAAAAATGTTACTAGTGCCCCCAAATTTATTAAAACCATAATTATTAATGTTAATCATACTTGGGGTGTTTTGTAACAGAGTTACCTCCTGAGAGGTCCATCAAGCTCCCGTCAGAGCACCAGAGATAGCGCTGTCGGCGTTCCGTTGATGAAACAATGGGCGCCGCGGTCTGTTCTCGATCCTATTGACAGCTGAGTTTGGCGTTGGATGGGATTCCAGGCGACTGGGAAACCAATCTACTCCGAACATGGCTCATTAAAAGCTCATTAGTAGGAGTGGTATCTCTCCGACGGGATGCTGTTACTCTTCTCTACCTTTTTATGAGGATTTAGGCCCCCATTGCACCTCTGGGGGTGGGGGGGGGGGGGGGGGGGGTACCTAAATTCCTTATAGTTTCTAATTATAACAGGTAAAAAGAGGGAGTTTTGAAGAGTCCAAAATAAATAGTATTTTAAAAATGCGAAAGCTATGATTTGAATGGGAGAAATCTCACGTTGAAAATGGGGGGCAGTAGTAAAGAACCCCCATGGGGTACAGTGGTTCAGGTCACAAATCTAGCCGACCAAAAGTTCTCCTACTCCCAAATTTAGGGCTTTTTCTGGTTTACATTGTTCTTGTAGATCTCTTAACGCTGAAAACGATGGTGAAATCTGAATTGAGGTATCTTGTCATGTTCACAAAATATCCTTCAAACTAACTGAAAAACGCTGCAAATTATTTCACAAAGGTTTATTATTTTTTCAATTGAGTATGATCTTAGTTTTAGTTGGCTTGCGTACGTCATAAGGCCCGTCCAGACTCCTCGGCGTGTCCTATTTCGAGTTGCCACAACCTATACTTCTATAATTATATACGCATGTTTATATTTCTCGATTTGAGCTCCTATCTATTCAAATAGTTATTGCCTTAATAATATCATTATCTAAGTACGTACGAAAAGTCGCGAGGGTTTGTTTTTAAATATGCGTTGGCAAAGTATTGGTATTAACACACAAATATGACCTAGAAAAAAACGTATATTCATGCCTCGAAGGAACATGAAATTCGAAAGCAATACAAGTGTAGGAAGTTTTCCACGCCACCCTGGAGGTACTCCCTAGGTCTCGTTACCTCACAACCGGAGGTTCACCGCCCTATTACGCTTAAACTATCATATCACTCATATTTTTCCATCAACATTAATTTGAAAGTTGTGCATTTTGAGATGAGTGAATTTAGTCCTAACATGAGAATAATAATTATTAGGTCGTGCTGTTGTGGTCGTGCATGATCTGGTCCTAAAGTGTTCTGTTGTGAAGTCCTACTGCCCATTGTTATCCTAACCGTGGAATATTAGCTTGCGCGGTTGTGGTTGAGCAGGTTGGAGTTTTAACACGTTAGTCTAACACTCAAAGCCTCGAAAAAGACAATTTTTGGCCCATAGCATCTATGCGAGTGAAGCGATCAGGATGGTTAAACCTTAGGACCGACTAGACCCCAAATGGAGTCTATGTGCGAAAGAACGGGGTTTTTAAGTCAATTCTTAGGCCTTTTATGGCCCGGACGGCGAACGGCGGACGGACATTTCAAATTTGGATTCTACGCACCTTGAAACGTAAAGTGACAAAGTTTGCGGGGGGGGGGGGGGGGGGGGGGGGTTATAAAATTTTTTTGCTATACGATCACATAGGCTTATTATTTGAAATAATAAACCAAAATGCGAAAGCTATGATTTGAATGGGAGAAATCTCACGTTGAAAATGGGGGGCAGTAGTAAAGAACCCCCATGGGGTACAGTGGTTCAGGTCACAAATCTAGCCGACCAAAAGTTCTCCTACTCCCAAATTTAGGGCTTGGATCTTTTCCGTTATACGTATGCCACGTATAACGGAATATAATTGGTAATTCTATAGTATAGTGGCCTCAGCACCAATCTTTTCCATATTCATACACAATAAAGTAGAATGCATGAAACACGATATTTGATAAGAATTGGACCCCGCAAAGCATTTTTAGACATGTACTATACACATCATTCAGATCTACATGCCCAACTAATCTTCATTTTTACTAAGTGAAGAAGACGCCATCACTCACTGAACCTAGCTATTTAAATAGTGGCATACGTATAACGGAAAAGATCCTAGGGCTTTTTCTGGTTTACATTGTTCTTGTAGATCTCTTAACGCTGAAAACGATGGTGAAATCTGAATTGAGGTATCTTGTCATGTTCACAAAATATCCTTCAAACTAACTGAAAAAAACTAGAAATGGGAGCAGGCAGAATTCGAATCGAACCTGGCGGTATGAAGGTAGGTGAGTGTTCAGTATCGAATCCCCCTGCATAGTTGTACCCGTTATCGAATCAAACTGCCAATTTTGCTCTGATCCCGCTTGGATAATCTGTGATGGATAATAGGATGATCTATATTGGACCTTTTCCGTTAATGATGTGTATCGTTTGATAACGTGGATGCTCGCTAGCTCGCATCTCAAAAATACATACCATCACCTAAGTAGCTTTTAGTTTCTCAAAAAATACATATCATCAATCCATTATTCAAAATTTAAATAAGTTGGACACAACAACTTCATTTTTCTCATCTTTTGACCAACTCTTCAAATTAATTACTTTACGTAAGTAGAAAATCAACAACTAGAGCAGGTAGGTTTCTATTATTTATTGTTCGTTTAACTGTTATTGGTTCAGAATTCTAATACCAATCTATGCCTTGATAATCCGAATTTTTACTAAGGGATTGACTACTCGATGTTATGTATTTTTGAGATGCGAGATTGCGAGCATCCAGACCACCAAACTATCTGCAGCGTTAACTGAAAAGTTACAATATAGGTTATCGAAGCGGGAACAGAGTGAAGTCAGCAGTTTGATTCGATAACGGTCACATCTATGCTGGGGGTTCGATTTGATACTGAATGCTCACTAACCTCCATACCACCAGATTTGCTACGATAGCAATTCGAATCCAGCCTCCCCCTCATTGTCTAATTTGAATAAATGTTTTTTTACGAGGTCATATCGACCCGATAAAATATGTTTATATATGTTATGGGTAATGCCTGCCAACCTGACAATGCTAGCTTTAGCCGGATAAAGTCAGCCTTAACCAGCTGCGGTGATGATTACGTAGTTTGCGGGGCTTAACTGGACAGAGCTGGCATTATCCGAGGTGCCTTGGATAAAGCTGTCTATTCATGTTTGTTCAGGTCGCTGTTTTTGTTCTTGCGTTTCCTATTTAATTCCATTCTCTCCTCTCCTTTCCTTTAGTACGTGGTTGACCTCTATCGAGATGACCCAATTGTAACGTGTGTGAAGTGTTTAAACAGCGCTTTTTTATTAACGTTTTGGAGAAACGGCATCTTCCAAAGATACGAACAGTTTCCATCTTAGTGCAGTGAAATACGTGAAACAATAACATAATAATCCTAATAATAAGCCTTCAGCTTAACGTGTCAGGAGAAGGAAAGACGAGGGCATCACCCCCAAATAAGCCATTAAGTCAGTAGGTCATCTTCCAGATCGTTTATAAATATAGAAAACAAGATAGGTGAGAGGGGGCAACCCTGATTTACATCGCAATTGACACCAAAGAACTCTGTTCTACCGTTCTTAGTCCACAGTACACTTTCACTCCTGAGTACAAGCTCCTAAGAACCGAGCAAACTTATTGGAAGCCCCAATGCCATCTTGTAAAACAAGTGCCCTCGGTTCACCGTTTTGAACACAGACTTCAGGTCTAAAAAGAATCCATATACCTTGCCATCAACCTGTTTATGCTTCAAGGTCACGATGCCAGTAAGTGAGAAAATTGAATCAGAGGAGGAAGAGTCCCGCTGAAATCAAGATTGAAATTCTGAGAGCAAATCATAGACATCCAAAAGCAGTCAAACTCAAGTCAAATGGCTCGCCAACAATCCCGATAGCAGCTTACCCAGGAAATTTATGAAGAACAGATCTCTGTAATCTGTTCCATTCGTGGGATCACCTTTTTTAAATCGAAGAAATATCAGTGATTCCTTGAAAGATCTCGGGATACTGCCACTTTCAAAAACAGTTGAAAAATGGTAATAGCTTATCTTGAAATGCTATGCAGGAATTTTTATAAAATTCAAATGGTATTCTATCGCTTACAGGCACTACCAGAAGCTTTGTTATCTGGGGAAGACTTTTTGCATATCCTGCTGCCCACCTGAGGGTGAAAAAAGAAGTTTTTGATGCAGCAATTCTAGCGATCCTGTGCTATGCTGCACCTTGCTGGGGGCCTCGCGAGTATCTAGAAGTTGAAGGAGTCCAGCTAGTGTACATAAGGAAGTGTTTGCCGAGATTTACACCAAATTATGTAATGCATTTGGAGACGAGTGGAAACCATTTCAGCATTTTCTCTTGAAGATCACATGGAGTAATTGGGAAAGTTTGCTCATCTCCCGAACTCAAGACTTTCAAAGATAATTGTGAAAGAAGTGGTGGTACAAAAAGTGTCTTGGGCGTAGCATCTCAACTGCCTTGTATCTGATTTAGGTGTGGCCAACAAAGTTAGTGTGCTGTCTTTTGATTCGATCCAGTCTCAGACAGTCAGTATTGTTGAGATTCAAAGAAAGCTCTTGAGTCGGAGAGGTTTACAGGGACCCTTGCATCAGGGTTGCAAGCTTGATTTAGGATCCCAAAATGGACATTTTTCTGGGGAGGTGGATCTTCAATCTCAGAGGAGAGCTGCTACCCCTGAATGGAAAGCCGTATGCTATTGATCGTATCGAGGAATGTGCATTGTGCAATAGACACGAGAGAGAAAATTTGCATCACTTTCTCTGTACTTGCCCAGTATTGGCAGAATTCATATTGACAGCCCTCAAAAAGGCAATACTCCCTCGAAATGGGCAGTGTCCTCGCTAAATGCTAAATTACAAGTTGTATTTGAAGGGGTTGTTTGCGTATGGTGTAAAGGATGATGATGAATTCATGAGACCTCGAGGGACTACCGCTCTTTTGGTAGTGGTGGAAAACCGCGATTTGGGGGGGGGGGGGGGGGGGCTAATAACTTGTTAACTATGCACTTTTCGGGATTTCTCTATTTACAAACTTGTAGAGCATTACATTTCCTTCAAATTTCACTGTCCAAACGTATTTTTCAACCTAAAAGTAACGACAATACAGGCCTCCAAAGCTTTGCTAAGTCTATCAAAATGTAAAAAATAGCAGTAAAACCCAGGGTTTTTGCTGATAACTTCTATTGTTCAACATATTGTGTTTAATATTAATGATAAATACTATATATCCCCGACCTCAAAGAGCAAAAACTATTGTGATACTGGGTGTGATAATTTGCCTGAAGCCGGCTTGAACGAGGGAGGAGAGAGTGATGTTGAATGCAAAGAACAAAGGATTATCGTGGATGTATCACCTTTTGCTGCCAAGAGAGCAAGGTAGACAGAGTGGCTACTGATTTTTTTAGTATATACATAATATACATTTTATATCGTGTTCAGTTAAATAGGTACCTTATTGCTCCTTTGTAAATAGTTAAATGCTTCCCTAAATTAATCAATTTAAGCGACACTTTTTGTTAAGCCCATTTCATCCTTCATAATTTTCATTGGAAGTGAAGATGTGTAATTTTATAGAATCAATGGCTTCCGAAGTCCGCCCCATGATAACTGATAAGAGCTATTAAATAGAGCAAGAGCAGGAGATGGAACAGGCATTCGGCTGATACAGCATTATTCGGTTGTCACTCCTACTCAATATCATCATGCCTTGATCCTATCCTAAGGTAGTTTATGAAGTAGTGTAGCTAGGATCATCTACCAGGGGTAGAGCTCACATACTGTGTTGTCAAAAATCGTCTTTATGCATCACTCATTCAACCCCCCCCCCCCCCCTCCCTTCCTTTTCAAGATGCGTGTTTTATACTTGCAGCCTGCAGTTTCACTTCGTTGTTCATCCGACCCCACCCCAATACAGCCAAAACAGCTGATATTTGACTCTGGGAAAATTTTATGTGCAGGGAAAACTCTCAGCGTCAAAGAGGAGTGATCAAATACAGGGTGGTCCGTAATAAACGGACACATTTCAAAATCCTGTCACATTCACAAATTCGATCGTATGGATTAAAAAATAAGCAGAACGTGTAGAGAAAATCAGTAAGTTTTATTCACAATCGAAAAATCGGAAAAAAATTATCAAGTTTTAAAAATGATGTCATTTAAATGACGACCCTGTTTGGTAACACACAGTTCAATACGGTCCTTGAAGTTCTACATCACTCTTTGCCCAATATCTTCCGGTATTTCCGCGATTTCTCGTCTTATTGACTGCTTCAATGCTTGAATGGTTCATGGTTTGTCCACGTACACTTCAGATTTCTGGTGGCCCCATAGAAAAAAGTCACAGGGGGTGAGGTCTGGAGAACGCCGAGGCCAGGGAACATCTCCATGCCGGGAGATCACGCGTCCGGGAAAAATCGTTCGCAAAAAGTTCAATGAAATCCTGGTCGTGGGGGCTGGTGAAAACCCTCGACATTTACACCAAACGCCTCTACACTCAGTCATGATTTTTTTAAGATGGCAGAGAGAATGCAGTGACTGTTAACTCTGAACGTTATCCCGCAATGCTTCAAGAATTCTTCACTCCTCAGCTTCAGGAAAATGAAGTTGACACCGACAACATGTGGTTCCAACAAGATGGAGCAACAGCCCACACGGCCAGGATTTCATTGAACTTTTTGAGAACGATTTTTCCCGGACGCGTGCTCTCCCGGCATGGGGATGTTCCCTGGCCTCGGTGTTCCCCAGACCTCACCCCCTGTGACTCTTTTTATGGGGCCACCTGAAATCTAAAGTGTACGTGGACAAACCACGAACCATTCAAGCATTGAAGCAGTCAATAAGACGAGAAATCGCGGAAATACCGGAAGATATGGTGCAAAGAGTGATGCAGAACTTGGACCGTCTTGAACTGTGCGTTACCAAACAGGGTCGTCATTTAAATGACATAATTTTTAAAACTTGATAATTTTTTTCCGATTCTTCGATTGTGAATAAAACTTACTGATTTTCTCTACACGCTCCGCTTATTTTTTAATCCATACGATCGAATTTGTGGATGTGACAGGATTTTGAAATGTGTCCGTTTATTACGGACCACCCTGTAGGTCTCTGTTGCATAGTTGGCTAGGGTACTGTCTCTAAGGAGCTTTTCTCTTAAATCAAATAAAGTAAAGGCACGAGTTTCGAATTCTGCTGAAGTATAAAATATTTCTGGGTTGTTACAAGTGAATGAGGGGTTAATAAATTATTGGGTCATCAATGAGTGGCATCAAAATGAATGATCAGCAAATATGTATCCACTATATATAACAGATTACAATGAGAGATCGTTATCACTTTGTAATTTGAATTTGAAATGAGTGAGCATGTAGCGAGACCAGTTCCAAAATGAGTGTGATGCTAGTGGCATGTAGGCATGCGGCAAGAGGGAGGCAGTCAACGCTGTCACTTTAATTTCCATAGGGAAACGTGTGATATGAAACTCCATTGGGGAACCTTAATCTCATGTTTCAGAGAGCCTCAATTCTACACAGTGGGTATTTGGGAAAGCCAGTCGGGTGGTTGAGCATAGTATTAGTTGACTGTGTGTGTGACTTTGCAGTGGTCTTTGTAGCTTGGATATCTGTTTAGAAAATGATTAGATTCGTTTTCACAAATCCTACTCTTAGGAGTACTACTCCCAACTCTTAAGACGAAATTCCTACCTATTACTGCATCCATGTTATACCATGGCCCCCCCCCCCCCCCCCATCTTCCCTTTCCTCCGCCTGCCACCTTTTGAGATGCACATCTAGTCTGTGATTCCGAATGAGAAGGCAGACCCTTCAAGAGAGACTCTTGTCCGTGTATAGGACCTGTTGGTGTTGGCGCGCATTTTCAAAAGAGCCTTTCGTACTTTTGGTTTATTATTTTCAAATCATTCCTTCATAAATTTCCTGGGTAAGCTGCTATCGGGATTGTTGGTGAGCCATTTGACTTTGCTTTTGGATGTCTATGATTTGCTCTCAGAATTTCAATCTTGATTTCATCTGGACTTTTCCTCCACTGATTCAATTTTGGTTTATTATTTCCAATAATAAGCCTATGTGATCGTATAGCAAAAAATTTGTATGACCCCCCCTCAAACTTTGTCACTTTACGTTTCAAGGTGCGTAGAATCCAAATTTGAAATGTCCGTTCGCCGTTCGCCGTCCGGGCCATAAAAGGCCTTAGAATTGACTTAAAAAATCCGTTCTTTCGCACATAGACTCCACTTGGGGTCTAGTTGGTCCTAACTTCTCGCCAGCTCGATCGCTCCACACCCATGGGTGCTATGAGCCAAAAATAGGTGAAAAAGTGTCTTTTTCGAGGCTTTGAGTGTTAGACTGACGTACTCGCGCACGCCTGGCACGCTTAGGACGAGATCATGCACGACCTAATAATTATTATTCTCATGTTAGGACAAAATTCACTCATCTCAAAATGCACAACTTTCAAATGAATTTTGATGGAAAAATATGAGTGATATGATAGTGTAAGCGTAATAGGGTGGTGAACCTCCTGTTGTGAGGTAACGAGACCTAGGGAGTACCTCCAGGGTGGCTTGGAAAACTTCCTACACTTGTATTGCTTTCGAATTTCATGTTCCTTCGAGGCATGAATATATGTTTTTTTCATGGTAATATGTGTGTGTTAATACCAATGCTTTGCCTACGCATATTTAATAACATATCCTCTCAACTTTTCGTACGTACTTAGATAATGATATTATTAAGGCAATGATTATTTGAATAGATATGAGCTCAAATCGAGAAATATAAACATGCGTATATAATTATAGAAGTATAGGTTGTGGCAACTCGAAATAGGACACACCGAGGAGTATGCAAGCCAACTAAAACTACGATCATACTCAATTGAAAAAATAATAAACCTTTGTGAAATAATTTGCAGCGTTTTTTTAAACAAGTTAATAATTGAAGGCTTCTTTGTATATGGGGAGCCTTCAGTGCTACCCCCACTGGCCCAAAGGCTTTGCCCCTAGTATGCGCATATCTGTTAGTGACTTCTAATTTGTATTTTCCTTTTTTGTGTGTTCCAGGCAAATATTAGCAAGGACATGAGACTCTCTAAATTTACTACTGACCGAACAGTCAATACAGTGGCGACATTTTCAGATCACCTTCTGAAATTCAAATGATGCCACGTATGGACTGTTGCTGTGATGGGGCCCCTCAATATGATTGCTGAATTGTCAACTACATTTGTACTGTCAGCTCGTTTGCTACTAATGAAACATAGGTACAAAGAAAAAGTCGTCATTCTACCAGTTCATGTTTCAAGTTTTACTAAGGATGTTTACCAACCTTCACTTCATTGGCATAATGGCAGATAGATGCTAGCAGCAGGGCTGTTTATGTAATCACTCCGGTGTTTCACAGACTGCACCAAAGCTTCAAAGATCATGGCACTTAATTCTGAGGAGGTTGACAAACTTTTGAAGTGAGTATTCCTAATTTAAAATTATTACTACTCAAGAATTATATTATGTAGCAATATAACTGAGCCTATTGACACATTGTCAACTGCTTATGTCAACTATAAGGAATATAAATACATGGTGTGGAGAGGGGGCCTTATCTTGACATTTCTCCTGAACTATATAACAAACTTATGTTCTGATTCTAATATTACACATTTGGGATTGTTTCCCATTTGTTGTTTTTATATGTGTACTGATCAACTACTATTAGCTGTATAATGCTGAATAAAGAAGAACAAGTCTTGGGAGGTTACAAAAAAGTAAACCCCAAGTGTTACCCTAGAAATTTCATTATTCAATGCTGATTCGAGAGGTTAGATGTTATATTTCATTTTATTGGCTCTTCATACAAAATCACGCGACTTTCAACTGAAAAATCACATTTCTGGGAGTTTCAAATATTGATGTTCTTGGTGGAAAAGAAACGATCTTAACATTCGAAGTTGGCTTAATTCTTAAAACTCCAAGAGTTTCCCCATTTCAAGCCTTAAGGGCCGATTACACGAGCAACAAAAGTTGCGCAACTCCAAAAAAATTGCACTAGAAAAGTTGTACACAACACGAAGCAATAAAATTGCCTCGTGTTGCGTCAAGATGTTGCAAGGAATTAATTGCACTGTGTTGCACCAAAAAGTTGAGCAATAGAAATTGCTCAATTTTTTCGTTTACACGGGCGACAACAGTTCGCGCCATG
The DNA here is from genome assembly GCA_030762985.1 of Adelphocoris suturalis. Classification (NCBI taxonomy): domain Eukaryota; kingdom Metazoa; phylum Arthropoda; class Insecta; order Hemiptera; family Miridae; genus Adelphocoris; species Adelphocoris suturalis. The sequence continues at coordinate 95,900,427 of CM061045.1, read as the reverse complement.
GACGGTGAAGAGGTGGTCGTCGCTGCTGCTGTGGTCGTCGTCGCTGCTGCTGCCAACCAAAGGAAAAAGAGGGGAATTTGGCAGCGCCAGTTTCTGAGCCAGAGAGAATGTGGGTTGGCTCTCACCTCTGAAATTCTTTCACGTCAATATTTGCTCATAAGGCCATGCTGCACAAATAAACTCCTATCTTTGCTACGTTAAAATTCTCTCATGGGGCAATGCTGCACCCCACCAGTGCAGTTTCACGTCAATATTTGCTCATAAGGCCATGCTGCACATACAAACTCCTATCTTTCCTATGTTAAAATTCTCTCATGAGGCACTGCTGCACCCCATCAGTGCAGTTTCACGTCAGTATTCGCTCATAAGGCCATGCTGCACCCCATCAGTGCAGTTTCACGTCAACATTTGCTCATAAGGCCATGCTGCACAAATGAACTCCCATCTTTCCTACGTTAAAATTCTCTCATGAGGCAATGCTGCACCCCATCAGTGCAGTTTCACGTCAATATTTGCTCATAAGGCCATACTGCACAAATAAACTCTCAATGTGATTGGCGTTCCCTCTCCCGACCCAAGGCCGAAAAATTGCCGCAATAGTGCAATAATTTTCCAAACCCCTTGGACTTCATTTCAACACGATGCAACAGTTGCCGAGCGGGCTCGTGGGCCTGAAATGTTGTACAACTCCCGTCAATTAATTGCGTGCAATCTTCGGCAATTTTTTCGAGGAGAGAATAGTTGTCCAACTTTTTTGAAATAGTTGTGCAATACTTTTTTCTGCAATTATTGCCGGAAAAAATCGCTCGTGTAAACGGGCCTTTAGATGTTGAAAACCACCCTAACTATAATAGTTACTCAACTCTGAGGTTAGTATACTGTTTCTATAAATCCAGGGTTGTTGGCATGGCATTAAAAACAGTTTCTCTGCTGTATAAATAATCTGAATCAAGCAAAATATTCTGACTGATCCACTGTTGCTGCTTATCACGTTTGTACTAAATAACGATTTAGTTTCTGAAATTTAGATCATTGATTGTAAATTGTGACGAAATCGTATTGAATAATGGCCATAGAGACAAACAACTGGGGGGGGGGGGGGGGGCTATCCTTTTTAGAAATAGCCATGTACAGATGATTTCCATCTCGGCTTCTAATGTTGGCACTATTTACTAACCAAACTTTTTACTCATAAAAAAAACTAAACAATTTTGGCTACAAACCATTTTCACATGGTCTAGAAAATGGTTCAAATTTCTAGAATTTCCCTGCATTTTTCCAGAAGTTTTGAATTCCCCTACTTTTTGTGGTCTCTAGACATGGGTTAGAGGTCACTAGACACATCAGAGCCTTTTCAGAAAGACAAAGTCAACCTAATCGAAAAATTAACGTTGAAATAGTAAGACAGCATTTCCTTCCTAACAAGCTGTACCCCTCTGTTAACTCATGAATTTCGGAATTGTAAGTTATAAGGCAAGGAAACACATTAATTTTACTGCAGTTGTCATTTTCTTTCTTGGTGTATGTCCAAAATAATTGATGTTCAATATCTTATTCATGAACTCTATTTATATCTGTTTGTGGCTTTCCAGTTTCTTTTTTGATGAGGCGAATGAATCGCAAACATTCGAAAGTTTTTTGAACCAAGTGACCCAGTGTTTTCCCAAATCGTATAATTATAAAGGTAAACCTATTGTTGAAATGCATTTCCTTTACTCCACATTCGATTGAATGAATGCTTTTCTGTTATGCTTATTATATTATTTACGACTGTTGCCATTAGATTTTCCTATGTAGTAACTTCCTATTATATTTAATTAATAATCTTGTTAGTGAAGTGTCAAATAAAAAAAAGTCGCCTTCGGGCCTTGCAAGGGGCTCCGCCCCTTGACCCCGCCAGGGGGGCTTTGCCCCTCTGGACCCCCCGGATGTTATTACTTTGAGCCTGAGTGCTAAAATGTAAAAAACATGGAATCATGTTTTAGCTCCTCGCTCTCACTTTATTATAGAAATGATCACGACAATTGAGCTCTTGTGAGATGATGATCTCCTAATAGAAAAACTCGCGAGTACACATTCACTTTATTATAGAAAGAGACTAATGAGGCTACATACGAAATTACAGCTTCCTGTAGTGTAAAGTATAGAAATTACCTATTAAAATGATTTAACCACCGCTTCACAAATCAAACCGTTCTCGCAATATTCGGATCACCTGCTATGAATCACATAATCGAAACACCAGCTCAATGAAATCATCAGAAATTAACAAGCTGTTGCAATCATGTTCACAATATCAATAATTGAGAATGATCACCTGTGTGTAAACAATTATTCATATAACCATGCTCATAACTCAGCTTGTTGGCCACGCGCTTCGCAGTAGTTAATATAGTATGGTTGGATAAATCGAGAGCTTTCGAACGAATGGTCAACGAATTTTGTGGGATGAAAAACGACGAAGTATCATATCCCTTGCAACGACTCGGTTGTAAGCGGAAATCATCACAATTATTGGCGCTACTTTCATCTCACTTTATAGTCTCACTTTTCGGTGGGGGATCCATCGCTAAAACATGATTCCATGTTGAAAGTTCCAGTACCGTGGGAAAGCGCGTTAAATTTCCTAGGAGTTAGATTAAAACCAATTTCCAAAGGCAGTACAAGATGATTTGTGAGCTTAAAGTTCAACTTTTACTTATTTCGATAGTTTTTGAAAAAATCGTGTGGTATTCCCAAACCCTAAACGTTTCTCTCGAACGAAAAACCATCTCTATTTTCTCAGCTCTTCAATGGTACATGTAGTAAATTTTACTATCGCTTTGCTAATTTGGGGAGAAAAAAACGTTTGGATGATCAGATGTTCGTGCAATGTAGCTATAACCCAAATCGTTGTCATCTGCATGTTGATTTTTGCTTCCTTAGTACCGAAGGTAGGGAAGCTTTGTGTTTGTGAATGAAGTAGAAACAAATTGTGTGCTCCAACATCAAAATTTCCACTTGCTTTTTGCGTTTCAGAGCTTGCTGATCAATTTTGGTTCCGTGTCCGTCCGTCTGTCTGTCTGTTAGCTCCTAAGTGGTCCCCTATGATTTTCAAAGCCGTTGAATTAACAGTAGCCTATACGCATGCACAAACGTGAATTTCTCATAACGTCAATTTCTCATCATCTATTAGTCCGATTTCGTTCAAACTCGGCAGGTGATTGGGTATGTGTTCTACACATATTCCCTATGAGTTATATTACGATTGGTAAAGTAATAAACATTGCGCATGCGCGAAACTATTATCAATTGACACAGGCAAAACTCCGAGTCTAATAGAATGTTGATGAAATTTTCAGGGATTGTGTGGGATAGCTTCTAGACGGTTCCCTATACCTTTCATTGCCGTCACATAAATAGTAGTCTGTGAGCATGTGCAAACGTTGATCTATTATAACGTCAATTTTGTATAATCTATTGGTCCGATTTCGTTCAAACTCGAGGAGTAGATGGGTATATGTTTAAGGAAAATGTCCTATGAATTATATTGTGATTGGCGAAGTAATAATTATAGCGCATGCGCAAATCTAAAATTGATGGACACAGACGAAATTCCGAATGGACCGATTTTTATGAATTTTTCAAGGATTGTGCGGTTTAGCTCCTAGTCGTTCCTCCTATAAATTTCATTGCCGTTTGATTAATAGTAGTCTGTGCGCATGCGCAAACATTAATATCTTATAACGTCGACTTGTCAATCATTTTGATTAGTACTTATTTCTTCAACTAATTCTATACGTCCATGTTACAATACCTATATGAGGAAGCTATACTACCCACCCAACTTGGCAGACGTTTTTTCTTCTTTCCAATGGTACTAAGGTTTTCTTTAAAAACCACCCCCCTCAATTTATTTAGGAGTCGGTGTCTATGCAATTTTTCACGGTGAATCGAGTGGTAACATTTGATGATCTTCCCAACTCAGTTATAACCGAGTTTTATCCCTTAAGATACATGAAATTGAGCGTAAAAAAATATACTGGTTTTCAAAAGTGTTATTCATTAAAAAACTAGTACCTTGGATGGAGGCAACTTCGGTCAATTTTTGATGTTTTATGTATGATGAAAGAATATAATTTAAACTTTCGCACTCCTCATGGATAGTTCAGTCGTTAAAACATTTTCGCAGGATGATATTAACTTTTTTTTATCAAACTCTGACTGGAGTTACAGGTGGGGTGGACGTAACTGCAGCCACCCATTAAATATCAGCCACAAACGAAGTAGAAATATTTGGAGTGTAACCTCGTCCACGATAATTGGAAATATATATATTGTCATTTGGAACAAATTTGTAATATCAATTAATTGGTACTGCGAATGGAGGCAACGTCAACCACTTTTATATGTTTTTTTGAAAATATGTCTAATAAAAAATTTGAAAAATACAAAGAACAAAAGTTAAACTCTCTCACTACTTGCAAATAGTATATACATGAAGCACTGTTGTAAAATTATTATATTATTCATTATTTTCGAAAATCAAAGTGTTGCCGAAAGGTACCTCCTACAACATGTATTTTTCGAAAAATGTGTGCTAGAAGTTGTGCATTGAATGTTTAAAATCCAAAACTTGGTATGAGTGGTAGTCAATGTTGTACGTGATAGTGATACGGCGATACAGACATAAAAAGTTAATTTCCAAGTTATGTATTAAGGTGGATGGGTCAGAACCCAACTCCCAAACTCATCCAAAAGTTGCGCTGTGGAATGAGCAACGTGAGGCCGAGCGTTGTCGTGGAGAAGGCAAACACCGGAGGTCAACATTCCTCTTCTCTTGTTCTGTATGGCCCGACGAAGCTTCTTCAGGGTCTCACAATAGCGTTTGGCGTTAATTGTTTCACCTTGAGGCAAAAACTCAATCAGGAGAATTCTGCTACAATTTCGTCTGTCACAACTGAGAGTCTGCCTCTCCCACTTTCATCCTCAAGTGAATGTCTTCCCGCCTTAAATTCACGTACCCATCTCCTCACCATTGACTCACTCATTACACCTTCTCCATAAACAGAAATGAGCTGTTCGTGAATTTGAACTGATTTGAAACCCTATGCATAAAGAAATTGAATCACTCCGCGCACAACAACTCGAGAGGGAACGGGGATCGAGGTGGCGGGACGCGACGTGGAGGGCTCCATTTCAACTACCTGCCCTGACGTTGGTAACTGACCGACTGAGGTCACCCACCTCTCATTCTATTCCCCCACCTCTCCTCTTTCGAGCGGTGTTACCAGATTTGGCAAAAGCCACTCCTACCACCCTACAGATCAAAACGGAACTTATTTTCTGGACAACCCTCGTATTAGCTGTGCTGTACATGCAAACCTTTTCGAGATATTCCAACAAGTGATCGTTTTAGTGGAACATTAAAGGCATACCAGTTCCAAGCACCGCTGAATCCGACCACAAAGCAACTAAGGCCTGCTGCACATGAGCTGCAAAGTAATCGAACACTGAGATTGTTTTCTATCGGATAATCAGAAAGACGTTGGAAGTAACGGACCAATGCACAAGGCACGCCGATAGCTATCTGATACCCTCGGCCTATCTCGATAGGTATCGGAGCTGCCGCTGGTCTCTCCCCCTATCTGCATCATTTTCTATCCCTCGCGTTTCACTAGTACAAACGTGGCATCAGGACAGTGCACAAGACATCGCTGCGTCCGTTCTATCTGGTGCTTTTTTGGCAATCATTTTCAAAGGTGGTACGGGATCTCTCACTGCATTTTCTTGCCCTTTTAATGCATCGCTGATTCTTGCAGCCAACTCATCAAATGAACGAATAGACATTCGAAAATAATCGAAGAATTTTTGTTCATCTTCCCTCAATTCTATGAAAATAGTGTTGATAGCGCCTTTTAAATATCTGGCATCGTTAAATGGATGAACCCAATATCTTCTTTTATAGTCACTTTCATAAATGTATTTGTACACAAAGTACGAAAATAAAACCTTCTTTTTATAAATTTCAACTTGCGCTCGATCCATCTCGGGAGAAACAACACACAACACTGAAGAAGAAAGAATCCCCACCCAGTTGTAATTTTCCCAGGTACCAAAGAGATAGGACGCCGCGTCCTATCTTTCATGTGCACAGAACTCAGATGGGTATCAAAGAGATAGGACAGAAAACGATCTCAGTGTTCCGATTACTTTGCAGCTCATGTGCATCAGGCCTAAGGAAGGAAGGAGGTTGTGGTGTTTAAACCCCAACAATACATCCTATCCATTTTACCGCACTTTTTTGTTTACACTTGCATTCAAGTTGGGATTTTCCTAAAAAATATGAAATGACCGGAGTTACCTACTCTGGGCGATGTTGCCTCAATCCACGGTACTCTTTTGAAAATTATCGTGTGCTTCAGAAAAAAGTTAGGATCAGTAAACTTTGTGTGCCTCTTCTTCTTCCAACTTTAAAAAATCGCCATTTTGGAATTTTGCCCTGGTTTTAATTTCATTTGACACAGAAATTAATCTTCTGTGAATATGACTTGGACTTGTTTTAAATTGGTGCTAGCGTTTTAGTTACTAATTAACACAAAAAAAATGAAAAAATACGTGTTCTCGCGCGGTTTTAGACCCGAGTTCAGTACTGATGGGTTTAAGTACTTGAATTTATACGACCTGCTCAGCGTTTGATTTCTCATGTAATCCTTAATTTTGTATTACCAAAATGCCATCTTGAACATATCATACCTATACAGTGTATATACACTTTTGTTTTACACAATCGATTCTACAACCAATTTGCAACAAAATGTGCCTCTTAGAAATTTTTTAATTGCTTTGTTTTTGAGTATTTTCAAATTCAAGTGTTTTTTCTACCTTGTGACGTTAAAATGGAAGGTTCACAGTAAAATCAGTAATAATGAATAAATTATAAATCAATAATACAGCAATACCATACTTTGAAAAGCATATTCAGCAGACGAAAAGACAGACTGAGATAAATTTTATCTCGAATTTGCGAAATCATTATTTTTTCAAATAGCCTCCCTCAAAAATTAGTTCATTCTAAAATTCATTCAGTAATTCATCCGACCCTTTACAGGATAAACTTCCAACGATGAGGTCAAAATAATTTTTATTTCATTTTATAGTTTTGACTGAAAATTGCGTTTACAGGTTAAAAAACAAGGAGTTTTCATGAACATTGAGGGTTTTCATGGAAATTTCTCTCCATGAGTTTGGGGTTAATTTTACCATTATTTTTCATATTGAATCAATAATGGGATCACTCTCAGATCTCTCCTTCTCCGTGATAACCGAGTTTCATTCCTAAAAATCCACAGATTTTTGCATAGAGAAAAATAAGAGACTTTTACATTAGTGTCTGAAACTCGGTTAGGTTTACCACGAGACAAAGCATAAAACTCCTTAAATATCAACTCAACTACATTTGGCAGTTGATACAACTTGGGTTTTCACGATCGACCGTGATGTTTGCGCATTTTCCCACTCATAACTGTGAACGTTAGCTTCCATGGAATTTCATAAATAATCTGGATCATAAATGAAAAATAGAGGCTTCTCTTTGAAATGAAAAGAGTGCCTTGGGCATGTGCACGAATTTAAAATATTTAGTTTCTACCCCAAAAATTAAGATTTTTAAATCGCCATCCAATTGTTGAAAGGTTGAATTGGATTGAATGAAATTTTGATTAGGTACTCAATACCTAATATAAGTTGTAAGGTTACAAGCTTTAAAAAAAAATAAATTAAAAATATCTTTAAACTGAACAGCAAATCATGATGTTCGTTTGACAATACTCCTAATTTTTAGTTAGGTTCTCTACCTACAAAGTCACGACTATCTACTGAGAAACTATGTAGTTATATGTAGAATCATAGAAATTGGAGAGTAAGATTGTTGCTTCAGTACTTAATCAGTTCGACCTTTACTTACCAACGTATTCAATTCCTGTTCTAATTAAAATAGTTATGTATCTCAAAACAATTCTTTGATTCCAGTTGGTGTTTGTGTTTACAATTTATTATTCCACAACATAATAACCATGCCTACTCAAAGGATTTTAGCTCTCACTTTACTTAATGAATTGTATCGGGGAGAGCCTTTTTTGAATAATCCCTTTGGCAGCTTCATTGTTGGACTATGCCAGGTAACAAATGCTATACAAATGGTCTACTTGCACTTGTGGTACTGTAGTTGTGTGTTACTAACGTTTTCGTGTTTGTTTTATGCGCAGTCTGAGACTACAAGAAAAAACTACATCCCTCCAAACCTAAAGATCAGTGATTCTGAAAAGTATTTCTTGAGCCATTTACTAGTGTCTAGTCAAGTGAAAGAGGTAAGTTTCCAAGTATGCACTCATGTAAGTTAATCAATTTAATCCGTTACGTTCAAGTAAATGACAATAGTCGCATCTGTGTTATCCATATGTCTTTTTAGTCAGTATCCCACCAGTTTATCTCATATGAAATATGGTGACTGACACAGCAATATGGCAACTCGTTGCCGATTCATCTTGTTCAACCCACCCAGCAACCTTTATATGCACCAACTGTTTATTATTATTTTCCTTCCTTTGTATTTTATAGATGCTCAAGAAAACGCCATGTTTCATTACCAAAACAGAATTTGGGCCAATGGCAGATATCAGTCACGTTCAAAGGCTAATAGAAGACAAGCTGGATGACCGTTTCGTTATTTCCAGGAATCACATTTCTTGTCTAGTTCCTGAACCAGTAACCAGGTATAGATAGTTCAGTTAATATTAGACTGGAATTTAGAGTTGTTGTTCTCCTTTTCGACTGGAAATTCTTGTATGTGATAGTTCGATGATTTCAGCAACTCTCTCGAAGACTTGAAAGAACTAAGAGCTGCTGCAAAGGAGGTCTTAAACAATCCAAGTCCACCAGCCATGCAAACCTACAAACCTGGGCCCATTCGGCTTGTACCTCCACTTGCAGTGGGTGACGAAAACGTATGTAACTAGGATTCATATTCTACTTTGTTTTCTTCTGTTAAACCTACTTTTATAAAGGCCCGTTTGACAGAACTTGGAAACTCCGGGTTTCCTGTAACCCTCTCGATTGATCGAAATTCAGGATAACCCCAAAATGCGTTGACAAAGTCGATATCGGAGCGAGTCACAATGTAGAATCGATTATTCAGGGAAACTCCATTGAATTATAGTTTTAGCTTAGATATACGAATAAATCCATGAGAAAATGCAGTATTGGGGACATTTTTGGCAACATTGTTGTGATAAAACTACGTTCCCTGTCCTCTACTGTGATAGCTTACCAATACAAATTATTTTCTTTTCGCTTTTCACTGATGGGGTAACTTTTAAGCTTGTGACATTTTGGGCAGTGGTAGTCCCGGATTCTTTGGTTGTAATGCACACTTTGGTTTACATGAGAGCTTTAGCAATCAAGCAATTGGGATTCTAGATCTAATATGTACCTGATCGAAGATATTAGTCTCAACATTGTAAGAATGGAATTAGTTAAAAAAAAAAATAATTGGAGATTGTATGTTTTACACATCCAAGGGCAAGTGTTTTACAACTAATCAAGGCACCAGTGATAATGTCAGATCTTCGAAATCATAGCATCCTTCTCGCATCATCAAGAATTAATGATTGTAGTGTGAAAAATAAGAACGTAATTTAGGTAAGTTTATTGAGAAAGATCGATGTGGAGTATCTAGGTATAGAATCAAGAAAATAAACTAAGGGTTGGAGCCATATTGTATTTGCGCCTGCCCTTTCTTTACGTCGCCCATACTTTCTTTCTCAAACAATAGGAAACTAGGTAATGCCACAGATTGGGGTGTCACATAGCTCCCTGAAAAATTCGGTAGTATTGAGAAAAAAATTGATGATCACATTTTGTCAAACGCCAAATTTGCTGACACTCAGAAGTTTCTCCTGAGTTTGAGGTTACCCAGTTCTGTTGAACAGTCTCTAACTGAATAATAAAAAAATGTCGTCTGTTCTTACAAAACAAGTAATTATTCTTTTTTGAATCTTTTTTGAAGTTAGTTTCCACTTGTAACAAACAATAACTGAACTTATATCAGAAGGAACACAGCTTACATGCTCACAGGTGAAAAACTACTTGAATCTTATTAGGGCCCCTCACACGTACACTCAAGAGTCGACGACTGAACGGGACACTCTTGAGTCGAAGTTTGAGTGCGGTTAAAACTCCACACTCCAAATTTTTGTCTTCCCACTCTTGCGTGCGCTCAGAACTGTCGGTCAGGCGTCTGCCGTTCAAGAGTGGGCCACGCAAGAGTGTGTTGTTTTTGGTCACCACACTCTTAACCGCACGAAAGCGCAGCACCTAGGTTCGTCCACTCAAAAGTGTACGTGTAAAGGATAAACTTCTAGTTTTAACCTCACTCCTAAGTGGCGTGTGGAAGGAGGAAAAATTGGAAAATTTTCACCACACGCCCAAGCGTATCAGTGCTATCCTGATATGGCTGTAGTAAGAAGTTCTTAAATTCCTTCCTAAATGCTCCACAAAGGCTTTGGACTTTCCTGTAAACGAAATCCCGGTTCTCGCTGGGAAATATCGGTTTGCAACTTTCAACGAGCTTGTCGTAAGCTTCATTTTTTAGATTCTTGTTGACATACTCTTTCGATTTAATCTTCCATAGGCATGGCAATTCTCTGTACAGTTCAATAAAGGTCGTTAACACTTCCCTGCTCTAGCATCTGCTGCCTGCCATGTCTAGACGTCCTGAGCACAGTTTAAATTTACACAAGGCACTAGGGGGAAAACGACTAAAGTGAACGATCTACATTTCTAACCCCACTTCTACCCTCACGCATAACTTTGATTCACACTGACACTCTTGACGTTTGGTTGGAGTGCGCTCAAAACCGTCGAAGCCCCCCGCACGCCAGCTCCGTTCCAAGGTCGACGCAGAATTGCCATTTACACTAATACTTTTGATTCGAGACTTGAGTGTCCCATTCAGTCGTCGACTCTTGAGTGTAGGTGTGAAGGGCCCTATTGGACAAAAGAAGTGAAGGGTTTGGAGATCGAACCAATTAAGGACTGACAAAGTGAAAGCAGATTAAAGTTAACCAGATAAGAGATCGAGTTAAAAAAAAAGGGTACTCAAATAGTTTTAACATTATCAAAAGATAGTTTCTATTTTTTGTAACAGCCCAAAAATATTTGATCCCTCGACAGGATTTCGAACTCGTGTCCTTAAAACTATGGGGAAATCCCCCCTTAAGGTGGAATTTCCCTGACGCAGCTGCGGCTGCGGCCCGCGACCAGACGCTCTCCACTCCTTCAGTGTATTTAGATGAAACCGATTTCCCCGACGCGGCCGCGGCCGGCCCCCAGCCTCGGCGGCTACATGGTCTTGAAAACCGCTACATGACAGCCGCCGCGGCTGCGGCCTGACTGGTCGAGGGAGCAGTCTAGCCGCGCGCCTACGCGGCTAGGGTATGCAGACCCGCAATGTTCTCCCCCCTCATTGAAATACATCGAAAATCTACCACGGAAACGAAATTGTACTTCAATGAAATCGGCCGAATACATGATTCGAAATTCCAAAAGGTATACGTAAGGGTTGAAATGAAATACTTTGTCAATTTATTTTGAAAAACAAGTTGCGAAACCTGCTTCCCCATCAAGGATGATGGGAGAGAATTGAAACGAGGTACCCCCCAAAATGAATACAACCTCTGTCCCATAGCAGTGTTCATTCTCGGCGTAAGCAGGGTAATCTGATCAGCAGCCCTCGTAATACTGAGGTTCCTTTTGAGCTTACCACTACAGAACTCCTTATAAATGAATATCAAAGTAGTTTTTTCTGTAATTTTTCTTAAATCTAGCACTGCGAACTCCTTGAAAATTGACGAAGTCGGGAATCTGATCGGTTTTTTAAGCAAAATTTTAATTAGGCTTTTCTGAGTCTGAGGGGATTTGATTTTGATTCAAATGTTGAATCCCATGTCACTACACCTTAAACCAACAAGGAATGAACCATTGCTTTGTAAAATAATTTTTTTAGCTTCATGCTCATAAAATGTTTGAAGTTCTGCCGAAAGAAAGATCTGAAACGTTGTTCATCATTTATCAGGTGGCAGTCGACGAGAATGTTGAAAAAGCCCTCTTCTGTTCGAGTTGAAAACATGGGTGCGTGAGGCTCCCTGCTCATCAACAATAATTCCTCCTCTTCGTCCTCCTCTGCCAATAAAAGGGCCACAACAATATTCTCGCTCGACATGATCGAAATCGAAACTGGAGCCTAGGTATGCGGCCGCTGGCCGCCGCCGCGGCCTCGCCTCTCTGAAAACACTCACTTTCACAGCGCGGCGCGGCCGGCGGCTGAGTATCTACATGACAAAATCGGGCGCCGCAGCCGTAGCTGCGTCAGGGAAATTCCCCCTTAGTTTCAACATTCCAACGGACTGAGCTATGAGGCCGGTGTATCAAACCTCTTCGACTGTCGGTAATTTTCCTGGAGTGTAACATTTCCCCGGAGTCAAATACCAGCTATCTCGGCTGTGTGGCCAGGGCATTAATGGGAAAACCAGCTGCGGGAAAAAAAGTTACTTTACTGCGAAAAAAGCCTAAGAATGCCTCCTTGAACCATCCGTGGTCCCATAAGTAAACCATAACAGCCATAATTCTATTTCTACTACCTTAGCCGATACCCTCCAGTATTGCACCTCAGAGACCCCAGACACATACAGTCTCAATCGGAGCAGTATTTCCATACTGTGGTGCTAGAAAACCTGGGAGATGCAAGCATAAGAGCAAGCATGAGGATTTACTAGGGATTTAAGTCAGAAGAGCAGTTGTGGACACAAAACAAGGAAAACAACCAACAAGGTGTCTTGAATTTTGATGAAGACGGGAATGAGCAAGTGAACATCACTCAGCTTTGTGGAAAGAGTGGGTAGGGGAGACTGACTTGTGATGGGATGTGTAAGGTGTGAATGTAATAAAATAAGAGTGTCCATTTTGTACAACCTACTTGAGCCTTATCTTTCTTGAGAATTTCCCTTACATATTCCTTTTCCCCCTATTTTATATTTCTGTTTCCCACATCATGTTGTGTTTTTAGAACAAACAATTTTTCATATTTCACCTAGCTGTCTTTAATAAAATCCCAAAAAATTACCGGTAATTATAGCATTTCCCAATTGAGTTAAACTTTTTCCATTTAGGTTTAGTCCTTTTCCATTTAGGTTTAGTCCTTTTTCATTTTGGTTTAAACCTTTTCCATTTAGGTTTAGACCTTTTCCATTTAGATTTAAACCTTTTCCATTTAGATTTAGACCTTTTCCACTTAGATTTAAACCTTTTCCATTTGGATTTAAACCTTTTCCATTTGGATTTAAACTCAGGAAATTATCGTGGAGTTAGAGGTAAAAGTACCCAAGTCACAAATTCAACACGTGGGAAAATCAAATGCAGAATATTATGATTACTTAACTGTTGTTATTATTGATGATCAATATCATCAAACTATGTATCCAACCTAAGAAAATAATCATATTTACCAAACTAACTTTTGAAATTTTAATTTGATTTTTGCACAATATGAATTTACCTCTTCGGTACTTTTACCTCTAACCCGACGTTATTATGCCACAACTTGAAAATTAAATCATGCAAGTGTTTTTTTATACACAGAAATGTAATATATATAATAATGAACAAATGTTTTTTGAACACAAGAATTTCTCATGAACGGAAGTTATAAATTAAGTTATAACTATCCGTTTCCTATTTTTTTACTTCTAGCCTAATGAAATTTTAGTAGGTAGGCACTTACTTACTATGATGGGGCTAACTACTGACGTTTTGATGGAGTTTAAATCCAAATGGAAAAGGTTTAAATCCAAATGGAAAAGGTTTAAATCTAAGTGGAAAAGGTCTAAATCTAAATGGAAAAGGTTTAAATCTAAATGGAAAAGGTCTAAACCTAAATGGAAAAGGTTTAAACCAAAATGAAAAAGGACTAAACCTAAATGGAAAAGAACTAAACCTAAATGGAAAAAGTTTAACTCAATTCGGAAATGCTATATATCGAACTTCAGTATTAATAAGCTAAGCGACCAGTTCTTATCCAAATTGCCATGATCACTCCTGGGAGAACAAATCAGCCATAAACTGTGCTGTAAATTAACAATCTTCGCTTATCAAACAATACAGATTGTGTATGCTTGCTTCTGTTTTCTAATTAATTCTCATTTCATTGTATTTACATTTCAGATGTTGTGGCTTGAACTGGATGAAGTAAAGCACCATGACTTTGCATACGATTATACTATGTGTATGCCAAATAGTAACTGTATTGAAGCTAAAAAATTAATAAATAAAGCATTGAAGGGCACACTGTCGTTGCAACAGCAGCAGCATCTTTTAAGTGAACTTGAAAGAGATCCTAAACTAGTCTACCATATTGATCTTACTCCAGCGAAGGTAAGGTTTAATATATTACTGGTTGTGTTTGTTGAGAGGATGTTTGGTTTTTGAACGTTAGAAAAAAATAAAGGAGATGTCTAATACAAACAGTTTGTTTCCCATGTCACATCCTCTGGAGTAAGGGCAGAATGTTCACCAAAGGAAAATTTAACTTCGTGTCTAGTGATACATTTCTGGCTAAGTTGGACAGTCTACACATAATCAACTGTGTTTTGGTTCATACATGAAAAATCCCACATTAAGTACTAGTCTCATCAGGTACTTCAACACTTAACCAGTTCGTTCTGTGTAGGGTTTATAAGGGAGGGGGAGGGGGCGTTTTTGGGGTAACCCTGTATATATCAGTTACTGAAGGTACAGAACAGGTAACGTAATATCTTTGCTGACTAGGCTGCTAGTTTTTAGTTAGTTTCTTTTTAAAAACTTTATTCCAAGATCCACAATATTAGCTTATGTATACAAACATATATATATATATATATATATATATATATATATATATATATATATATATATAGAGAGAGAGAGAGAGAGAGAGAGAGAGAGAGAGAGAGAGAGAGAGAGAGAGAGAGAGAGAGAGAGAGAGAGAGAGAGAGAGAGAGAGAGAGAGAGAGAGAGAGAGAGAGAGAGAGAGAGAGAGAGAGAGAGAGAGAGAGAGAGAGAGAGAGAGAGAGAGAGAGAGAGAGAGAGAGAGAGAGAGAGAGAGAGAGAGAGAGAGAGAGAGAGAGAGAGAGAGAGAGAGAGAGAGAGAGAGAGAGAGAGAGAGAGAGAGAGAGAGAGAGAGAGAGAGAGAGAGAGAGAGAGAGAGAGAGAGAGAGAGAGAGAGAGAGAGAGAGAGAGAGAGAGAGAGAGAGAGAGAGAGAGAGAGAGAGAGAAATACTGACATACATACATTTCTCTGATTCCTAAAGATATTATTTCAATTTGAGTCCATACTCATATTTTGGTGGGATTACAGGAAATTTTTTTACTTGTGTTTAGGTACCTAACTTCTTTTTTCCTTTTGCTTTTATATTTATATCGGTCAGTTGAATCACAAATGCATTGATTTGGCAACATTTCATAAATTGTTTATTTCTATTTTCAAGCCAGTTGGTGATGCCAGTAAAAGCAGAAAAGCGTCTGGGACACTCGACACTTGGTCTTTCGTGGTTTTTTGTTTAACTTAAGGAGCTTCTTTCTTTCATTGTTATTAGTAAACATAAAAAATCCATTTTTATAAATTATTAATACATTTCTTTTCGTGTGTTTACAGCTACCCGATCTTGTGGAAAACAACCCTCTCATTGCCATTGAAGTGCTATTAAAATTGATGAGATCTACTCACATAACTGAGTATTTCAGTGTTCTTGTAAATATGGAAATGTCGTTACACTCAATGGAGGTTGTAAACCGGTAAGTTCTTGATAATTTACCTGTCGTTTTTTAGGTAAATATTTAATTTAACTTTATGTTAAACCTCTCACGACTGAACACTATCTCAAAGCTGCCATTCAGACTTCTCTGAGCCACCATGATTCCCTTTGTCCAAAATAGGCCGATCAAGTTCAATTTTTAGGAGTTACTCTTCATATATAGTCTCTAAAAATATAAAGATATATCAGACAAACTTTCAGTGAAATTTCCCGATTTTAGGGCATTGACGGTGAAATTGATTCAAAATTACCGTTTACTAAGACGCCCCTCTAAAGATGGTTCATATAGACAAGGCTTCATTTATCAGAGGGACGGCCTATTGGTATTGAGACAGGCGAGGTGTGGGACAACTCAAGCACGAGAGTAAAAATAACTTAATTCAATTCTCTTTCAAACCATTCTCGGACCAAACCCGTGAAAAGCCATATGTTTATGAGTGTGGTGAGAGTATGGAGCTCTGGCGATATGTCTGGGGATATTATCATTGGGTGCGGGGTATACCTGCTGTCACTCCTCTTCAATCTGGTTATGGATACAGCCTTTGGTATGCTGCCAGCTGAAATAGGGTCGCTCCTGGGGTGTAAGTGCATTGGCTTTTGCTGATGATGTCATCCTGCTCACAGAAACCATCATGTTGGATGGGGGGATTGAGCTTCCTCTCAATGGCTTTGCTAAGCCAGGTATGGTGTGGTGGTTAACCCAGACAAATGTTGGTCAGTTTCTTTGGTCCCATCAGGTACCAGCATAAGGTGAAAGTGGTAGATGAGGACTGCTTCGGACAGCCCCTCATCCCCACTCGATCTGTGCTGGAGGTTATGGGGGTACCATAGAGTTAACTTCATGGGGGTGGCCACCATTGCTGCTAGCCATGTGGGTCTTGCTTCAATAAAAACACAGCAAAAGCTGCGCCTCCTCAACACTTACTGCCAAAGCTAACCTATGGGTTACTGTGGGGATGTTTCTTGTGTTAGATTGTGATGTTTTCTCTGCTGTGCACTCTTGGCTACTCCCCCAAGTGCCTACTTTCACGCATCGGTCAAAGCTGGCGGGCTGGTTCTCTCACCCCCACCATCTTATCTTTACACTGCCAGCGCCTGCTTGCTTTTAGGGGCTTGAGTTGGGAGGTCGCCCCCACTGCTGTTGACTTTTGCTTTGTCAGATAGCAGTTGTTTTGGTACGACTGAGCTACACCAACTGCTGCAAAGCCCAGCTCATTTGCCGAATTCGTTTCTGTACTCCATCAGTAGATGTTGAAGAACTCCGAGTGTGTTCTGAATCCCGAATTTCCTCTCAATGGGTGGAGTGGGGTTCAGAGGGCATAGGGGTCTCTGACTATTACCATTTTCTCGGCATCTGGGAGGCTACAATAGTCGCCTCGGTGAGGTATTCTAAGGGTAGTCGTGGGATGGTAGATACATACCCTTTGCCTTGCCTGTCAGGGTAAAAATGAGAATATGTATCATGTGGGCTGCATTCGATATCATGATTCCTGAATTTTCATAACAATTTAACATAATATAGTACTATATTATACGAAAATTCGCTCATACAATCATGCTGCATGACAGGAGCTTTTTTTGTGTGTGATTTTGAAAAATATCTAGTTGTGCACTATATTGCCAGATTTTAGAATTCCCATTCAAGCTGTGGTTCAAGAGGACTTTGTAGCCAAAATATGTCAATTTTAACCGTAATTTTTCTACTTCTACTCCCAGTTGTTGATAGATTTTTTTTAATGGACTTCAATTATCGTCGCTTCACTCTGATGTTGGATTTTCAAATTTATTTTTTCTTATTTTTTTGGTAGTTGTGAGTGGGGTGGGCGAGACACTGTTTACTTTGGACACAGTTGTTAAGACTGATCTACATAATAATTTTTTCATTGCTGTTTATTTGTTGTGCACTTTGGTGTTGTATTTTCGAAATTTGGGGCTTGGGAGAGATGGGGATGGGGGTAAACAGAAAGAGATGGACCAGGACTCAATTTTACGTGTGGTTGTTGGTTCTCAGTGTACCTACGTATGCACCTAGAAGGTGGTTTCATGGACGTAAATTTAATTATGTTGCCGAAAGGGATGTTCCAGTAATACAAAACACAACAATATTATCACATACAATCAAAACTGCTGCATCTGCATTAGGTACTTAACAACAACATTCTTTTTGTTGCAGACTCACTACAACAGTGGATCTACCTACTGAATTTGTCCATTTGTACATATCAAATTGTATATCAACATGCGAGACTATCAAAGATAGATACATGCAGAACAGACTAGTCAGACTTGTGTGCGTTTTCCTGCAATCTCTTATCCGAAACAAAATTATAAATGTTCAGGTACGTATATGTATTTGTTGCACCAGCTAATAATACTTATAACTCGGTGTATGAAGACAAAAGTTTGTTTCTTTCCCTTTATATGGGGATTTTTTCTTCTCAATTGATTAATTTTCTTTGGATGACTGGCAGAAATGTCAATTCATCTATCAATTAAAATAAGTTCCAGGTATTCATAATCTCAAAAAATTGAGAATCCTGATCATTTTAGCGAATTTTTGAAGAAAATTAAGCTATTGCTCTCGCCTCAAAATTTGTAGAATGTGAATTTTTGAAAAAATTTTATGCAGAAATCCGTTTCAGGCTATTCTGAAGTTTAACGCATTTTTGAATGTATCTATATATATGTATGTATGTATGTGTGTGTGTGTGTGTGTCATTCCAGACGATAACTGTCCGTAAAATTGTGCTAGAAACTTCAAATCAATTTTAAAATGTTAAGGACACAAAACAAAAGTTCAAGTTCGTTGGCCAGCATGATCGGATTACATCTTCGGGTTGAAATTTTCAAAAATGTAGTCAAAAATTTCAAAATAGCCTGTTTTTTGCGATTTGTTGTGCGAAATAATTTTTTCAGCATACTAACATGTGGTATATTCGGAATCAGCGTAAAATTTCCTATAAGAATATGTATCAAGTTTTCAAAAATTTCAAAGATGAAAAATCAGTCCAAAATTGAAAAAATGCCGTTCGCTAGTTTTAAAAATCGGTAATATTTGCATGAAACATTGTCCAGTCCTCCTAATTATTTTTAATAATTTGATTCCATGTTTGTCTATCAAAATCATAAACTAAAATTTCTCTACACGATCAATAGCGACTGAAATGTCGAAGATTTCTTCAAAAATTCGCTCATGGGGTCATGCTGCATGACTGGACTTTTTAGCAAATATTCAGCATACTTAAGGCAGTACTGATTATTGTATACCTATATGTAGACAATGGAACTGCTTCATAATTTAATTCTTAATTTATGTTCTCTATGATCCCTTTGAATCGTAGTTGGCCATTTTAACTGGCTTCCATAGTTTTTTTCTATTTTTTAACTCTTTCTATTAACTTCGATTCTCTTCTTGCTTCCTTGCTTGCTTGAGACAAAATTTCAGATCGATTTTTAACCCTCTTCCCGATATCCAATCGATCTGAAATTTTGCACACGAGTTCATGCTGGCGTACATTTTAATCTATCAAATTTTCGCGAAGAAAAAGTTAGTTATACTATAAATTTTCGAAAATTTGAAATTTAATATGAGACACCTTACACGTGTTGTGTATTGTAGGGAGGAGGAGTGAGGGAGGAGGAGGAGGAGGGAGGAGGAGGAGGAGGAGGAGGAGAAGGAGGGAGGAGGAGTGAAGGAGGAGGAGGATGAGGGGGAGGAGGAGGGAGGAGAAGGATACTATTGAACGTCTGCATAAAATGACAACGAATCCAGGGTCAATAAAATATTAAATGATTTTCCTTGTCAATTTAATACAATGTGATTTTGTTTCAATTTACTGTTGCCAAGAAACTACCGAATATTGAAACAACAATAAAATTAACTGAGAACATGAGAAAAAGAAAGAGTTACATTAAAAACTTGTTTTTATGGGTTCATTTTTTTAACTCTTTCTTTTAACTTCGATTCTCTTCTTGCTTGTAACTTCGATTCTCTTCTTGCTTGCTTGCTTGCTTGAGACAAAATTTCAGATCGATTTTTAACCCACTTCCCGATATCCAATCGATCTGAAATTTTGCACACGAGTTCATGCTGGCGTGACGGAGGAGGAGGAGAGGAGGGAGGAGAAGGATACTATTGAACGTCTGCATAAAATGACAACGAATCCAGGGTCAATAAAATATTAAATGATTTTCCTTGTCAATTTAATTTGTTATTATCAATGTGATTTTGAAACAATGTGATTTTGTTTCAATTTACCGTTGCCAAGAAACTACCAAATATTGAAACAACAATAAAATTAACTGAGAACATGAGAAAAAGAAAGAGTTACATTAAAAACTTGTTTTTATGGGTTCATTTTTTTACATTTTATTAGTTTATGTGTGGGTGCGGTTTACTTGAAGTTACTTGTACTTATTTGTATAAACAGGTAAACATCAGCTTGAACTTACAGTAATACATTGAAAACAACGAAAATGTTAGGGTTGGTAGAAGTAGAATCTTCATTGAAATTCGCGTGAAATGGTTCATAAGCGTTAGTAGTTCTAGTCACATAGGATGTTTTGCATGTTCATAATGTTGGAGGATATATTGCATCGTCAGAAACATAGTTTTCATGTAACTATTCTGCAAAAGATTCGTTGTTTCGATAAACTCAATAAGTGCGAAATCTCCTTTTCCGTAAGTGAGTTTAACTTTGTACACGCTCACTGGGTGTGAGATCGGTGAATCCCCTCTGCTCCCCTCCTACTTTGAGCAGTCTGATGTTTGGTGATCAAATTCTTTCAATAAGCTCTTGTTTCAGTAAAGAAATGAACAAAATTCCTCGTTTCAATAACATGAATGTATAGATCATTGAAAAGTTTCAATGATCTTGAAAAATTCCGTGGTGGAAAAATAACATGAATGTATAGATCATTGAAAAGTTTCAATGATCTTGAAAAATTCCGTGGTGGAAAAGAATAAATCAAGATATAGAGTGAAACTTCATAATTGATCGATTAAGAAACGAAAAAATGATACTCGATGTAATTTAGATTTGCGTGTGCGCAGAATGAAGTGATGATCTGAGAACAATGAAATCGGTATTGGACCATCTACAGCCTAACCTGCACATTCCCTGACAGTTTCATCAAAATCAGATGAAAACTGTGGAAATTAAGGTCGCTACATGGATTTCACATTGGTGCATGCGAAGACTTGACGGACCCACCGGTTTCCGTCTTTGTTACCCCGATTCAGGCCTGTTTGTTGCAGAAAAATGTCATTCAACACATGGATTTTCATTGATTTGGATTCGGAATCCGAGTTTGATTATGAAATGGAAATTATATCTAGTATAGTATGCCAACAAAAGGCTATGATGTGATCATGTGTTGCTGATTAGGTGATAAAAAAGAGAATAAATTAATAACATATTATTGTTTATCACGAAGTTTGGTTGCAGAAAATTGATTTGTTCCTATTTACCCCTGTACTCCCAATTTTCCGGAAGGTACGAGTAGGTATTTATTTCTTGTCAATAGAATAGATTTCTTCAAAAATTTACGTTTGTGCATACACAGAGTGTGGTATTGATTTGGCAACAATGAAACTGATAGGGGACCATGCACTGCCTAGCCCGTACAATCCCTAACAATTTAAACAAAATCAAATAGAAACTGTGAAAATTAAGCTTGTTACCAGCATTTTTTAATTTACACATGCGGAGCTACTATTGTTACGATCATCGGAAATACGAGGGTTGTCCAGAAAATAAGTTGCGTTTTGATCTGTAGGGTGGTAGGAGTGGCTTTTGCCAAATCTGGTAACACCGCTCGAAAGAGGAGAGGTGGGGGAATAGAATGAGAGGTGGGTGACCTCAGTCGGTCAGTTACCAACGTCAGGGCAGGTAGTTGAAATGGAGCCCTCCACGTCGCGTCCCGCCACCTCGATCCCCGTTCCCTCTCGAGTTGTTGTGCGCGGAGTGATTCAATTTCTTTATGCACAGGGTTTCAAATCAGTTCAAATTCACGAACAGCTCATTTTGTTTATGGAGAAGGTGTAATGAGTGAGTCAATGGTGAGGAGATGGGTACGTGAATTTAAGGCGGGAAGACATTCACTTGAGGATGAAAGTGGGAGAGGCAGACCCTCAGTTGTGACGGACGAAATTGTCGCAGAAATCGACAATGCAGTTCGCAAAGATCGTCGTTCAACCCTGGATGAACTCCATCTGAGTTTCCCAGACATCTCACGATCCCTCATCCATGAGATCGTCTCGGAAAAACTTGACTTTCGGAAAGTTTGCGCTCGGTGGGTCCCTAGAGAGCTGACGCCCCAACACAAGGAACAACGAATGGCCGCCTCAAATTCACGTACCCATCTCCTCACCATTGACTCACTCATTACACCTTCTCCATAAACAGAAATGAGCTGTTCGTGAATTTGAACTGATTTGAAACCCTATGCATAAAGAAATTGAATCACTCCGCCCACAACAACTCGAGAGGGAACGGGGATCGAGGTGGCGGGACGCGACGTGGAGGGCTCCATTTCAACCTCCTACCCTGACGTTGGTAACTGACCGACTGAGGTCACCCACCTCCCATTCTATTCCCCCACCTCCCATTCTATTCCCCCACCTCTCCTCTTTCGAGCGGTGTTACCAGATTTGGCAAAAGCCACTCCTACCCCCCTACAGTTCAAAACGCCACTTATTTTCTGGACAACCCTCGTTGAAAGGGAATGCCTTATCCTAACCATCCCCCGAATTTGAGCGAGATCGGGTGACTAGGGCGTGAGAAAATTATGCTTGGTTGAACGCTCAGAGTGAAGTATTGAGTAGGGAAGAATGATGCTGATATAGGACCATCTACCCCTAGCCTGCACATTCCCTGAAATTTTCATCCAAATCGGATGAAAACTGTGAAAATTAAGCTTGTTACATAGATTTGTGGACACACACAGATATGGCACCAAAGTTGTTCAGAATGGTCTAAAATATAAAATGCGAGTGGAAATTTTGATCAAACCTCTTCGACTGTGAGTGTTATTTTCCTGGAGCGTATCACAACCAACCTATTTTTCACAAGAATTTTGCCGTCCTACATCAACCTAATATGTTGTTATAACGAAATTTTTCATGATTTTTGTTTTGTGCTAGTAATATTGTAGTAATATTAAGTGTCAATCCAACTAAATAGTTACAATAATCATGCTTGCCAGCACGATTATTGTTTGTAGCCAACGATACCGATCTAATGGTGAACGAGTTTTAATTTTGACTAGTTACTAACTATTGTAGTTAATCAGTTCAGTGCCCGAAAACGAAAGAACTCAATTGGTTTAGGCTTTGAGAATAATTAACCTGAAAAATTATTGAAAATTCCTCAGGTGTCAGTCCTGCAGTGTAGGTACCTACATAGCCATTGGGCAGGTAGTTTCATCAGTGTTTATTATAAGTTCGTATTATTATAACTGTGGAAGCCTTACTCGTTATATTCAATGAATAAAAGGATACATTTGATAGTTTGTCTAAGTAAACAAGGCAGGTTGTTGCTACACCAAGAAACGGAACTTCTTGGGTAGGTAGATACGTGAATCCTACCAGATTCGCTGTTTGTTAAAAGTGGCTAAACAAGGTAGGTAGGTTGTTGCTTTGCCAACGAATACAACTGCTGATTAGCAAGTTTGTCTAAAATATCGAACCAGGAAATGTGCAACATGAACCAGCTGTAAGGAAAAAAACCTTGAAATTCATTCTTCTGAATGTTAGATTTCATAAAGATGGCATTGGCAGTGTTGTTGTTACGCGAGTTTTGCAATTACAAAAATTTTAGGGGAAAAAAAAGTTAATTAGGTACATACTTCGGTTTTGGAAGTACATAAAAACAAGTACAGTGAGGACTGACGGTTTTAAAAAAATCATAAAATAGTTAATTTTTACTCAAAAACAAATTTATTGATGCACTTAGGTTCACAAGGAGATAGCATTTGAGACAGTCAAGTGTGAAAAATCACATCAGGCATGTGGTGGCCGCAATTTTTGATGCAGTGCTGGAGGCATTCTTGGAAGTTCGCGTAGACTCTCTCTCCAACGTAGCGCTACGTTGAAATGATCACCAACTTCTTTTTCCCTGAATTACGACGGCGACGTGTTCCAACCCGACGTGTGTGGTTCCAGCAGGATGGGGCGACCGCCCACACAGCCAGAGCATCAATGGACGTTATTTGCCCTCTCTTCCCTGGTCGCCTTATTTCCAGGTTTGGCGATGTCCATTGGCCACCTCGGTCCCCAGATTTATCCATATGCAATTTTTTCTTATGGGGACACCTCAAGGCTAGAGTATACGAGAACAAGCCCCACGAATTGAAGGACGCAATTCGCGTGGAAGTCGCCCAAGTTGAGAGAGCTATGTTGAAGAGTACGCCCAAGAACACCTCCAGCACTGCATCAAAAATTTCGGCCACCACATGCCTGATGTGATTTTTCACACTTGACTGTTTCAAATGCTATTTCCTTGCGAACCTGATTGCATCAATAAATTTGTCCCTGTAATAATATAGGGAAAGTGGGTAGGTATACTGTTATATCTTCATTTTATATTGATAGATAACTAGTTTTAACTCCATTACAAACTGTTCAAATGTTTATAGATACCGTTTTCAAGAACTTGTTACTTCTTTGGGTTGAGTTGTAAAATATATTCAAGTGCTTTTCCAACTTGTGCTATTTTACCTAAAAGTAATATAATGGACACAAGAATGAACGTAAAAATAAAACATATACCTACCCAGAAAAACCTGGTGGTATTTACCTTTCCAAATGCGATACCCACTATTCCCCTTTCTAGCAGAGCTCTCATGGCACGTCCTTTCATATGACCACTTTCACAGGACTCCAGAGATTATTAGTTTCGTAATTGATTCAAAGAACAGTTCTGAAAACTAGACAATCCACAACATCTCCGCAGCTGATGTCTAGAACTTCTAACACTTCATTGTTCGTAAACTCCCCAACACAAATTACATTGGGATCTCGACCGCACAACGTTCCTAACGTTGTGGTCATTACCAGATTGCAGCTTAATAGAATTCGCTTAAAATTTATTACCTGGCATAATGAAAAATACTGAACTAGGTAAATACTGAACCATAAGATAACTAGGTCAGTAGGTATGTAGGTGTTGACACCTAATGGCGCTGATTCAGATAGTTTACTCATCACCATGACAATAAGGCAAAATAACTTCGACTATTAGGTTTTTAGCTTGCCTCGATGTAAGGATTTGCTAGTGTCAAAGTGTCGAGAATACCACCAATAGGTAGACTTGGAAGCAATAATAATCTATATTAATAAAATCGTAAGTATGTCCGTTTGTAAATTGATTAGAATCATGAAATTTCGCGTTTCTTTTCCGTTTCATGCTATTCGTAGACGATTGATACCATTTTCTCGATTTTTCTCTGTATGTCTGTCTGTCCGTATGTCTGTATGACTTTCTACTGCTGATTGGCTTCATTCTAATAGATTATCTCTAAATGCCACTAAGACAAAGGTCATTGATCTCTCATTGAAAAGAACTTCAGTAGGAAATAGCAATTTAGAGTCTGAGCCAGTCAAGTTTCTGGGAGTATTAATTGATCCTACTTTGACTTGGGCTGCGCATTGTGACCAATTAGCAGGTCGACTGCGCAGAATCATTTACTTGCTGAGAAGCCTATCGAGTCAGGTGTCGCCCGAGGTGCTCCGCCATTGTTACTACGGTTGTTTCCACTCGCTGATGTCCTATTCTATAATATCTTGGGGGCACAGCTCTTCAGCTGGGAAAATCTTTGGAGTACAGAGAAGTGCGATTAGGATACTCGCTCGAATTGACTACCGCCGAGACTGTCGAGAGTATTTTGTTTCTCTGGATATTTTAACTATGCCATCAGTTTTTATTAAAGAATGCCTGATTCTAGCTCATAAAAATAAAACTGAATGGAAGAAAGCCAGTGACGTCCACGGTTATCAAACCCGAGGTTGTGACAGTTTCGCTCCCAAATACAATCGACTAAGGAGAAGCCAAAATTCTAGAAACTATTGGGCTATAAAGCTGTATAATAAACTGCCGGGGGTGTACAAGAGTTTGGACATGGATTCTTTTAAAAAACAAACTACTTATCTTCTTAAGAAGCATGCATTGTATTCAATTGACGAATTCCTACAGATTGATTTTATGTAATAAGCACCTATAATATGTGCCGTTGACTATTTATTATTTACTATTTATTATTATTATTTATTATTATTGACTAATTTTATTGAGATCCTTGACTATAATTGAGAGAATTTTTATATGTATAATCTACTAAACTTCATTGTTTGGTAAATGTTGTTAATTCATTAGGTAATTATTTCTATTCGTCCTAGTTATTGTATACCATTTAAGTGTCAAATTGTTATGCCGTCGTTTTCTTGTCATTATTGTTATTATTTATTTTTTCTGTGACTGTGATAGTTGTTATGTAAAATTTAACTATTTATTTCCATCTAGTCATTCAGCCGAGGAAACATTATAAATTTGTACTCGTGCTCTTATTTCATATTTTCTTCTCTCTAAATGTTGTTGATATTCCTTTGTTTTGTAAATTTCTGTTGCCCCCGTTGGCGTGACACTGTATGTCGTTCAGGTGGAGCTGTGGCGTCGATCGGGTCGGTCTGGCTGGGCCCTGGGGCGGCTCCCTTGTCGGTTTTTCCCCCTTAAGGTAGCTTTTTTGAGTTGCTCGTGGGATGCCGCCGTGGTGGGTTGGGCCTGGGCCCGGTTTGGGCATGGCTCGGCCGGTGCCATACAGGGCGAGCTATATTTATTTTTTAATTTTCTTCTCCCTTTTATTTATTTACCACAGAATTTTTCTTTCTTTTTTTTTTTTTTTTCGTTTTTAACTCAATGATTTGGACGATATTTTGGCGGTAGGTATTGATTGTTATAGATTTAGTGACAAATTTTTATGTTGAATGTACCTGACGTTTGTTATATACCTGTGGTATGGAAAACAATAAAACTCTCTCTATGTTTGTCCACTTTTCATGGTTATAGGGGCATTGGACGACTGATATGAGTGGGGGGAAATGTCTGTATCAGTCCAACTTCAATTATTGGATATTTCAAGTTTTTAAAATTTGAGCCAGAGGGGGCGTTTTAGGGGAGGGGAGAGGGTGGTATGAGGTATCTTGGACACCATTGAATGAACTGTGGATCTGGTTGGGCGAATGTGTTTGGACTATTTATCTTAAATCACAGGCCACTTGAAAATTTTCAAATCTGCCCCATTGGGGGTGTTTTAGGGGTGGAGGGGGGGATGGGGTATCTTTGTCATCACTAAATGAACCGGGGATCCGGGGAATAAGTTTGAATTACTCTTAACTTGAACTACGAGCTGCTTGAAATTTTTCAAATCTGACCCATAGGTGGTGTTTTGGGAGAGGAGGGGGGGGGGGTATTGTGGACATCAGTAAATAAACTGGTGACGTGATTGTTGAAATATGTTCGGGTTACCAACTTGAATCGCAGGCTAAGTACTTGAAATTTTCAAACCCTACCATTAGAGATGGGAGGGGGAGGGGGGGGGGGGGGGGGGGGGGGGGGGTGAAATGGGGTTATCTTGGACATCACTAAATTAAGTAGAGCTGATTGGTAAGAAATGTTCGAAATACTCTTACTTGAATTGCAGACTACTTCAAGTTTCCCAATCTAAGCCATAGAGGGTGTTTTGGGGGAGGATGGACATGACTGAATAAACTGGGGTACTGATTGCTAAAATATGTTTGAATTACACCAACTCAAATGAAATTTTTCAAATCTGATCCAAAGGGGGTGTTTTCTTAGAGGGGGGGGGGGGTAAATGAGGTGTCGTGGACGTGACTGAACAAACTGAGGACCTGATTGATTAAATATGTTTTGAATACTCTAACTTGAATCACAAACTATTTGACATTTTCAAATCTGAACCATAACAGGTATTTTGAGGGTGGGGTGGGGCTGGAATGGGTGGGGGTATCTTGAACATCACTGAATAAACTGAGGACCTGATTGATAATATTTTGGTGGTTGATTAATAGTGACCACAACAATAAATATGTATGTATTTATGTATGTGTATTCATGGTCAGACTCCAATTAGGGGTAAATGTACAGGCAAAATATATTTTTGAATCGTTATTTACAAATTGTCAATATTAAGAAACGAAAATAATAACTTTGAGAAAATGGCCGAACTCTTTGGTAACAAGATTTTTTAAAGACTGAATTATAAACACTGTTCAAACAAAACATGGAAACTAAAACACCTGTGAGTTTGAAAACACAAAAATAACTGTAGACCCGCTACAATATGTTTGGATAACACTAAAAAACCATAGCCTACTTAGACATTTTCAATTCCGACCCATAGGGGTGTTTTTGGGGGAGGGGGTTTGGAATGGGGTATCTTTGACATCACTGAACAAACTGGTGATCTGATGTTCGGACGAATGAAATTGGATCAGTCTGAACGTTCTTTTGGGTTACCTATCAAGAAGATTTTTAATCTGAAATATGGGGGGTGTTTGTGGAGAGGGAGTGGAGGTTGATCTCAGTAGTTCGATCCTAATAGGTAATTTATAAGCAAGTACTTTAAGTAAGGAATTTTTTGAATCAGATCCGTAGGAGTGTCCCCAAATGTGATGTGTGAGGGAGGGATTGCTTATATTCAAGTCAACCTAGTAATAAGGTTCTGTTTGCAAACACTTCATTTTCATAACACTCACTAAGGTTAATAACTGATTTATTATCTATGGTAAACCCTTAAACTCCAAAAATCATAAAATCACAACCAATGAAACATGCATTTTCAATTTTGCACGTTGTTCAAAGGGATGGGAAGCTCTTCACTTCAATCACAGAGAGTGACAGTTCGTCGTTGGAAATCGCATAGACCGTAGGGCCCCTTAGCGCGTTCCCCCTGGTTGAGGCCAGTGGAACTCCACCTTGAAGGGGGCACACAACCCAGCAAGGCCTACTTTCTAGCCGCCGCCCCCTCTGGGCAGGGGCAGGGGAGAACTACAAGGGCGTGAAACCTACTACCCCCCTGTGAAACCATCCTCAAATGGGTGGCAGGCTGGACCAGCTCCCCAGCCCAGTGAGGCACGCTGGAAGAGCTGAAAGCCTGGGGCCCCACCCGCCCGCGGTACCAGTATGGGCACAGCCCTTAAAGGCCAAGAATGGCCGCTGGGAGAGAAGAGGACTCCACACCTACCGCTTAACCGCACCCTGTCCTGCATGATTGCAGCACATGTAGGGAGGCCACGGTTGCCCTTAGGCCTAGCGTGCGTGAGAGACCAACCCATCACCTAACACAGATGGTGTTGGGGCATGGCAGGTTCGCAAGTAAGTTGGCGAGCTTTCGGCTAATGGCCGATCGGCCATGCGAGTGTAGGCACCCGGAAGAATTGGCTGAGCACATTTTGAAAGAGTGTAGCGTTTACAACGCACTGCGAGAGGAGTGTGGTCTGGTGGGTGTGCCTATTGGCGGATTGCTGGCTTCTCCGAACAGGGCAGCCAGTTTGCAAATTTTCGCTGATGCGGTAATACCCATCCTGCGAGAGCGGCACATCCAGGCGGAAGAGACAGGATAGAGAAAGAGATGCTGAGGGATTAAACCAACCAAGGTTAGGAGAGAAGAAGATGAAGAAGGGCAAAGGCAAGTGAGGGCAACTTGGAGACAACTCCAACCCTTCCCAGTAGGGTGAGGAAGCTCTTTTGCGAGAGCTACCAACTGGGAAAAAACGGGAGCCACCGTACTATGGTGGTGTTTGAGCCTGTAGTTGGTCACGACCAATTCTGGTGAGCCACTCATAGTCTCCCTTCCTCAGTCATCCATAATGATTGGACTCTGCTCCGGCAGAGCTGAGGACAAAGTGGCAGATACAGGGCCACATTCCCTGTATCGGGCCTGCGACCAATCCGGCCTCTGGTGCCTGAGTAGGCCAGTTTTCTCGTAGATCTCAGACACAAGATTGGTACCACGGGCGGGGGGAGCCCCAGGCTGCAGGCACACCGGCGGCTTGCCGCCAAAGTGCTGCTTGCCTGCCCCCCAATAGCGGTGGGCTTTGTGGTGGCAGTGGTTGATCACCCAGGCCAGAAGGCTACGCCTGAAAGCTGAGGGGTAGGCACTCTCCTGGTAGATTCGTCTCCCAGGATAGTACCGGTATGTGAGTCATGTGGCTAGACAATAACTCGGGTACCAACCTGCTGAGTTGATAGGGCAAGCTAGAACGCCCAGCTCCACCTGTAGTGCCATGTGCGAACAGGTATTTGCATTTGTGAAGCCCTTGACTGTGGGTTGAACAGTCTCCCATACTGGGAATTTTCCTCCTTGCTTGCATGGAGGGGGGAGGACGTAAGCACAGTGTGCTGGGACACTCCCTTATAAATCAACCTTGGGATTCATGGATCCCAGGGAGGAACAATTATTCATTACCCTTAGGCCTGGGTCCACACGTATGCCACACGTGTAGTGTCGTTAGACACCCCCAGTACGGTAACAGAGAGTGACTGGTACACATACTTACATTTCTTTAATCTATAAAGATATGATTGGTTGGTCCCAAGTTTTGTGGTTTTTCCAGAAAAATGTTTTTGGCCAATCATATGATTTCCTCATAGCCCTTCTAGGTGTTGAGAGAGTAACGTATACTTTTGTTACATGTATAACTGTTTTTATTTGTATACTTTTGTAATGTTTATAATTTTTTGTTATAGGAACTATTCATCGAAGTGCAAGCTTTTTGTATCGAGTTCAGTAGAATAAGGGAAGCTGCAGCCCTCTTCAGACTTCTCAAGCAACTGGAACTTGGGACTGGTGATAACTGCAGTGTAACAGTTCCTCGATCTTAATATTGTTCAGCCAAAGTTCAAACATGCATAAGATGCTATGTTGTTTTTAGTTTGCACAGAGTGGGCCCAGCAAAGCTGTGAATATTGTATGGTGGCTTGAAATTAGCTTAGGGGGCTTAGTATTCAACAAAAAACAATTCATGACTTCCCCTCATCTCATTTTACTGTCCTTTTGTATTATATTTTTTTAATTCCCTTGACTACCCTCCCGTTTAAAAACAAAAAAGTTCCAGTTTTATTTATTTATTGCAATCTATTTATAAACCCTAATAATTTATTATACTTTTATAGTTTACTTTTAGTCAATTGTTCAACAATTTAGGATTTACCGGTTCTAGTTTATGTGTGCAACGTTTATAAATTATATTTCCAAAGAATGTGAAGAGCATGAAGAAATAACGAATTTTAAATATCATTGAATCCAAGTTTGATTGCCATCAACTGGTTGTAACACCCAGGCATGTCTGTCTATCCAAGTTTCTCCTGGGACCTAATTTTCTTGAAGAATGTGTTGTATACAAAATATATACAAAAAAGCATAATGCAATGGATCAAAAAATTTTGTTCAAAATGTCTCGCTCTCTCTCTCTCTCTCTCTCTATCTCTCCCTCTCTATTCTCTCTCTCGAGGGAATCCGTTTGAGACATCCAGGATCCAGTTCTCAACTGCAACACATTTAGTTAGTTTTAGACAAAAATTAGCTACTCCAATGGCTTCAGAATGGATGAAATAGGTGTTTGCCATTTTAAACAAATTTGATCACAATTCCAGCATAATTTTAACCCTTTCGCGACGGCCGCCGTATTAATACGTCAGCACGGATGTGCTCCGTAACGCCTAACGACGTAATAATACGTCAGCCATCAAGTGCTCCGTAACGCCTACTGACGTATTTTGGCGTTTTCGAATTTTCCTCCATTCTATCGACTCTCATTTCTATCGTCTCTCACTCTAACATTTACGTCTAGTATCTAATAGAATGCGCTGAGATCAAAGACGTTGTTGAGAGTTTCTATCCTGATCAAAATAGCAGGAAAAACGTTGACTTGGTCACTGTTTTGTTTTTTGCCTGCATTCGGTCTTTGTCATAATTTTACTCATACCTGTTTCCATACTTGTTCTTTCTTTTGCGTTTTTATTCCTCACCATGGACCACCGCAGGTGGACGGATGAAGAAATTCTTAAAGAAATAATAACCGGGAGTGACAGTGAGTTAGGGAGTGATGTGATTGACGTTGAAATTGAATTTCGTTCAACAAACTTTTTGGATCAACTCAAAGACGACAGTTTTGACGATTTTCTCGATGATGGTGATCATGATACTCGGGAAATTTCAAATTCTAATATTCTTGATCCAGTTCCGAAAAGCGAAGGTGGTTCACCGAGCGTGGAAGGCCAATTATTCAGGCAGGTTGGAAGGCTCCGAGGCAGCCAGGCCAGGCGCGTTGCAGTGGCTGAACGACGCCCGTCGCGAAGGGGTTAAAGTATCAATTGTCTGTAGTTCTAATTCTTGATCGACAATTTTTATTCACCTAGGTAATTGAAAAAGAAAAATATTCTTGGTAGTTTTTGATTTTTTAAGCAAATTTTTTGAAATGATAGCTCAGAAAACGCAAAAAACCCCATGTTTTTTTTTTTTTCTCGAAAGAACACATTTTTTCACGATTCTGAGGAATTCACCATCTGGTAAAAATGAGGAAATCCCTCAATATATTTCGCCACTGATAAGTCCATTTCAGTGAAGCTTGGAATCATCCCTTCAAACTGTTGAAACCAGTGATTCTTCCCCTCCTTTCACTTCATCTGATTAGCTATAATCCTCCTTCACTTTGCTTGCACTTAATTGGTTGTACCTCCTGCCCCCCTTTCCTTTCTCTTGGCCAATGGGATTATATCTCCCTTCACCTGTGACTATAAAAGCTGTGTTCTTTCTAATTTGTCTTCAGTAATTGTTTGTTTCTGATGATGGCCTAACCGTCGAAATCGATTTAACAGTGTAACTCTTTATTTTTCGTGGGAATAGACTACGTTTTTTTCACTAACTTCCGTTTTGAAATGGGTTTCCACAACTTCGTTGCGAGTGATTTAGCTCTAAAACGGATTATATTATAAAACTTTGGAAACTTGGTTTTAAATAATTTTGGAGCCATTGCAATAGCTCTATTTTTGATTACCTTTGAATTCCTAAAACAAATTTTTGTTGCAAAATAATGTTATTACCTAATAAGTTTGCTTTCCATACATTTGAATGCTGAACATTTTTGTGTACGCAGTGATGTTTCTATTTCAATCATTGAGCTTGAAAATTGGTAAGAAGGGTGAAAATCCTCAAATATTTTGTTTTTGCAAAATGTATTTTATAAATACCTTGAAAAAAAGTCCACTCATGCAGCATGACCCCATGAGCGAATTTTTGATGAAATCTTCGACATTTCAGTCGCTATTGATCGTGTAGAGAAATTTTAGTTTATGATTTTGATAGACAAACATGGAATCAAATTATTAAAAATAATTAGGAGGTACTCATACTTTATTATTATTAAACTAATCTTGTAGATTTAAAGACGCATGGTTCTAGGATTGGTTATACAGGGATACTTCCATAAGAGTAGTTCAATCTGAATTTGGACAATGTTTCATGCAAATATTACCGATTTCTACAACTAGCGAACGGCATTATTTCGATTTTTGACTGATTTTTCAACTTTGAAATTTTTGAAAACTTGATACATATTCTTATAGGAAATTTTACGCTGATTCCGAATATACCACATGTTAGTATGCTGAAAAAATTATTTCGCACAACAAATCGCAAAAAACAGGCTGTTTTGAAATTTTTGACTACATTTTTGAAAATTTCAACCCGAAGATGTAATCCGATCATGCTGGCCAACGAACTTGAACTTTCGTTTTGTGTCCTTAACATTTTAAAATTTGTTTCAAATTTCTAGCACAATTCTACGGACAGTTATCGTCTGGAATGACACATACATACATATATACATACATACATTAAAAGTCCAGTCATGCAGCATGACCCCATGAGCGAATTTTTGAAGATGTTTCATGCCAATATTACCGATTTTTACAACTAGCGAACGAAATTTTTGAAAACTTGATACATATTCTTATAGGAAATTTTACGCTGATTCCGAATATACCACATGTTAGTATGCTGAAAAAATTATTTCGCACAACAAATCGCAAAAAACAGGCTATTTTGAAATTTTTGACTACATTTTTGAAAATTTCAACCCGAAGATGTAATCCGATCATGCTGGCCAAAGAACTTGAACTTTCGTTTTGTGTCCTTAACATTTTAAAATTTGTTTGAAGTTTCTAGCACAATTCTACGGACAGTTATCGTCTGGAATGACACATACATACATACATACATATATACATATATACATACATACATAAAAAAATGCGTTAAACTTCAGAATATGATTCAGAATAGCCTGAAACGGATTTCTGCATAAATTTTTTTCAAAAATTCACATTCTCCAAATTTTGAGGCGAGAGCAATAGCTTAATTTTCTTCAAAAATTCGCTAAAACAGGCTATTTTGAAATTTTTGACTACATTTTTGAAAATTTCAACCCGAAGATGTAATCCGATCATGCTGGCCAACGAACTTGAACTTTCGTTTTGTGTCCTTAACATTTTAAAATTTGTTTGAAGTTTCTAGCACAATTCTACGGACAGTTATCGTCTGGAATGACACATACATACATACATACATACATACATACATACATACATACATATATACATATATACATACATACATAAAAAAATGCGTTAAACTTCAGAATATGATTCAGAATAGCCTGAAACGGATTTCTGCATAAAATTTTTTCAAAAATTCACATTCTACAAATTTTGAGGCGAGAGCAATAGCTTAATTTTCTTCAAAAATTCGCTAAAAATGCGTCAGACTTCAGAATATGATTCAGAATAGCCTGAAACGGATTTCTGCATAAAATTTTTCAAAAATTCACATTCTACAAATTTTGAGGCAAGAGCAATAGCTTAATTTTCTTCAAAAATTCGCTAAAAGAGAACTCAAGAAAATTTGTTCATGCTACATGAGTTGGATTTTATTTTTATTTTTTTTTTTTTTAAACACAGCAATATGTATGTGTGTCCTCTCAGGTTTGACCTTGGACACGAGATTTATAAAATCGCTTCATGCATCACTATGAAATTATAAGTTCGAAGACCTGCGAGTCAATTTTGTTCTTCACATGTGCTCAAATAAAAATAAGAAATGGATCAAAGAAAAAAAATTTATAAACGGGTGAAAATGGCAAAAATTGTTTATGCAGTTCTTCCTTCTGTCGGATGATTATTAGGGAAAAGTTTGTACAGCATAAATTAGAATGTTAGGAATTTTTTTTCGGTTTAAATTTAACATCATCATTACATCCTCACCATTAGTCTCTAAAGCTTAGTCCAGACAGAGACTTTTAGGTGCACAACATTGTTGTAAAGCTGTTCCAAACTGTCCCGATACTGCAGAACATTTTTGAGCTGCCCCGCAACAATGTTTCATGAACACACTAGGGGAGCCGTTTCATTCGCGATGTCTCAGATATAATTCTCGCAGCTGCTGCTGCACCGATTATGTTTTTATTAGCGGCTGGTTACGAAAATAGAACACGACAGAAACCAAGACGTTGGTGGGTTCGTCAGCTTTTCAGGGCAAGTCAGCATGGCCACGATCTCCTGGATACTCTGAGATTGGATGATGGAGGTGGATTTGTCAATTTCACCCGAATGCGACCCATCGATTTTGAGGAACTTTTGCAATTTGAGGGTCCTCGAATTTCGAAAGAGAAGCGATTTCTCCTACTTTGAGAATTGCAGCTAAGCTTCGATTCCTGGCAAGTGGAAATTCGTACACCTGCTTGATGTACACTTTCAAAATATCGAAACAATCGATATCTGTGTTTGTGCCAGAAGTTTGTGAAGCCATCATCACTGTGTTGAAAGACATCATCAGTTGATAAGGAAGGTTGTGACTCGCGGCAGTTCCGAACACACGTCCACAATGAACTGTTGCGCAACATTGTTGCTGTGAATCCCATTTTCGATGCGGCTCAAGAATACTATGTTTCAGACCCGCAATACACCCCTGCAACAATGTTGCGGGGCTGTTCTTCGGGTGCTCAGGAGCTGCCCCAATTCTGCCGTGATTCATACTTGCAACAAGTTGCGCAACAAAAAGTCTCTGTCTGGACTAAGCTTAACGAACTCTAATCAATTTGGCCCTGAGAGGTCCGAGTCAAAGAGTTACTGTGGGTGCCCAACACATGGTTTCTCTCGAGGTCCCAAACTGTTTGGACCTTTAGGGACTTGTTTTCTGCAAAGACCCAAATGCCTCACCATGGTAGGTGCCATGGAGTGCCTTGTGGGGGTCCTCGCTGGGGCTGAGGAGGGGGAAAAAAAACGAAAATATCTGGCAGCATGTGAGCAAAGACGCGCATCGTTTACTCCCCTAGTCTGCTCGGTCGACGGCCTCTTTGCCCCCCAGATGGTGGCCTTTACCAAAGTTCTCGCCGGGAAACTGGCTGAAAAATGGTTCAGACCCCAAGGACAAATAAGAGTATGGCTGAGGGTGAGAATTGGATTCACGATAGTAAGAGCAGCATCCATGTGCATCAGAGGATCGCGAAAGAAATGGATCTCTTCCGAAGATTTGATAGGGTTTGGCGATGGGGCTGCCCTGTCCTTGGATATGAATTAGGGAACACTACATCACATTGTTAGTCAAAGAAAAGAAAAAACACTGGAAAATCCCACTCCCAGCTACATGAACAGTTCCCCTTCAAATCAAATAGCCTAAATATAATCTGTTACATAGGCAAAATAAAAAAATCATTTACCATCTGTGGGTGTAGAGATTCTTTGGAAAGTAAAAATCACAATTTTTTTCATGAGTTGGTATTCCTTCAAATTTGACTACGGCTATACAGACTCGTTTTGTACCTCCTCAATAAATTCAAGTTTGTTAACCTCAAAAATTTGTATATCTAACGTGTCTCCTTGTAAAACTAAGGAGTTACAATGGGCCCAAATATTTTTAAAGATATTTTCTGAAATATTCATACTTGAAAATTCTTTTTTAAATCAAAATCCGAATTTCAATGGTTTTTATCAACACATTTTTCTTTTTTTCATATGATCATGTCATTGAGCTTGAATACCTTCAAAATCAAATGGAATTTGATTTATAATTGTTTGTTAGTTTTTAAAAAATAAAATTATTGGTATAAAAAAACAGCTACAAATATTCACTCATTCTTCTATGCCATTGCGAATATTGTACTGATAAAAGTGTGTTGTCATTATTATGAAATTCGTATGTATAAACCCCTTTATACTAGTGAATGTTTGCGTGAACCAGTCCTACTCCAGAAGCAACCCAATTTCACAACGTCGATATCCTTACTTAATAAACAAATTTTTTGCTGTTTCTAAGTGCCCATTTTTTTCTGTGTGAAGGAAATTCTAGAATGGAATATTTGAACATCCTATGGTCTTATAAATTTCATAAAAAACAGACTGCATAGCATTATACTAAAAGTTACCTTTATTACAAACAGGTCACTTTGAAATGAACCTCTGAATTTTACAAAGTATTTTCGTTATATACTATTAGGTACTTTCTCATTTTTTCCTGCTTTGATTCAATAAGCAGAAACACAACCTAAGGTTTGTGCTATAGTGCTCGAGGCAACTCCTAAGATTAATCATCTTCAGTAAAATGTCAAATAAGTATTCTCTTCCGATGCTCAAGTATCTACTCTTGGTACTCTCAAATTTGAGATATAACAAAGGCTGTATAATTTGTGACCGATTCAGCTTGCCATGTGACCAATTCAGCCTGTTACAATGGCACATGCTAAAGTAATGCAAGGTGTCTCGTTCCCAATCGCAAATATTAATCCAAAAATATGGAAAACAAGTTTGGTTGGTTGTTTTCCTTGTTTAGTGTACTTTCCCCTCAAATGCCTGCTCTGAAGTTTCTCCCTTATTGAACTTTTCTGAGAGTTTTGCGTTTAATCAAAGAGATTCAGCCCTCTGGTGAGGGGGGCGACGGCTCCAGTGCTCCCGTCGAGCCCGAGGAGCGAAAGTTGAGACACCCGAGTGATCCCCTTCACTTCGCAATCTCGAAAATAGATTGTCCCGAGTGATCCCGTACACAAAAAGAGAAAGTGCACCGGAATCGACATGAATCCTTGGGACATTTACCATCAGTTTGTCGATTACCTCTCTCCGTGCACCATGTCGGACGTGAAATTTGTTAGTGGCGGAAGCCATTTAACAATAAAGCTATTAAAATTGCTCCAAATTTTAGTTGTAAGATGGCCCTTCGTGACTTGCCGCATCTTGACGTTACCAACAAGGGATTAAGTAACCTAAAAAGAATGGCCTACCGGAAGAAAAGAAAAAATACCCCGACGCTCCCCAAATGTCGGGTGTCAGTCTTGAAAACCCTCATTGATATGAATCTGAAAACCAGCAGGGGAGAGGATTTTCTCATTGTTGTGGACACAGAAAAGGAAATACCTATATT
The DNA here is from genome assembly GCA_030762985.1 of Adelphocoris suturalis. NCBI lineage: Eukaryota > Metazoa > Arthropoda > Insecta > Hemiptera > Miridae > Adelphocoris > Adelphocoris suturalis. Next base: position 95,862,058 of record CM061045.1, on the reverse strand, counting down.
TTCATGCGTTGGGGTAGGCCTTTCTATTTTTTAAAAATATTTATGCTGAATTGGTTAGAAATTCGGGCAATTAGAGGAAAAATATATCGCTATTTATACATGTTATTCCAAATAAACTTTTTCAGCTGCACAAAACCAATTTTTAGATTGTTGCAATTTTTTGGGGGTTTATTAATTTATTAGCTTGTTTTAATGAAATTGAAGTAAATTTTTTTGTTGAATTTTTTATGTAAGTTTTTAAATGCCCTACTTCATGTCCGATCACCTTTTTTTGAGTAGTACTCTATGTTCGAATATATTGTGTACTGAACCTAATGTACGTGACATGGTTATTGCAGAACTTGAAATTCCTCACGAAATGTCAAACCATCTACTTGGATGGTGCGTTTAGCTACAGCCCAAAATTCTTCACCCAACTGTTTACAGTGCACGGAATAAAAAATGGATTTTATGCAGCCTTGGCGTTCTGCTTGTTGCCTAACAAGCAACAGGAATCCTATGAATTTAGCCTCCGCAGTTCGGCCCGGAAATGCGAGTAGCTCGCTGGCCAAGAAAGTACTGGCTACTTTTCAAACACGGGATCACTCAGGCGTGTCGGAGCACTCGCGCTTTTTTTATGCGTGACTTTTCTACGGGAGCACTCAGGTGTTTTTTCAGCCCCTCGGGAGCACTCGGGCGGTCTCCTCGTGAGGGATGTGAGTCCTTTGATTAATTGTTCGCTTCGAATATACATCATTGGGATTTGTGCCCCAGAGAGTTCAAATCTGTGATAGGTGAGTGCAGGGCACTCGAAGATTATGTGGGATACTGTTTCGTCTGTCTCCTCGCATAGTCTGCACAGGGTTGAGTTTTGTGTGACCCCTATGCGGTGTGGGTGGAAACGTAGGGATGCAAAGCCAGTTATAAGGCCGACCATTGTTCTAAGTTCCCTACGGTTTTTCCTGTGAAGTCCCTCAGTAAGTTTGGTGTTGGGTTGCTGAGTGTGGACATGTCCCTCAATATATGTATGAGGGACAACGTTGAAATCAAGTCAGTCAATGCTATCACCCTAATTTCTGATATGAATGAAGCTTTTTTAACATCTGTTTAGAACCCATTCAGATTTTTTTTTTTTTTAAACTACTACTTTTATGTTATGGGACCTAACTACTTAAAATTAATTAGAGGGTAACACTCATCGTCAGAAGAAAATTGACCTTACGGGGTGCAGGCATTTATCCTACTTCAATATAACCTTCTGGACTTGTTAATACTACTTATTTTAAATATTTACTTACATTAATGAGTAAATGACACTGCTTTCTAGAGCCTTCTTAGCTTTTTCGCATCACTAAATAGAAACATCACCAATCAAAAACTATCAAAGAAATCAAGATTCCATCTTAAGAAGTGAAATTAATGAGGACAAATTAAAAAGTAAGAAAGAATGATTCGCAGTAAAAACGCAGCTAAAAACGCAGTAAAACCTTCTCATCAGAAGACAGGAGATTCATTATGAGAGGTTATGCCCATCAGCAAGGTTTTTATTGGATTGTCAGCTCACAGCTTTTGCCTCAGCATGAAGCAAGAAGTTCTGCTTCCAAAACTCGAGACACTGGAACACTGACAGATATAACCGTATTTGGCCTTGCAGGAACGTTGTGCTGTTCATTTCTGTACAGTGCGATTGCAATGAATTAGATCATAAACTTATGAGCACTGGAATGAACTCTCTGAACCTGCTCTTGGCAAGGAACAACTGCTGGAACCAACCTCCAATTTGAGCGATGATTGCTGATATTTGAGCTATGGAAGGTGTTAATTGTAGGTCAACTACTGAATACTCAGTGGTTCGATTAATCAGCTTCAGACATCATGTGGTAATAAAGGCAACCATTAGATGTCCAAAATTGTTAACAGCACATCAACATGCAAATGTCAAATGTTTGACTATATCAAAGTTGAGGGTCCTTTTCAGGAGTTCTTATAAAGAATAAAGAAGTTCAAAATATCCTTAGCAATACAAAATAAATTATTCTGTCTGCATGTTGGTTTTTTCTACTTTTTTAAAAAGGTACCCACTTTTCTTAGTTTTACCATAAAGAGAATGTTATTTAATGGGGTTTTTGTGACGAGAATTTTAAAAGAATACATCAAAATTGAATGGTTTTTTAAGCAACATAAAGATCTCGGGTTTTTTTTTTTCTTTTTTATGTGCAATATTATAGGTGGCTTCAGTTTATTTGTCGATTGCAAGTGCGTCAGTAGGGGTCTTATGGAAAGTATCTATTTATATCAACAGCTCACGGGGCTTTAGCAACCAGCAACTATGATGCCGCGTTGAGACCTTTCAACACGTTTTATGATGAAACCAGTTGGGATTTCGGGCTAAGTATGGATAGTCGAAGGTTGGAGACTCATAAAATGTTGATGTGAAATTCGGTCCAGCAAGATCTGATATGGTGAATCATGTCTGATCCACGTGTTCATGTGGGAACACTGGGTCTAATTTTTCTTCTTTTATGTAAAGAATTTCATTCTGCGATTAAAATGACCTATGACGGGACAATTGATATTTACCCTCGATTTTCATCCTGAGCCTTGCCTGGGTTGGTGACGCCACAGGTTCAAGACTACTTATGATTTCTCTAGTATAATGCATCACAGGTCAAATTATTGGAATAGTTGTAAAAATAATATGTATAAATAAAATCGTCTAGCCTAGTAAATTTCTCTTTTTATGGAAAAGCAGCTAGCTATTACAAAATGTCTTCTGTGCATATCACTGATCTGTTGTGACCAGTTGGTTTGTTTTGTAACATACTACAAAAATTCTTTTTTTAAATATAAAAATATAAATGTGTCTATTTAATAACATTTTTATTTTTTAAATAACAATTTCAGTTTTGTTAATTGGATCCAATGTTGGCCTAGAGATTACAGCGAAAATAGAAACAGTCTTCTGCAATAATGTTTTACAGGATGAAAAATGATTCATGCCTGCAGGGACATGGAGAAAAACAACGTCCCTGTATAGTTGAAACATAGATCGTCCCTTTTTGTTGAAGTCAGAAATATTTTTGGGCTGCAACCCTACACGGTGGTCCGCTAACTGATTCAAGGCCGTCTGAAATGCCGACGAAAACTGACTACAAGGCGGTGTTCCGGAACCTTGTACGAGTAGAAATTGACCCCCCGGGAAATCCGAGCTGATCGTTTACTCGTACAAGACGCAAATCAAACATTCAGTTTTCGGGTGTTGTAACAACCTAAATTATGGGCTCAGTAAAAAAAATTGGGTGAAACTAGACCCCAAATGGGGTAGAATGCCACCAACCGCACTTTTTTATCTCAACCCGTTGCCGAGATATGATTTTTTAAAGTTTTTTTTTTCGACAAAAACACGTTTTAGACCATAAAAACCTCATTTTCTCCACTATCGTTCTTTGGGATGAAAAAACAAATAAAAACTCGGCAACGGAAAAAACGCAATTGCAAATGAAAATTACTCCTGGATAAAGAGAAAACAAATTTACTTTTACATTTACATTATTGCCTCAAATGCAACTCACAATTTTGTGTTTTCGAAGTGGCTCCCTCGACTACGGATGCACGCTCTTGCCCTTTTTCGAAACGACCCAACCGTCACAGACTGAATGGACGAACTAACTCATTTTCTTCAGTCAAAACAATTTCCAACGCGTTGATGAGAGACAGAGTTCAACTATTCAATGAGATTAGGAAGTCTTAGTCGTTTTTTACAGCCGCCGTGTTTTTATTTGTTTTCTCATCCCAGCCCGTCCATCAAGAAAAAAACAACCAAAAGGTAACACGTTTTTTCATCTTCCAGGTTGAATAACTGCACCAATTTGAAAGGAAATTTCAAAAGCGTCTCCATCGTTTGAAAGCTCTTTAAATGAAGAATAAATTTGTGAGGTTTAATAAGTCTCAAGATTATTTATTGGGAGACAGTACAGCTTCGAAGATTTTCGGGAAACTTGGTTTTTATAATTTTCTCACGTTTGAACAAGGATTATGGTTTAAAGATTGAACTTCAGAAGATCCAGAGAACAATATTGTTATACGAAATTTAACGCTGATTTCAGATATGTGGTCAAAAATTGAAAAAAGTGTATCGATAGTGGAGAAAATGAGGTTTTTATGGTCTAAAACGTGTTTTTGTCGAAAAAAACTTTTAAAAATCATATCTCGGCAACGGGTTAGGATAAAAAAGTGCGGTTGGTGGCATTCTACCCCATTTGGGGTCTAGTTTCACCCAGTTGTTTTTACTGAGCCCATAATTTAGGTTGTTACAACACCCGCAAACTAAATGTTTGATTTGCATGTTGTACGAGTAAACGATCAGCCCGGATTTCCCGGGGGGTCAATTTCTACTCGCACAAGGTTCCAGAACACCGTCTTGTAGTCAGTTTTCGTCGGCATTTCAGACGGCCTTGAATCAGTCAGCGGACCACCGTGCCTAGTGGGGCCCCGACTTCCTGTCACGGTGGTCCGCTAACTGATTCAAGGCCGTCTGAAATGCCGACGAAAACTGACTACAAGGTGGTGTTCCGGAACCTTGTACGAGTAGAAATTGACCCCCCGGGAAATCCGAGCTGATCGTTTACTCGTACAAGACGCAAATCAAACATTCAGTTTTCGGGTGTTGTAACAACCTAAATTATGGACTCAGTAAAAAAAATTGGGTGAAACTAGACCCCAAATGGGGTAGAATGCCACCAACCGCACTTTTTTATCTCAACCCGTTGCCGAGATATGATTTTTTAAAGTTTTTTTCGACAAAAACACGTTTTAGACCATAAAAACCTCATTTTCTCCACTATCGATACACTTTTTTCAATTTTTGACCACATATCTAAAATCAGCGTTAAATTTCGTATAAGAATACTGTTCTCTGGATCTTCAGAAGTTCAATCCTTAAACCATAATCCTTGTTCAAACGTGAGAAAATTATAAAAACCAAGTTTCCCGAAAATCTTCGAAGCTGTACTGTCTCCCAATAAATAATCTTGAGACTTATTAAACCTCACAAATTTATTCTTCATTTAAAGAGCTTTCAAACGATGGAGACGCTTTTGAAATTTCCTTTCAAATTGGTGCAGTTATTTAACCTGGAAGATGAAAAAACGTGTTACCTTTTGGTTGTTTTGTTCTTGATGGACGGGCTGGGATGAAAAAACAAATAAAAACTCGGCAACGGAAAAAAACGCAATTGCAAATGAAAATTACTCCTGGATAAAGAGAAAACAAATTTACTTTTACATTTACATTATTGCTTCAAATGAAACTCACAATTTTGTGTTTTCGAAGTGGCTCCCTCGACTGCGGATGCACGCTCTTGCCCTTTTTCGAAACGACCCCACCGTCACAGAGTGAATGGACGAGCTAACTCATTTTCTTCAGTCAAAACTATTTCCAACGCGTTGATGAGAGACAGAGTTCAACTATTCAACGAGATTAGGAAGTCTTAGTCGTTTTTTACAGCCGCCGTGTTTTCATTTGTTTTCTCATCCCAGCCCGTCCATCAAGAACAAAACAACCAAAAGGTAACACGTTTTTTCATCTTCCAGGTTAAATAACTGCACCAATTTGAAAGGAAATTTCAAAAGCGTCTCCATCGTTTGAAAGCTCTTTGAATGAAGAATAAATTTGTGAGGTTTAATAAGTCTCAAGATTATTTGTTGGGAGACAGTACAGCTTCGAAGATTTTCGGGAAACTTGGTTTTTATAATTTTCTCACGTTTGAACAAGGATTATGGTTTAAGGATTGAACTTCTGAAGATCCAGAGAACAGTATTCTTATACGAAATTTAACGCTGATTTTAGATATGTGGTCAAAAATTGAAAAAAGTGTATCGATAGTGGAGAAAATGAGGTTTTTATGGTCTAAAACGTGTTTTTGTCGAAAAAAACTTTAAAAAATCATATCTCGGCAACGGGTTGAGATAAAAAAGTGCGGTTGGTGGCATTCTACCCCATTTGGGGTCTAGTTTCACCCAATTTTTTTTACTGAGCCCATAATTTAGGTTGTTACAACACCCGAAAACTGAATGTTTGATTTGCGTCTTGTACGAGTAAACGATCAGCCCGGATTTCCCGGAGGGTCAATTTCTACTCGTACAAGGTTCCAGAACACCGCCTTGTAGTCAGTTTTCGTCGGCATTTCAGACGGCCTTGAATCAGTCAGCGGACCACCGTGCTGTGGCACTGTGAGGAATCATCGGTATTGGAGATAAAGCTGGATTCACATGGAGCGGAACGAGCGCGGAAAGCGGAAGGACGGAAAAACCAGTGGAGGGGGTGGCGGAGTCGGAAAGATTGTTCACATGAAGCGGTCTCCTTGGTGAACGGAATCATAACCTTCCTACTGAAAGCTTCGCTGATCTGAAACCTCTACTTGCGGTTATCAACATTCATGTCCAATGAGCTTGCGCAGAGCTCAACGGAACGCGGAAACGGTATAAAAATTTCTACCGCCGTCCGCCCCTTCCGACAACATGGCAGCCACCTTCCTCAACTGTTGTCCCAACAGCCAATCAGATTGCGTTCCGTCCTTCCGCTTTCCGCGCTCGTTCCGCTCTGTGTGAAACCAGCTTAAGACTCCCCTTGATCATATTGTGTCTATACTACAGTATACAAATCTAGGATTTTGTAAGATGTTGACATCAACGCTCAAAGCCATACTTTACTGAAGAGCAGCTGCTGGATAAGCTCACTTTTCCCCATCTGCCTACCACAGATCTGACGATGATGGTGTTATGGTGCTATCCTGATTTACTTCTGCATTCATCTTCTTACAAAAAAAAATTCAAAAATTAATTGTAATTTTATATCCTTATAGTATCATACAAATGTATAAACGAAATTGGAAGCTTGAACGTGTCAATATTATTTATAGGGTATACCTACTAAGTTACGTGTTAGGTTAGGGTAGTAGGTAAAAAAGATTTGTACTTTTGTTTTTTAAGGACCGCTGTTGATAATACAAGCTAGTTTATTAATTTATTTTTCAAATTGAGACGAAACTAAACGTAGGATTTAGGTATAATGTACTATATTTAGAACCTAATCTTCACCTCAGATTATTGCTGAAATTCAGTAGGCAGTGTGAAATGAAAGCGAATTGTGTTACTTTTATAATATTTTAATACCTAGGTTATGGAGAGCTGATAATTTCAGTTCTGTAATTTCAGTTCCTACCCTCATCTCTAAGAAGTACCTACCTATTCAAAATGTGACCATTCATTAAAGCTCTTATGGAATGGTTACCTGGATAGATTGATTAAGTATAAACTAATCGGCGACTATTTTTTTTTTTTTTTTTTCATTTAAACTAGAATTAAGTAAAACCCTATTGGGTATCTTCTGGACATATATTGATTTAATCTAAAAATGAAATTTGTCCTGCAGTGGGAAATATATATATATTTATTAAACCTACTTAAAACGAGATAATGCAGGTTTATCTGCTCTTGTTGAATGAAAATTCCTTTTGGATATTTAACTGCAGGATATTTAACGCAAGGAAACGTGTGTGGAATGATTTGTGATATAAATGTTGAAATATTTATTTACTATATGGTGAAATCGATTTACGTACAATTTATAATTATTTGCCAGTAAATTATTTAATTGTGGTGTCTTAATTATGTTGTTTTTATTATTCCACTTAGTTAATCTAGAATAAGGCTATTTAGTAGACTCAGGTACGTGAAGGGAAAGAGGAGTAGGTAGGTATGCTTTCGTATTCAAATGTGTTACTTTGATTGCCCAAGAATCTTAGGACATACCTACCCACCTCAGCATCCAGATCCCAATAACTCTGCATTTACATGACGTCGACATCATTAGCTCAAGCAAATAATCCACATGAACTAAATCGCTTGCAACTAAGTTGTGGAAACCCATTTCAAAACGGAAGTGAGTGAAAAAACGCTGTCTTTTTACACGGAAAAAAGTCCAGTCATGCAGCATGACCCCATGAGCGAATTTTTGAAGAAATCTTCGACATTTTAGTCGCTATTGATCGTGTAGAGAAATTTTAGTTTATGATTTTGATAGACAAACATGGAATCAAATTATTAAAAATAATTAGGAGGTACTCATACTTTATTATTATTAAACTAATCTTGTAGATTTAAAGACAAATGTAGGTACCTAAATATTCATAGATTTCGATGTCCAATGTGGTCAGTTTTGAAGGCAGTTAAAATCTTATCAGTATCCTATCATAACATCATCAAATCTTGACATAAAATAAAATAACATACCGACGTCATATGAAAGAAACGTACTTCCACAGCCAATCGATGATGGGGCTTTACATTACGAGTCATATGAAGTCAGTTGCATTCGAATCTAGTATCATACAGCAAGACATTGACAGACAAACTGTAGTCTCTGTGCATCTATTGACACCAGTTGTAATTACTTTTTTTTTTTTTTTTTTTTTTTTTTTTTTTTTTTTTTTTTAACAAGCACCTAATACCTACGTTTTAAACAGTATGGTTCTAGGATTGGTTATACAGGGATACTTCCATAAGAGTAGTTCAATCTGAATTTGGACAATGTTTCATGCAAATATTACCGATTTTTACAACTAGCGAACGGCATTATTTCGATTTTTGACTGATTTTTCAACTTTGAAATTTTTGAAAACTTGATACATATTCTTATAGGAAATTTTACGCTGATTCCGAATATACCACATGTTAGTATGCCGAAAAAATTATTTCGCACAACAAATCGCAAAAAACAGGCTATTTTGAAATTTACGACTACATTTTTGAAAATTTCAACCCGAAGATGTAATCCGATCATGCTGGCCAACGAACTTGAACTTTCGTTTTGTGTCCTTAACATTTTAAAATTTGTTTGAAGTTTCTAGCACAATTCTACGGACAGTTATCGTCTGGAATGACACATACATACATATATACAAATATACATACATATATACATACATACATACATACATACATAAAAAAATGCGTTAAACTTCAGAATATGATTCAAAATAGCCTAAAACGGATTTCTGCATAAAATTTTTTCAAAAATTCACATTCTACAAATTTTGAGGCGAGAGCAATACCTTAATTTTCTTCAAAAATTCGCTTTAAGAGTGAAAATAGTAAACTTTTCTTCACTAAATTCCGTTTTGAAGAAATCCACAATTGTAAACAAACCTAACTGCCAAGAAGCAGGTATATATCTATACAAAACGCTTCAAGGGGATGTGATAATTTACAGCGAAATATGATGAACGTGTTAACTCACTTTTTGCAAATTTTCGTAGATAATAAAGGCCGAAAAATTTTTAAATCAAAATTTTCGGAAATTTTCTTCATTGAAATCCGTTTTATGTCATTTTGAACCGATTCCTGGATTTCAAGAATTTTTCTTATGTATGTACATATATATATATATATCTGTGTGTGTGTGTGTGTGTGCGCGTGCATTTTGTGTTTGTGTGTGTGTGTGTGACCAGGGGCCTGGGGTATCCTCTGTCGCCACTCCTCTTTAACCTGGTCGTGGATACGGCCTTGGATAAGCTACCAGCTGAAATAGAGTTTGATCTCTCTTCTGGGATGCGAGTTGGTGCATTGGCTCTTGCCGATGATGTCATCCTACTTGCTGAGCAGCTAACCGGATGTGGTTTGGTGGTCAACCCAGAAAAGTGTGGGTCGGTCTCCTTGGTCCCGTCGGATCACCAGCATCAGATGATAGTGGTGGATGAGGAGTGTTTTGACATAGGACATTCACCCATCCTCACCCGATCCGTGCTGGAGGTTCGGCAGTACCTTGGAGTTGACTCATGGGTGTAGCCACCGTTGCTACAAGCCCTGAGGACCTTGGTGGAGCTCTAGCTCATGTCACCAAGGCTCCATTGAAGCCACAGCAGAAGCTGCGCCTCCTTCGCATTTACTTACTGCCAAAGCTAGCCTAGGGGTTAGTGTTTGGTAGACTTACTGCAGGGAGGCTGCTTGAGTTAGATCGTGAAGTTTGCGCTGCTGTGCACTCTTGGCTAGGCTTCCCATTGGTGTCCCAAGTGCCTATATTCACGCATTGGTCAAGGCCCGTGGGCTCGGTATTGTCTCTTCCTCAGCTAGCATCCCATCTTTACCACGTCAGCTAAGGACTTGCCCTAAGGGGCTCGAGCTGGAAGGTCGCCCACACTGCTGCTGACCTGGACTTCATCAGGCCACAGTTGTTGTGGTGTGACCGAGCAACACCAACTGCTCGTAAACCCAGCTCATCTGATGTGTTTGCTGCTGCACTGCATGATTCAGTAGATAGTAAAGAACTCCGGCAGTGCTCTGAATCCCCCATTTCTTTCCAGTGGGTGGAGTGGGCTTCAGAGGGCATTGGGGCACGCAACTATTGCGATTTTCATGCTGTCCAGGTGGCTAATGTAGCCAGATGTTTGCTTTGCCTGTAGGGGTAAAAATGAGAACCTGTATCATATGGTGCAGCAGCAGCATTGTCTATGTACTTAGGGTGGCCTCATTTTACATCACAATGTGGTTGCCAAGCAGATAGCAGGCGCTTTGTCATCCAGCGGTCGGGATGTCGAAAGGGTGAGACTATCAGGGCCATCGCAAGAGTGGGGCGATCGTCTCGAGTGGAAACTTGGAAACACAAACACACAGTAAAATTACATGATGCCTGCTTTTTAGTTAGTGAAAAAGGAAAAAAACCATGGTCGAGAGCTGAAAAATGCATTAATTTGGCGAGCACTGGTGGTGTAGATATGGTTGATTTTAAGCTCCAAACTGGCCTATCCTGAAGCTTTTTCACTTGGAAACGCACAAACACACACACACAGTAAAATTACATGATGCCTGCTTTTTAGTTAGTAGTAAAGGTTAAAAAAACCATGGTTGTCAAAGGATAATGACGTCAATTTTAATAAGCTTTCGAATGTAAGTGTACAGGTTTACCCTACTATGAGATTTTTATACGCCTTTCTGCTGGCGGCCACACCACCAGTGCGCGCCAAATTAATGCATTTTTCAGCTCCCGACCATGAGTTTTTTTTTTTTTTTTTTTTTTCCTTTTGGTTTATTATTTCCAATAATAAGCCTATGTGATCGTGTAGCAAAAAAATTTTATAACCCCCCCTCAAACTTTGTCACTTTACGTTTCAAGGTGCGTAGAATCCAAATTTGAAATGTCCGTCCGCCGTTCGGGCCATAAAAGGCCTAAGAATTGACTTAAAAAACCCGTTCTTTCGCACATAGACTCCATTTGGGGTCTAGTTGGTCCTAACGTTTAACCATCCCGATTGCTTTACTCGCATAGATGCTATGGGCCAAAAACGGGCGAAAAAGTGTATTTTTCGAGGCTTTGAGTGTTAGACTTACGCACGCACGCTTGGCAGGGGGTCACGGTTGGAGGTGAGAAGGGGTGAGCGGGGGGTGGAGTGAGAGGAGGCGCCGCGGCACCTTGTGGTGTATGGGGTGACCAGGGGTATAGCAGAGGGGTGTAGGAGAATGGATATTTATTACTTTTACGTGTTATACCCAGATAATACACCGCGGCGCACCATGAGGTGGGTACAGCGTTCCTTCGAGGCATAAATATATATTTTTTTCTAGGTCATATTTGTGTGTTAATACCAATGCTTTTCCTACGCATAGGTATTTAATAACATATCCTCTCGACTTTTCATACGTACTTAGATAATGATATTATTAAGGCAATAACTATTTGAATAGATAGGAGCTCAAATCGAGAAATATAAACATGCGTATATAATTATAGAAGTATAGGTTGTGGCAACTCGAAATAGGATACGCCGAGGAGTCTGGACGGGCCTTATGACGTACGCAAGCCAACTAAAACTACGATCATACTCAACTGAAAAAATAATAAACCTTTGTGAAATAATTTGCAGCGTTTTTTTATTTTACTTTGCTAGTTAGGGAAGAAAACTGTGTTTTAATCTTGAAGAACATTGTTTTTTCAAAGAAATCGAGGGTTTTCTAGAAAAATATCTATGAAAACACTAGTTTGGGGTCGGTTTCTACGTATTTTTTTACGCAGCATCGAATCTTGTAATGTTCACGCCGAGGAGTCTGGAAGGGCCTTATGCACAGCGGTCAGGAACTAGACAAAAGTTCGGCTGCGATGCCGACGAAAACCCATGGTGAAAACGATACTTTGAAGTACTAGAAAACCAAAAATTCAAACCCCAAAATCAAAGCGGTGCATCTCCAAAAACGGCGCATGAATTGAGAATGTATCGGTTACAACATTTTTTGACATTCGATTATGACCCAAGCACACAGATAGGGTGATTCATAAAGAAAGAAAAAATTCTGGGATTTTTTGTCCTTTTTTTTTTTTTTTTTTTTTTTTTTTTTTTTTTTTTTTTTTCCTTCGGTATGTCAGGATGACACTCCTAAATATTCACTTTACCTGGGTCGATTTTGGCCAGTTATCGACCGCTATCGTAAACCAACCTCTAAATTGGTGCCGAGGTGATGATTTGACGGACGGATTTCAATTTTTTTAGGTCAATTTATGGGTTTTCGCATGCGCTGAACACGATGAACTTATTTATTTTACGCTCCGTCTACTAGTTATCCGGTAAACTGGCAGAGGGCGGTGCTTGAAGATAGTAAAAATCGAAAATTTCACCAAAAATGCTGTCCCCTGGTTAAGAATGGTACTAGAAACATGCTATTATGGTCGGACAATATGCTTTGGCATGTTCTGAACATGATTCCGTCTTTTACAATACTTTTCCGCCAATGACTGCTTCGTTTAACGGCCATAACCCTCAAATTAATTATAGGGTAATAGATCAATTCACCCTAATTTCACCGGAAATTATGTCGCGTTGATAATTGAAGGTTCTGAAATACCTTGTGCCGATAAAATTTGGTATTTTCCTGGATACTCGGTACAAAGCCGTTGGTAATTTGGCAAGGACTTGAACCGGCATTGTACTTATTCGCTTAACGACCCGATACCATTGTACAAGCTTTTACACGTGACCGATACCGCTGACAATAGCTAACCCTACGCTCAAACGATCCAATCACAGTTCAGACAATTCAGAACTACGAATTCGACCCCGGAAAACCGATGGAACTAAGGAATTTTACAGAAAAATTGGAGCTATTTTCTCCATTTCGCCGCTATATTTGGCAAATAAGTACGCTAGCCAACTAAAACTACGATCATACTCAATTGAAAAAATAATAAACCTTTGTGTAATAATTTGCAGCGTTTTTTACTTACTAAAAAGCAGGTATCATTTAATTTTACTGTGTGTGTGTGCGTTTCCAAGTGAAAAAGCTTCAGGATAGGCCGGTTTGGAGCTTAAAATCAACCAAATCTCAGTTATTTTCGTGCTTTTTTATGCGCAAAAAAAGCTCCAGTATGATGGCGTCAATTTTAATGAGCGTTCGAATTTAAGTGCACAGGTTTACACTGCTGTCCTACTGTTTTTTCGCATTCCAACTTTAATTTCTCCATGAAATCGATAAGGAGTCGCGATGTTGAGCTTACCATTGGGAAACTGATTAAATTTGTAAGTTTTCCTGAAAGTTGACAGCTTGTAGCACGTTTTTTGGAAATGCAGTTAACGTCGAAACTGAACAAGTATTTTCAGAAACAGTTTTTTGTTTTCCATTTTCAATGTTTGAACTGCTTATTTCAATGTTTACTAGGCGTATGTGAAATTTAAAGCTGAATCCGAAAATATGGAAGAAAAAAGTTGTTAAAAAGTGGGGGAATCATATCTCGCGAACGGAATGAGATAGAAAAGTGCGGTTGGCGGTATTATATTCCATTTTCAATCTAGTTTTACACAATTTTGCTTCCCAGTCTAGCGGAAGCATTGTTTTCACTTTTGGAAAAAAATGTTTGATCTCCAAAATCAGAATTTCTACTCGCATTTTACGTTATAGACCATTCAGAACAACTTTGGCTCCGTGCCTATCTGTATGTGTCTATATCGTGTGTCCGCAAATCTTTGTAACAGGCTTCTTTTCCACAGTTTTCATCCGATTTGGATGAAAGTTTCTTGGGATGAGCGGGCCAGCAGGTAGACAGTCTCCAATCAGTTAGATCGTTCCTGACTCAATACCTCACTCTGAGCATGCGCAAACGTAAATTCTACCAAGCCTAATTAGCGAATTTTCTTAAAAAATAAAGCTATTGCAATGGCTCCAAAAATTTTAAAATAAAAATTTTCAAAAATTTTCTTCATCGAAATCTGTTTTGAGGCATTCTGAAATGATTCCTGGATTTTAACGCTTTTTTATATGTATATACATATATATATATATATATATATATATATATATATATATATATATATATATATATATATATATATACTCGGCGCTTCGCGCCTCGCCGGGGGGCTTCGCCCCCCTGGACCCCCCCCATAATCTATACTCGGCGCTTCGCGCCTCGCCTGATCTTTTCTCTTTTCTACTGCGTAGAAAACGAGGATAATTTGCTATGCAATTCTTAGCCTGAATCAACTTAGTTCTGGTACGTAAGGAGAGGGAAATTGGTAGCTTGAAATGTGAACATTTATCACATAGCGCTTTCCATCGAGTGGCGAACGATTTTTGTGCGATGAAAACTGCGGAAGTTTCATTCCCCTAACAACGGCTGGGTTGTACGTGAAAAACACTGAAATTGTGACACAATCTATAGCAACTACTCGGTTGTACGTGAAAATCATCTTTAATTTCGTTCCGGACGTTACATAAAAAATTATTGGGGGTCGGCCTAAGAATTGCATAGCAATTAATATATATGTATATATATATATATATATATATATATATATATATATATATATATATATATGTGTGTGTGTGTGTGTGTGTGTGTGTGTGTGTGTGTATGTGTCATTCCAGACGATAACTCTCGATGGAATTGAGATAAAAACTTCGTTCTTTCAAGCATTTCAAAAGAAAGGATGAGTTCGTTGGACAACACTTTTTGAGCACATTAAATTGGTCAAATTTCGAAAAATGTACCCAAAAAATCACTGAAAATGGCTAAAAACTGCCAAAAATCGGTAAATTTCTATTTTTTTTGCAGAATTTTAGTCAAAACTAAATTTTCAACGATTAACTAGGACATTAAAAATTTTTGCTCAAAATTATGATGAAAAACGTACTTGAATGTCATTAAAATTTGCTAAAATATCTATAAAAACTGCAAAAAAATTTAAAAATTAAAAATCCCTTTTGAATCAGTGGAATTTTATTTAGAATAAGTTTTTTGCCATAAAATTGGTTTTTAACCGTTTCTGTCAACTAAAATTGCTCCAATTTCAATGCAATTTAACATACTATAGTACGATAGATAGTTTATGAAAATTCGCTCATACAATCATGCTGCATGACGAACTTTTTTTCTCACGTCCTAGTCATCCGATCTCGCTCAAATTTGGATGATAGTTGGGGATGACAATTTGATCATCTTATATCAATTTCAACATGATTGTATTATTAATAGCTACTGCGCAAGCGCCAATATGAAATCCTTGTAACAAGCTTATTTTCCACAGTTTTCATCAGATCCGGATGAATTTTTCAGGGAATGTGCGGGCTGGGGATAAATAGTCCCCTGTCAGTTTCATTGTTGCCAAATCAATACTTCACTCTGCAAACGTAAATTCCATTACGCAATTCGTAAATTCCATTACGCAAGTTCCTTGATGACAATCTTATTTTCCACAGTTTTCATCTGATTTGGATGAAATTTTCAGGGAATGTGCTTGCTAGAGTGTAAACGGTCCCCTATTAGTTTCAGTGATTTCTCACGTCCTGGATGTCCCATCTCACCCAAATTCGGATATGATAGTTGGGGGATGACGATTTAATTATCCCATATCAATTTCAATACGATTGTATCATTAATTGATACTGTGCATGTGCCAACGACCTAAATTTCCACAGTTTTCGTCCGATTTTGATGAAAATCTCAGGGGATGCGCGCGTTAGATCGTAGATGGTCCCTCATCAGTTTCATTGTTGCCAAATCAATACTTCACTCTGCGCATGCGCAAACGTAAATTACATTATGCTCCATTTTTTCACACCCTAGTCGTTCGATTTTGCATAAATTTGGATGATAGTTGGGAGAAGATGATTTGATTCCCCATATCAATTTGAACATGATTGTTTTATTATTAGCTACTGCGCGTGCGCCAATGTAAAATCCTTGTAACGAGCTTAATTTCCGCAGTTTTCCTTCAATTTTGATGAAATTGTCAGTGAACGCGCGGGTTAGGTTGTAGATGGTTCCGTACCTACCTATTTCATTGTTCTCAACTCATCAGTTCATTCTGCGCATGCGGAAACGTAAATTACATTGAGTATAATTTGTTCGTTTCTTAATTGATCAATTATGACGTTTCACGCTCTTTCTTGATTTACTATTTTCCTCTATGGAATTTTTCAAGATAATTGAAAACTTTTCAATGGTCTATACATTCATGATAGATAAAAGAGGAAGCTATATGCCACACCCAACTTGGCAGACTTTTTTTGTTACACCAAGTGCGAAACACCTTGTAATTATATATAAAATCCAGTAGACACCCTATATATATACATACAGGGTGTCTACTGGATTTTTGACCATTAGGTTTGTTACACCCTGTATACAGGGTGTATTATGGGACAAACTCAAGGAATCGATTCTAGAGCTCATTTCTGATCGAAAGTTGCTCAAAGAGATTTATTTTAAACGCTTTGTTTTCAAATTATTCAATTTTTAAGATAGATATTCTACGTATGCTACTCCGGTAGCAGAAAAACGGAAGGGAAAACGTCGATTTTGAACATTTTTTTCTTATTTTTGTAACTTGACTTTTTTTTGACCAATTGAAACAAAACAAATCAACTTTACTTTATATCAAGGTTATAGGAAATTCACCGGTCTTTCTGAAGGTGTTCTAAGCTTTGAGTGTACAGTGATTTTAAGGGGTGTTATGGCCGCTTTAATGTCATAAGGTACCTACGAAACACGAAAAAAATTTTAAAAACTGAATACATTGAAAACAAAGCGTTTAAAAAGAAATCTCTATGAGCAACTTTCGATCAGAAATGAGCTTTGAATTCGATTCCATTAGTTTGTCCCATAAAATCCAGGGATCGATTCTACCACTAGTTTACAACAAACAGTTCTTCCTAGAGATTTATTTTTAAACGCTTAGTTTTCGAGTACCTAATCCAATATTTAAGATTTTTTTCGTGTCGTCAATCATGTCACTAAAATAACCATAACTCCCTCAAATGACCGTTGAAATTAAAAAATGAGTACACCGTTGGAAAGAGCGTTAAATTTCCTACCGCCCTGATACCAATTTTGTAGGCAGGTTTAATGGGAGAGAAATCCTACTGAAAGCTGTAAATTGATAAATCTTAAGAAACCTGTCAAAATTTGGAGCACTATAAACCAAAGTTATCAATCGAATTTTACCCCGGAGACGGAAATCAATTGGTTTATTATTTTCAATAATAAGCCTATGTGATCGTATAGCAAAAAAATTTTATAACCCCCCCTCAAACTTTGTCATTTTACGTTTCAAAGTGCGTAGAATCCAAATTTGCAATGTCCGTCCGCCGTCCGGGCCATAAAAGGCCTTAGAATTGACTTGAAAAATCCGTTCTTTCGCACATAGACTCCACTTGGGGTCTAGTTGGTCCTAACTTCTCGCCAGCTCGATCGCTCCACACCCATGGGTGCTATGAGCCAAAAACAGGTGAAAAAGTGTCTTTTTCGAGGGTTTGAGTGTTAGGCTGACGTACGCGCGCACACCTGTCACGCATAGTAGAATTTATAATTCCACATTCACTATACTACCTTTAATGCTTAGTTGGCCATTGAGAATGTGAGGCATTAACGATGTACAGGCCAGCTTTGATGTACTTCAGGCAAGTTGTACCTAATGCATGATGCAAGTTGTGGTCGTGCATGATCTGGTCCTAAAGTGTTTTTTGCGAAGTCCTACTGCCCATTATTTCAAACGAGCTAAAACGGAAAAAAATTAAAACATGGCTTAAATCCTATTGTAACATAAATAAAAGTCATGGAAACCTAATTAGTTAACGGCTTAAGTGGTGCTTAAACAATTAACAGTGAACAATAGTTCCAAAATACGGTGGTTTTTTTTCTAGGTCATATTTGTGTGTTAATACCAATGCTTTGCCTACGCATATTTAATAACATACTCTCTCGACTTTTCGTACGTACTTAGATAATGATATTATTAAGGCAATAATTATTTGAATAGATAGGAGCTCAAATCGAGAAATATAAACATGTGTATATAATTATAGAAGTATAGGTTGTGGCAACTCGAAATAGGACAAGCCGAGGAGTCTGGAAGGGCCTTATGACGTACGCAAGCCAACTAAAACTACGATCATACTCAATTGAAAAAATAATAAACCTTTGTGAAATAATTTGCAGCGTTTTTTGATTTTACTTTGCTAATTAGGGGAGAAAATTGTTTTTTAATCTTGAAAAACATTGTTTTTTCAAAGAAATCAAGGGTTTTCTAGAAAAATTTCTATGAAAACACGAGTTTGGGGTCGGTTTCTACGTATTTTTTTACGCTGCATCGAATAACACTTGCATATCTCCCGAACCCCCGTTATAACCTAATTTTACACTTTAGCCTACTAGATTCAAACATAAAATTTATCATACCAAATCAACTCAAATTTGTGAATTGAAGTGTAAAACTTGTTAAAACGGAGTTGGGGAGGTATGCAAGTGTTATCATTCGATTCAGCGTGAAAAAATACGTAGAAACCGACCCCAAACTCGTATTTTCATACAAAGTCATTTTTCAGAAAAACCCTCGATTTCATTGAAAAAACCATGTTTTGCAAGATTAAATCATAGTTTTTCCCCCCAATTAGCAAAGTAAAATTGACAACACCGTTGAAAAGGTGAGATCTCGGCGCAGTTTTTCCCGTCTCTGGGGATAAAATTCAATGCAAGACTTTCGAGCTATAGCGCTTCGAATTTTGACAGATTTCTTAAAATTTTTCATATTCTAACATTCAGCCGAATTTTTCACTTATTAAACCTGCTTACAAAATTTTAACTTGATATCAGGGTGGTAGGAAATTTAATGCTCTTTCCAACGATGTACTCATTTTGGTTTATTATTTCCAATAATAAGCCTATGTGATCGTATAGCAAAAAATTTTTATAACCCCCCCTCAAACTTTGTCACTTTACGTTTCAAGGTGCGTAGAATCCAAATTTGAAATGTCCGTCCGCCGTCCGGGCCATAAAAGGCCTTAGAATTGACTTAAAAAATCTGTTCTTTCGCACATAGACTCCACTTGGGGTCTAGTTGGTCCTAACTTCTCGCCAGCTCGATCGCTCCACACCCATGGGTGCTATGAGCCAAAAATAGGTGAAAAAGTGTCTTTTTTTAAATATTTCAAGTTGTATAGAAATTGGAGATTTATGAGTGAAAAGAAAATGTTAGCTATTAATTTTATGAAAAAAAAAAAAAAAAAGTATTCTAAATGATACTCTTCTATTCAAAAAGAGATTTTGGATTTTAGGCTATTTTTTGCAATTTTATAGATTTTTTAAAACAAAATTAATGGAGTTCAAGGTTTTAGCATAATTTTGTACATAAATTATTGAATGTTCTATTTCATAGTTGATAAACTTTATTTGACCAATCTTATGCTAAAAATATTAATTTAACGATTCTTAGCCATTTTCAGTGATTTTGTCAGCACATTTTTTGAAATTTGACCAATTAAATGATATCAATACACAGTATAGGTAACACTTTTATGTGTTGGAAAGTAATAAATTGTTTTGTTTATCAACTATATTAAAAAGCGTTAAATTGTGAGATTCCGCTGCTGTAATGGATTGAACCCATTTGTGAGGTCCGAAGCTCCGAGTTTTTAATTTCAACTGTCATTTGAGGGAGTCATGGTTATTTTAGTGATATAAGGTTGAAAACAAGAAAAAATCTTAAATATTGAATTACTCGAAAACTAGGCGTCAAAAAAATGTCTCTAAAGGGTACTTTTTGTTGCAAATTAGTTGTAGAATCGATCTCTGGATTTTTAGCGAATTTTTGAAGAAAATTAAGCTATTGCTCTCGCCTCAAAATTTGTAGAATGTGAATTTTTGAAAAAATTTTATGCAGAAATCCGTTTCAGACTATTCTGAATCATATTCTGAAGTTTAACGCATTTTTTTATGTATGTATGTATACATGTATGTATGTGTCATTCCAGACGATAACTGTCCGTAGAATTGTGCTAGAAACTTCAAACAAATTTTAAAATGTTAAGGACACAAAACGAAAGTTCAAGTTCGTTGGCCAGTATGATCGGATTACATCTTCGGGTTGAAATTTTCAAAAATGTAGTCAAAAATTTCAAAATAGCCTGTTTTTTGCGATTTGTTGTGCGAAATAATTTTGTCAGCATACTAACATGTGGTATATTCGGAATCAGCGTAAAATTTCCTATAAGAATATGTATCAAGTTTTCAAAAATTTCAAAGTTGAAAAATCAGTCAAAAATCGAAATAATGCCGTTCGCTAGTTGTAAAAATCGGTAATATTTGTTCGAAACAGAGACAGAGTTTGTCTGTCAATTTCTTGCTGTGGGATACTAGATTCGAATGCAACTGACTTTATAACACTCGTAATATAAAGCCTCATCATCGATTGGCTGTGGAAATACGTTTCTTTCATATGACGTAGGTATGTTATTTTATTTTATGTCAAGATTTGATGATGTTATGATAGGATACTGTTAAGATTTCAACTGCCTTCAATACTGACCACATTGGACATCGAAATCTATGAATATTTACCTACATTTGTCTTTATATCTACAAGATTAGTTTAATAATAATAAAGTATGAGTACCTCCTAATTATTTTTAATAATTTGATTCCATGTTTGTCTATCAAAATCATAAACTAAAATTTCTCTACACGATCAATAGCGACTGAAATGTCGAAGATTTCTTCAAAAATTCGCTCATGGAGTCATGCTGCATGACTGGACTTCTTTAATTTTCACTGTAATTTGAGGGAGTTGGTTATTTTAGTGATACAAGGTTGAAAACACGAAAAAATCTTAAATATTGAATTACTCGAAAACTAAGCGTAAAAAAAAAAAACATCAAAGAGGAACTTTTTGTTGCAAATTAGTTGTAGAATCGATCCCTGGACTTTTCACCATTAGGTTTGTTACACCCTGAATACATATAAAAAAACGCAAACTTCAGGAATCGTTTCAGAATACTTCAAAATCGATTTAAATGGAGGAATTTCTCAAAAATTTTGATTTTAAACATTTCCGAGTCATTGTTCCGTCATTTCTACGAAAATTCGATATAAGGGAGGAAGCTATTCTGCCGACCCAACTTGGTAGGCGTTATTGTTTCCTCGTTATTTTTGGTTCGTACTGTAAGCAGGTGGTGAGTGACACTTTTGACACTCGAGAAGTGAAATGGACGGTCTACTTTATTCGGTATTTTTCTCCCCGAAAATGACATAATTAGGAAAAGTAGTAAACGCTCATTTGCTTTTCGGACTGTCAATGGTCGTCGAGTTTCTTCGGGAGATGAAAGGAAGCTAACTCTCTCATTGCGGGTGGATCCCGTAGGTACCTGCCTATCTTGAAAGTGGACAGAAAGGTATTTGTGTATGAATGCCCAGCAATTGGGGAGCTAGCATAACGGTCGACTTAGAA
Organism: Adelphocoris suturalis; assembly: GCA_030762985.1. Lineage (NCBI taxonomy): Eukaryota > Metazoa > Arthropoda > Insecta > Hemiptera > Miridae > Adelphocoris > Adelphocoris suturalis. The sequence goes on along the minus strand of CM061045.1, from coordinate 95,840,319 downwards.
GAGGGCGTTGGTTAGATCTATGGCTTGAATCCCAATCAGTCAAGACGGGCTCAAGTCTTTGTGTATGCTCAACGGTGGCTATATAGCTCGCCGGCGTCACATTCTGGGGCTCAGTCTTGTCACCAACGGTTCATCAGATCCCGAAAACTCCACCAAGTGTTTACTCGACCGTATTCTTGAGTGCGCCTCCCCAGTTTGTTATAGGTACCTACAGTGAACAGTGAGCTCATCTTTGATAGTTGAGCTATCTCCGGACTCCAAAACCTAGTCTTCACGATATCTAAGGAGTGGCAGTCAGAAGGAATTTGGAAATTAAAAATCAATAATAATGAAGGTAGGTTAATATTATGAATAATTGATAGTCTACGTCAGCAGTACTCATTAGCCTGCGAGGGTGATATATTTTTTATTAAAGGTATTTAAACGCATTGAAAGAAAAAGTTCCAATCATGCAACATGACCATATCATGGTAAACTAAGCTGGATAAAACTGGGTTTCAATATCGCTATTAAAATACTTTCCTTGATCGATCAGGGTACCTGCCATCGACAATAACTATAATTATTTTTACTCATTTTCACCTTCATAATTATCTTATTTTTGTTGTAATATATTTTCATTTGTAACAACTGTATTGCCAATAAATAAATGACTTATGACTTAACTAGTAGGTGCATATAGCTGGGAAGCATAGTTTGGCCTCGGCTAACCATATTGAGAAGAATCTCATTCCTACCTTGTTCAACGAATTCGTATATTAGGGAAACGAACCTATTGCAATGGCTTCAAATATTTTTAAATAAAAATTTTTCTAAATTTTCTTCGTCAAATCCGTTTTGAGGCATTCTGCAACGATTCCTGGATTGAAATATTTTCCATATATATATATATATATATATATATATATAAATATATATATATATATATATATATATATATATATATATATATATATATATATATATGTTTGTTCCTATCATTTCTGATTATACCTACCTACTTACTGTTCAACAACAACAATGTATCCAACTGGCAAAAGCAGCAGGTAAATAAATTAATAAATGTCCGATTCGGTGAAACGAAGAACAAATCCAACCCAGAAACTGGATTTTATTGTAGTGCATCATAATACGAGTTCTCTCTTAGTTAAGTAGTAAGTCATAGGCTGTAGGTATAGTCTGTAGTGAAATATAGATACGGCGATCCGGCCCAGAGGACCAATTGATGGAATATCGACAAGATTTCGACTGTCAAGAGACGAAAGATGGAGTCATCAACTTTCTTTGATGCCCCGACGAAAAATCCTCTTAGAGACTTTTTTTTTTAACGCTTAGTTTTCGAATGAATCAATTATTAAGATTTTTTCCGTGTTTTCAACATGTTGTCACTAAAACGATCATTACTCCCTTAATTTTCTGTGCAAATTCAAATTTGAGGATACCGCTGGAAAGAACATTAAATTTCCTATCGGATATATGCCTGAGCTTTTATAAGAATTAATGTTTGACACATGAAAAAGCCCTCTGAAAAGTAAATTTTACCGAGTTTGGGAAACCTTGCGTATTTTCAATCGCGGATTGAACTATGAGAACCAATATTTTTTCAAGACACAAGAACGGCAAAAACTGTACCAAACTCTTACCTTTTCAAAGGTGTAGTCAATTTTTCTTGCACTTTGCTCATTGGAGGAGGAAACTATGTTTTAATGTTGAAAAACATTGTTTTTTCAATGAAAATACGAGTTTGGGTATTTTTTACGCTGAATCAAATGGTAACAGGCTGGTAATAGGTAATGGAAAAATCTTTTTCCTTATTTCACTGTATAACTGTCTACACAATCATGTTACAGATATCATTCCATAAACACATTAATTTACCGTTAGACTAAGTCCCCATGTTATTATCTCTGTTATAGAACCCTGAAGAGGTAAGAATAAACCTACGAAACGTTGGTAAAACAAACCAGTGTCCTCAATCGATCGCACCTCAATAACCACCCGAAATCTCCGATTTCAATCAACTATATGATTCACGGTCAACAATTATATATATATATATATATATATATATATATATATATATATATATATATATATATATATATATATTTTATTTTTTTTTATTTTTTTTTATTTCATTCATGACGATTACTCTCCTTAGGAATGAGATAACACTTCCGATCTTGCTCCAAAAAAATCAAGCTTTCCCAACGAAAGGATGAGCTTCGGCCAGCACTTTTTGAGCCCTTTAAATTGGTCAAATTTCAACAAAATTGCTTTAAAAAATCTCTAAAAAATGCTAAAAACGGCTGAAAAGGGTTAAATTTATATTTTTTCAGCAGAATTTTATTCAAAAGAAGTTCATCAACGATAAGTAGAACATTAAAATATGTATGCACAAAATTGTGCTGAAAATTTTACCTACCTAATACACTACATTAATTTTTTTGAAAAATCGATTAAAAAAAAGGCGCATACTTCAGGAATCGTTTAAGAATGCCTCAAAACGGATTTCTTTGTAGAAATATTTTCAAAAACTGTGATTTTAAAATTTTCCGAATCATTCCAATACCTCAATTTTCTACAAAAATTCGTTAAAAAAAAGAAAGTCGGTGAAGTCGGTAGTACTAAAGTTCAGAAACCTTATAAATCCAAAAACCTTCAATTTTATTTGTTTCAATGAGAAAAACTCGTTTGTTGGAGTTGGAGAGATCAGCAAGCGTTACCATTGGATTCAGTATAAAAACATAAGCAGAAATCCATCCCAAACTCACTAGTTCATAAATGGTAATTCTTTAAAAAAAACCTCCACTTCTTGGTGATGACTCCCTCGAAATGTTGCCTATGCGCATTGAGCATCAAATCTCCTACATGTAGCATAAAGCCAATTCTATCCGGCTCGAACAATGGCACGGCGAGGTCACTGGTCTGCGTGGAGTCCTTCAGGACCTGTGCCCGGTTGATCCTTTCGTGACCCACCTTCCAAGGAGAGACAGAATAGTGGTCAATCGGGTACGGGTAGCCACTGGCCATACCCGTCTTACTCACAAACACCTGCTAGATCCAGTAGCTGTGTGTGGGAGATGTGGGGTGATCCGTCCATCCGCCACTTTTTGGAGGATTGCCCTGACCTCATGGACCTCAGCGTCCAGCATTCACCCCCTCAGTGGGTGGACGCTCTGAAAGGACCAGACAAGGTCTAGTCCCATTTGGTGTACCTGAAAGCCACAGCTTTACAAAAAACTGTGATATTCTGATCTGTGATATATTAATTATTTATGTATGTACAAATAGCCATTCCTTTATTTAACTAAGATGTATAGTATTTATCATTATATATTTATCGATAATATTTATGTATTTGTAAGGTTTAGTTTTTATTACGGGGTATTTTTATCCGCTGAAGGGGTTACAAAGTGGTCATTGCTGTATCCCTGGAGGTAGAGTGCGGCGATGCCACGTTTTGCGGGTTATTATTATTATTATTATATCTCCCCCTGCGATTTGCGAGTGGAGTCCGTGATGGCAATCCGTTTAGTGACGGACAGTCAGCATGGCTCCCCTTATGAATCGTGCCCGTTGCAGTGTCCTTTTGACACCCCTTTTTGATTGCCGCTAATGTCCCTACCGGTAGAGACGCGGCTTAAATTCTAAAAAAAAAAAAAACCTTAATTAGCAAGGGGTAAAAATAAAACAGCAAATTTTCGTAAACTGTCATGTTACATTGTGTCACATTGTTTTGAAATTTGAGCACATGGAGCACAGAAATAACCAACTACCAGTTTTATGACAGAAAAAACTAGTTCTAAATAATATTCTGCGAGAAAAAGTTAATATTAAATTTTTAGCTTTTTAAAAAAATTTTTATCGATTTTTCAGCATAAATTGATGAAATTTAAGTAGGTACATTTTTCAGCATACTTTTGTGCAAACAAATGTGTATGTCCCAGTTCATTGCTAACAAACTTATTTGAGTAATATTCTGTTCTATATAATAATGTATCTGTTCTATATAATAATGTATCAATTTTTAGCCGTTTTAGCGAATTTTCGTAAAAAAGAAACTGATGCAATGGCTTAAAAAATTTTATAATAACAATTTTTGCAAATTTTCTTCATTGAAATCTGTTTTGAGACATTCTGAGACAAATCCTAGATTTTAAAATTTTTTCATATATATATATATATATATATATATATATATATATATATATATATATATATATGAGTGTGTGTGTGTGTGAGGGTATGTGTTTGTCCTTCCAGACGATAACTCTCCTTAGGATTCAGATGAAAATTCTGTTCTTCCGCGAAAAAATCAAGCTTTCCAAATGAAAGGATGAGATGATTGGTCGGCATTTTGTGGGCACATTAAATTGGTCAACTTTCCAAAAATGTGCTCAAAAATCACTAAAAACGGCTAGATATCGTTATATTCACATTTTTAGTCAAACGAAGATAAATACAAAGCTAAAAATCCAAAATCTTTTTTGAATTGTCGAAAATTATTCAGAACGAGTTTTTTGCCATGAAAATGGTACCTAGTTAAGAATTCCTTTTTATTTAAAGTCCTAAATTACCAAAACAATTCAACATAATACAGTGCGATAATTTACAAAAATCCGCTCATAAAATCATGCTGCATGTCAGGAACTTTTTAGTTTTTTTTAAGTGATTTTGTTGGCACATTTTTTTTAATTTGACCAATTTAATGGCATCAAAAAGTGCCGGCAAACGAAGTCATCCTTTTATTTGAAACCTTGATTTTTTGGCGCAAGAACGGAATTTTTATCTCAATTCTAAGGAGAATTATCGTCTGGAATGATGTATACATACATACATACATATTTACGAACCTGAAAATTCTCAAATCGTTCCAGGGGTTGCGTGATCGTTCGTCACATACTGGGGGTTGCGTGATCCAAGTGCTTTTTGCTCGAAGTCAGCGTTCATACGTTGCCAAGAAATGCATTTCAACATGCAACGTCTGTGGCAATAATATTCATGCTGCCCTCTATGGCTCGTCTCCACTCACTCAAATTCATATATTTTTCCAACGGTATGTTGAACTTTTCCCTTAAAACGTCCCAATCATTAGCCCAATGTACGTTGAATTCAATGCATTTCTTGGCAACGTAGTTCGGCAAACGATCCTCAGGTAATTTCAGAATTTGAATACATAGTTGAAATGCAAGCGCAAAGTGTACAGATAAAGTGGCTTTATGTGTGTTCCCAAAAACAACATTTAATTTGGTGTACCTACCTACTTCTAGGCAAAGCGAACACCATCCTAAGACAAAACCTTCAAACTGATTCAAAGCAATCACTGTAAGTGCAACACCAAACCTGGGCTGCATATGTCAAGACGGAACGAGCAACCGCCTCAAAAACCTTTACTTTATCTGAAAAAGAGATTTTCAGTTGGGACATAATAAACTGCTTCCACATCGTTGTGATGGCCATCCTAGCAGCCGCACTTTTCTCCTGAAGGTTCGAGAGGTACAAGAGCGCGTGGGTGTCAACAACACTCACAGGTACCTAAACGATCAAGATATCAACATTTTGCTCCTTAAAATATCGTGCGTCTCCCTCACACCCGGTTTACCCCATTTCTGAAAACAATTATTTTGGACTTAGTCAGGGCAAGTTCCAGGCCCAAGTCTCACAATAATCCTCGAGTTTCTTGATCGACCTCCCCAAACCTATCATACAAGAGGCTAATAGCATAACATCTTGTACATGCGATGAGTGCCAGAAGAGTGTCACGGTTCCCCACCCACACCCCTTCCGACAGACAATCGTGGAGATCATTCGTGAACAGCGCAAAAATGCTACACGAAAGAAGACACCCTCGCTTTACACCCATCGACGTTTGGAAGTGCCAGTGGTTGCCATACCACTGACTTCGTGCATGCATACAAACTTCTTAAAGCAACGATAAATTTCGTTGATACACCTTTTCTGGATAACTTATACCATAGTTATCTCTATTTACTCTGTCAAAAACGGACGAGAAATCAATAAAGAATGCATATACCTTGGGTTTCGCCTTCCGTTTGAGCTTTACTAAACTGACCAAATTGAAAATATCCACTCACCTTGATCTCAAGTGGATACCATGTGATTCGTGTCAGCCGGGTAAAGGGCTATCTCTTGACGAATCGGACGATACACATGATGAATCTTCTGACCAGGAGAACCACAATATTGCTTCCCAACCGGCTACTCAAATTCATATTCAGACGGTTCTTGACTCTATTTCTCAGTTAATTTCTAAAATTAAGGAAATGCCTGTCGATTTGCAAGAAAGCCTAAACGATGTTGCCCAATCCTTACAATTTATTAGTGACAAATTTGATGATTTCTCCAAAGAATTAACGAATTACAGTCAAAGAAATAAAAGAGGAAAACTTATCATTGAAAAAGATGGTTGTAGATATGCAACAAAATGTTGATTATGTGGAAATGCATGGTATTCCTGGAACAATACGAAGATGTGGCCGACGCTGTCAAGACAGTTATTGGAAAACTTAACGTCGATCTGCACCCCATCACATCGTATCGAGTTGGTACTAAGGCTGACGCAGTGTTGGGCATAATCTTATCGTCGAATACGATTGTAATCGCGATAATTATTCGTTGATTCTGAGTCAACTGCGATTATATTCGTATTCGTGTAATCGTATTCGTCTGTCGGCGATTACACGAATACAACCCATAAAAACGCTGCAAATTATTACACAAAGGTTTATTATTTATGTATTAGACAGCCCTTCTACGTAGATCTCTGGTCCATAATTATTAAACGCCGCTTATAGTATACTAGCCGCTCCGGCTCGCTACGCTCGCCTCCACGTCCAGCCGGGGGGCAAGCCCCCCGGACCCCCCATTAAATTGCTCGCTTCGCTCGCAAAGTGTGGTATGTAGGGAATGTTGCTCGCTTCGCTCGCAAAGTGTGGCATGTAGGGAATGTTGCTCGCTTCGCTCGCAAAGTGTGGTATGTAGGGAATGTTGCTCGCTTCGCTCGCAATTGAAACATGTAGGGGATGTTGCTTGCTTCGCTCGCAAACGGTAGATCTCTAAGGGTAGGTTTAACTTCTGTAGGGGATGCTGCTCGCTTCGCTCGCTTGAGGAAGTTATACTGCCCACCCAACATGTAGGGAATGATGCTCGCTTCGCTCGCAAACGGTAGATCCCTAAGGGTAGGTTTAACTTCTGTAGGGGATGCTGCTCGCTTCGCTCGCTTGAGGAAGTTATACTGCCCACCCAACTTGGCAGACGTTTTTTTCTGTTGGAAATTCTTACAAACAAATTAAATCTTATAAAACTACGTGGAACCACGAAAAGTTTATTAGGGAATGTTGCTCGCTTCGCTCGCAAGTTATTGCTTCATAGGTGTTGGGAAATACCCGTATGAAATTCCGTTGAAATGAGTCAAGTGCGTAGTGAGTCCCCTGTGAGGATAACTTTCAGGTAAGCAACGTTGTGTAACGGCGGCCCGTGGTCGATTAATTTCGCAAAGTCTGGCATGTAGAAAATGTTGCTCGCTTCGCTCGCAAAGTATGGCATTTAGGGGATGTTGCTCGGTTCGCTCGCAAACGGTAGATCTCTAAGGGTAGGTTTAACTTCTGTAGGGGATGCTGCTCGCTTCGCTCGCAAACGGTAGATCTCTAAGGGTAGGCTTAACTTCTGTAGGGGATGCTGCTCGCTTCGCTCGCTTGAGGAAGTTATACTGCCCACCCAACTTGGCAGACGTTTTTTTCAGTTGGGAATTATTACAAACAAATTAAATCTTATAAAACTACGTGGAACCACGAAAAGTTTATTAGGGAATGTTGCTCGCTTCGCTCGCAAGGTATTGCTGCATAGGTGTTGGGAAATACCCGTATGAAATTCCGTTGAAATGAGTCAAGTGCGTAGTGAGTCCCCTGTGAGGATCCCTTTCAGGTAAGCAACGTTGTGTAACGGCGGCCCGTGGTCGATTAATTTCGCAAAGTCTGGCATGTAGAAAATGTTGCTCGCTTCGCTCGCAAAGTATGGCATTTAGGGGATGTTGCTCGGTTCGCTCGCAAACGGTAGATCTCTAAGGGTAGGTTTAACTTCTGTAGGGGATGCTGCTCGCTTCGCTCGCAAACGGTAGATCTCTAAGGGTAGGCTTAACTTCTGTAGGGGATGCTGCTCGCTCGCTCGCTTGAGGAAGTTATACTGCCCACCCAACTTGGCAGACGTTTTTTTCAGTTGGGAATTATTACAAACAAATTAAATCTTATAAAACTACGTGGAACCACGAAAAGTTTATTCGGGGATGTTGCTCGCTTCGCTCGCAAGGTATACCTGTATATGTGTAGGACAAAGTCCGTATTTATTATTTGAAATGGCTCTCGCTTCGCTCGCAAGGTAGGTACCTATGTAGGCATACCTGCTCGCCTCGCAATGTTGTGACATCGAACCCTTCACGTCAATTCTTGAGCCTTCTCTCGTCCACGGCAGAATCATTTTAATCGCTTTGCTCGCTTCTGCTCGCAATTTGACCGACTTAACGTCACTTTTTTCGATATCCGATTTCGGATTCAGATTCGGCGGACCCAAAGCTGTATTTCGCCCGCGAAAACCGTTCCGAAAAACGTACCTTTACGGGGTATATTTTAATGGGAAAAAACGTGGTTTTTCGTCGGACTTTTTGAGAAAACGGGTCCGTACTCTCGCATTTTTTTGACGCATTTCCCGATACTTTTTTCGTGATCCGATCTCGCCGTCGTCTTCCTCGTAGGAAAACCTACGAAACCGGTATTTTTCCGGAATTTTCAACGCCCGTTTAGAGGGGTAGGGGAAGCGGGGAAGTCCAAAAAGCGCACATTAATTCTTACTTCGACCCCCCTCCCGCCCTACGGCCCATGGTTCGGGTGGGATTAGAAAATGTGAAATTCGCTCGCTCCCCCTATCGGAAAATCTCAAGAAGATCCCCCCACCCGGACACTCTCCCCACTCAGCCGTTTGGCCGTGCATAGACACGACAACAGAAAGACAAACAAACAGACAGACAGACGGAGTTTCATTCATATATATATATATATATATATATATATATATATATATATATATATATATATATATATATATATATATATATATATATATATATATAATTTCCTACAAGACGATTACACTCCTTAGGAATGAGATAACACTTCCGATCCAAACGAAAGGATGAGTTTCGGCCAGCACTTTGTGAGCAATTGAATTGGTCAATTTTCAACAAAATGCTTTAAAAAATCTCTAAAAAATGGCCAAAACGGTTAAATATATATTTTTTTCGCAGAATTGTATTCAAAAGAAGTTCATCAACGATTATATGTATAATAATATTATAATATGTATGCTCAAAATTATGCGGAAAAATTTACCTACCTACTAATAATCTACACTATTTTTTACAAAAATTCGTTAAAAAAAAGAAGACAGTCGGTAGTACTAAAGTTCCGAAACCTTATAAATCCAAAAACCTTCAATTTTATTTGTTTTAATGAGAAAAACTCGTTTGTTGGAGTTGGAGAGATCAGCAAGTGTTACCATTGGATTCAGTATAAAAATATAAGCAGAAATCCATCCCAAACTCTCTAGTTCATAGATGGTAATTCTTTAAAAAACCTCCACTTCTTTGGGGGAAAATTCATTTTCAAGTATTAAAAAATACTTGAATCCCTGTAGGTATTCACGGCAATGAGTGTGCTGATGCCCTAGCAAGGAGAGCCATTGGTGATGACTCCCTCGAAATGTTGCCTATGCGCATTGAGCATCAAATCTCCTACATGTAGCATAAAGCCAATTCTATCCGGCTCGAACAATGGCACGGCGAGGTCACTGGTCTGCGTGGAGTCCTTCAGGACCTGTGCCCGGTTGATCCTTTCGTGACCCACCTTCCAAGGAGGGACTGAATTGTGGTCAATCGGGTACCCACTGGGCATACCCGTCTTACTCACAGACACCTGCTAGATCCAGTAGCTCCAGTAGCTGTGTGTGGGAGATGTGGGGTGATCCGTCCATCCGCCACTTTTTGGAGGATTGCCCTGACCTCAGCGTCCAGCATTCACCCCCTCAGTGGGTGGACGCTCTGAAAGGACCAGACAAGGTCTAGTCCCATTTGGTGTACCTGAAAGCCACTGAGCTTTACAAAAAACTGTGATATTCTGATCTGTGATATACGAGTATTTATGTACATCTATTCATTACTTCATTTAACTACGATGTACAGTATTTGTCATTATATATTTATCGATAATATTTATGTATTTGTAAGGATCATCTAGTCGAGGTTCAGTTTTTATTACGGGGTATTTTTTCCGCTGAAGGGGTTACAAAGTGGTCATTGCTGTATCCTGGAGGCAGAGTGCGGCGATGCTACGTTTTTCGGGTTATTATTATTATTATTATATCTCCCCCTCCGATCTGCCAGTGGAGTCCGTGATGGCAATCCGTTTAGTGACGGACAGTCAGCATGGCTCCCCTTAGAATCGTGCCCGTTGCAGTGTCCTTTTGACACCCATTTTTGATTGCCGCTAATGTCCCTACCGGTAGAGACGCGGCTTAAATTCTAAAAAAAAAAAACCTTAATTAGCAAGGGGTAAAAATAAAACAGCAAATTTTCGTAAACTGTCATGTTACATTGTGTCACATTGTTTTGAAATTTGAGCACATGGAGCACAGAAATAACCAACTACCAGTTTTATGACAGAAAAAAAACTAGTTCTAAATAATATTCTGCGAGAAAAAGTTAATATTAAATTTTTAGCTTTTTAAAAAAATTTTTATCGATTTTTCAGCATAAATTGATGAAATTTAAGTAGGTACATTTTTCAGCATACTTTTGTGCAAACAAATGTGTATGTCCCAGTTCATTGCTAACAAACTTATTTGAGTAATATTCTGTTCTATATAATAATGTATCTGTTCTATATAATAATGTATCAATTTTTAGCCGTTTTAGCGAATTTTTGTAAAAAAGAAACTATTGCAATGGCTCAAAAAATGTTAAAATCACAATTTTCGCAAATTTTCTTCATTGAAATCTGTTTTGAGACATTCTGAGACAAATCCTAGATTTTAAAATTTTTTCATATATATATATATATATATATATATATATATATATATGAGTGTGTGTGTGTGTGAGGGTGTGTGTTTGTCCTTCCAGACGATAACTCTCCTTAGGATTCAGATGAAAATTCTGTTCTTGCGCGAAAAAATCAAGCTTTCCAAACGAAAGGATGAGATGATTGGCCGGCATTTTGTGGGCACATTAAATTGGTCAACTTTCAAAAAATGTGCTCAAAAATCACTAAAAACGGCTAGATATCGTTATATTCACATTTTTAGTCAAACGAAGATAAATACAAAGCTAAAAATCCAACATCTTTTTTGAATTGTCGAAAATTATTCAGAACGAGTTTTTTGCCATAAAAATGGTACCTAGTTAAGAATTCCTTTTTATTTAAAGGACTGAATTACCAAAACAATTCAACATAATATAGTACGATAATTTACAAAAATTCGCTCATAAAATCATGCTGCATGTCAGGAACTTTTTAGTTTTTTTAGTGATTTTGTTGGCACATTTTTTTTTAATTTGACCAATTTAATGGGATCAAAAAGTGCCGGCAAACGAAGTCATCCTTTTATTAGAAACCTTGATTTTTTGGCGCAAGAACGGAATTTTTATCCCAATTCTAAAGAGAGTTATCGTCTGGAATGATGTATACATACATACATATTTACGAACCTGAAAATTCTCAAATCGTTCCACGGGTTGCGTGATCGTTCGTCACATACTGGGGGTTGCGTGATCCAAGTGCTTTTTGCTCGAAGTCAGCGTTCATACGTTGCCAAGAAATGCATTTCAACATGCAACGTCTGTGGCAATAATATTCATGCTGCCCTCTATGGCTTGTCTCCACTCACTCAAATTCATATATTTTTCCAACGGTATGTTGAACTTTTCCCTTAAAACGTCCCAATCATTAGCCCAATGTACGTTGAATTCAATGCATTTCTTGGCAACGTCGTTCGGCAAACGATCCTCAGGTAATTTTAGAATTTGAATACATAGTTGAAATGCAAGCGCAAAGTGTACAGATAAAGTGGCTTTATGTGTGTTCCCAAAAACAACATTTAATTTGGTGTACTTCTAGGCAAAGCGAACACCATCCTAAGACAAAACCTTCTAACTGATTCAACGCAATCACTGTTAAGTGCTACCCCCGACCTGGGCTGCATATGTCAAGATGGAACGAGCAACCGCCTCAAAAACCTTTACTTTATCTGAAAAAGAGATTTTCGGTTGGGACATAATAAACTGCTTCCACATCGCTGTGATGGCCATCCTAGCAGCCGCACTTTTCTCCTGAAGGTTCGAGAGGTACAAGAGAGCGTGGGTGTCAACAACACTCCCAGGTATCTAAACGATCAAGATATCAACATTTTGCTCCTTAAAATATCGTGCGTCTCCCTCACACCCGGTTTACCCCATTTCTAAAAACAATTATTTTGGACTTAGTCAGGTCAAGTTTTACAATAATCCTCGAGTTTCTTGATCGACCTCCCCAAACCTATCTCACAAGAGGCTAATAGCATAACATCTTGTACATGCGATGAGTGCCAGAAGAGTGTCACGGTTCCCCACCCACACCCCTTCCGACAGACAATCGTGGAGATCATTCGTGAACAGCGCAAAAATGCTACACGAAAGAAGACACCCTCGCTTTACACCCATCGACGTTTGGAAGTAGCCAGTGGTTGTATTGGACGCCAGCCATACCGCTGACTTCGTGCATGCATACAAACTTCTTAAAGCACCGATAAATTTCGTTGATACACCTTTTCTGGGCAACTTATACCATAGGTATCTCTATTTACTTTGTCAAAAACGGACGAGAAATCAATAAAAAATGCATATACCTTGGGTTTCGCCTTCCGTTTGAGCTTTACTAAACTGACCAAATTAAAAATATTATCCACTCACCTTGATCTCAACTGGATACCATGTGATTCGTGTCAGCATGGTAAATGGCTATCTCTTGAATAGTCGGACGATACACAGGATGAATCTTCTGATCAGGAGATCCACAATATTGCTTCCCAACCTTCTACTCAAGTTCATATTCAGACGGTTCTTGACTCTATTTCTCAGTTGAATTCTAAAATTAAGGAAATGCCTGTCGATTTGCAAGAAAGTATAAACGATGTGGCCCAATCCTTACAATTTATGAGTGACAAATTTGATGATTTCTCCAAAGAATTAACGAATTACAGTCAACTGTCAAAGAATTAAAAGAGGAAAACTTATCATTGAAAAAGATGGTTGTAGATATGCAACAAAATGTTGATTATTTGGAAATACATGGTATTCCTGGAACAATACGAAGATGTGGCCGACGCTGTCAAGACAGTTATTGGAAAACTTAACGTCGATCTGCACCCCATCACATCGTATCGAGTTGGTACTGAGGCTGACGCAGTGTTGGGCATAATCTTATCGTCGAATACGAATCTGAGTCAACTGCGATTTTATTCGTATTCGTGTAATCGTATTCGTCTGTCGGCGATTACACGAATACAACCCATAAAAATGTGTCACGGTCATCAATTTCAATAGGGCGCCCTTAAAGCGAATTCAATGATTGGAGCCCAGCCTATTTATTTCAAATCTATTTCAAAGTAAGAAATGATATTGAGATTATTGGTCCATGCATGATAATCTTCGTGCATTATTGGTCTATTGTTTTCAATAATGAACTTTTGTGATTCTGTTCATAATATTTGAAACGTAAGCTTCGAATTTTGAGAGTTGTTAAAGACATTTTATCATTTAATATTGATTAACTGGACATTTCCATTTCCGACCGTCACGTCACGGTCACCAATTTATGATGATTTCGGCTTACAACCGAGTCGTTGCTAGGGAAATGGTACTTCGTCATTTTTCATTCCACAAAATTCGTTGAACATTCGTTCGAAAGCTCTCGTTTTATCCAACCATATTATTATTATTAGTGCGTAACCAACAAGCTGAGTTTTGAGCATGGATATTTGAATAATCGTTTACACACAGGTGATCATTCTCAATAATTGATATTGTGAACATGATTGCAACCGCTTGTAAAATTAATCATTCTACAGTCAGATCATTTACCTTTTAATGATTAATTTTACACATTATTAGTTCATTTTGGTTACTTAGCAATATTAGTTTATAACTTAGCGTAATAAATCAGCTTTCCTTGACACTACTGAGGCTTAGGAATCTTGAGATGATATGATAAAATGAGAGCATTCCTTAACGTGGCGAACGATTTAACTGCTATGAAAACTAAGGGAGTAACATTTCACTTGTAACGCATTGGTTGTACGTGAAAATCAATATTTTCGCCGTGACGTGACGGTCGGGAAAAAATGGAAACTTCCTGTTAATAATGATTAAATGATTTGACATTAGAACCGTAGGTTTACCGTCCGCTTTTTTGTTTTTTTTTTGTGATGATGCGTCAAAAATTAACCTATGAAATGGGAAAGTTTAAAGTTTAAAAATCATTAGACTGCTGTAATTACACGTGTCATTCAGAAGTAAAGGCTTAATTCTTAATGCCGAAAATCACAAAACAATTAAAACCCAGCTAATAATGATGCGTTCATGATTATTTTGATATATAAGATGAATAAATCTTATTTTTTTAACTACCCCTCAAATTACGTAAAAGATCGTGAACAAATTATGGAATTTACACTTGCGCATACGTCGAGTAAAGTATTGATTTGTAATTGAATTATTTGTATGAAGTGAAATTGATGATGGGGACCAAACTTGCACATTCCCTAAAAATCGTATTTAAACCGGATGAAAACTGTAAGAGGTATGCGTGTTTTAAGTTACAGCAGACAGAGAGACATGGACCGAAAGTGGATCAGAATGGTCAAAACGTAAAATACTAGTGGAAATTTTGAAAAGTTGAAAAGTTGGAAAAGTTGAAAAGTTGGAAAGCCTAGAAGTTGTTCGAAATTTGTTCGAAAAAGTTGTTCGAAAGTTGTTGGAAAAGTTGAAAAGTTGGAAAGCCTAAAAGTTGTTCGAAATTGTAACAGAATTTTTCATTTTAATGTGTTCATGTAAACCTGGGCATCCTCCCCACTTTTTTGATATATTTGTTTATTTTTCAATTTGATCGTGTGCCCCCTCCAGTGTTGGGCATAATCTTATCGTCGAATACGATTGTAATCGCGATAATTATTCATTGATTCTGAGTCAACTGCTATTATATTCGTGAATTTGAGTGCGCGAATACGAATATTTGTATTCGCGTAATCGTATTCATGTAATCGTATTCTTCAGTCAGCGATTACACGAATACAACCCATAAAAATGCGTCACGGTCATCAATTTCAATAGGGCGTCCCTCCTATAATATGCGAAGCCTTGCTAATATTACCTAGCTTCAGAGGGACGTCCTTAAAGCGAATTCAATGATTGGAGCCCAGCCTATTTGTTTCAAATCTATTTCAAAGTAAGAAATGATATTGAGGTCCATGCATGATAATCTTCGTGCATTATTAGTCTATTGTTTTCAATAATGAACTTTTGTGATTCTGTTCAAACGTAAGCTTCGAATTTTGAGAGTTGATAAAGACATTTTATCATTTAATATTGATTAACTGGAAATTTCCATTTCCGACCTTCACGACACGGTCACCAATTTATGTTGATTTCTGCTTACAACCGAGTCGTTGCTAGGGAAATGGTACTTCGTCATTTTTCATTCCAAAAAATTCATTGAACATTCGTTCGAAAGCTCTCGTTTTGTCCAACCATATTATTATTAGTGCGTAACCAACAAGCTGAGTTATGAGCATCGCTATTTGGATAATCGTTTACACACAGGTGATCATTCACAATAATTGATATTGTGAACATGATTGCAACCGCTTTAAAATTAATCATTCTACAGTCAGATCATTTACCTATTAATGATTAATTATACACATTATTAGTTCATTTTGGTTACTTAGCAATATTAGTTTATAAATCAGAGTAATAAATCAGCTTTCCTTGACACTACCGAGGCTTAGGAATCTTGAGATGATATGATCAAATGAGAGCATTCCTAAACGTGGCGAACGATTTTCCTGCTATGAAAACTAAGGGAGTAACATTTCACTTGTAACGCATTGGTTGTACGTGAAAATCAATATTTTCGCCGTGACGTGACGGTCGAAAAAAAAAAGGAAACTTCCTGTTAGTCATGATTAAATGGTCTGACTGTAGAACCACCGTAGGTCTACCGCCCGTTTTTTTTTTTTTTTTTTTTTTTTTTTTTTTTTACGGTGAGTCAAACAATAACCTATGAAATTGGAAAGTTTAAAAATTATAAGACTGCTGTAATTACACGTGTCATTCAGAAGTAAAGGCTTAATTCTTCATGTCGAAAATCGCAAAACAATAAAACCAGCCAGGTCTACTTGGACAAAAGAAAAGTTCCGTCATGCAGCATGATATAACGAGTAATTTTTTGCATAAAACCCCATTTTTTAATTAAAACTAGTAATTTCTATGAGAAATCAATCTATCTAACCTTTATAGAGTTAGTTGAAATTTAGGAATGTTTATGCACAAGAAACTTTTTAAATTCGATATTTTCCAAGCGTAAACGCCTGATTTGTTATTTAAGTTCACATTCATGCAGCTAGACCATAATATGAGCATATTTTTTAGAATAGTGCTTGTATTGTAAATTCACAATGTACGGGAAAACTCGGGATTCAATAAGCGGAAAATTGTTATTTTCATCTGATTTTATCGACCATATCATGAATAAAATGCTTCATAAATTTCCATTTTCGCGCACCAGAAGTGAGCCGTTTCTGAAGTTTTTAGCTATTCTCAAGGACATTTTTGAAACTTTGGAGCACATTTTTTGCGATTTTAGCAAATCTATTGAATTTGTGACCGCATTTTTATGCGATCAAAAGTTTTATCAAACTTCTATCAATCATTCTAATTAAATATCTAAATGGATACCTATAGCTAAAATGAACAATTCTGTTACAATTTCGAACAACTTTTAGGCTTTTCGTTCAACGAATTGAGCTCATGTTACGCGCAGTTCCTCCGGAGTCCACTTACAGGTAGCGGAAGTATTGTTTTCCCTTTCGGAAGATGGCGAATTTTTTCTTTCCAAAATCAAAATTTCCACTAAGTAGCATTTTACGTTTTGACCATTCTGAACAACTTTCGGTCCATGTCACTCTGTCTGTCTGTAACTTGAAACACGCATACCTCTTACAGTTTCCAACCGGTTTAAATACGATTTTTAGGGAATGTGCAAGTTTGGTCCCCATCATCAATTTCACTTCATACAAATAATTCAATTACAAATCAATACTTCACTCGACGTATGCGCAAGTGTAAATTCCATGTAGCATACTCGTAATTTGTTCACGATCTTTTACGTAATTTGAGGGGTAGTTAAACAAAATACGATTTATTCATATCAATTATTAAAATAATCATGAACGCATCATTATTAGCTGGGTTTTAATTGTTTTGTGATTTTCGGCATTAAGAATTAAGCCTTTACTTCTGAATGACACGTGTAATTACAGCAGTCTAATGATTTTTAAACTTTCCCATTTCATAGGTTAATTTTTATCAAACCATCACAAAAAAAAGAAAAAAAAAGCGGACCTTAAACCTAAGGTTCTCCAGTCAGATCATTTAATCATGATTAACAGGAAGTTTCCATTTTTTCCCGACCGTCACGTCACGGCAAAAATATTGATTTTCACGTACATTCAATGCGTTACAAGTGAAATGTTACTCCCTTAGTTTTCATAGCTGGAAAATTGTTCGCCACGTTAAGGAATGCTCTCATTTTATCATATCATCTCAAGATTCTTAAGCCTCAGTAGTGTCAAGGAAAGCTGATTTATTACGCTAAGTTCAACGAATTTTGTGGAATGAAAAATGACGAAGTACCATTTCCCTAGCAACGACTCGGTTGTAAGCCGAAATCATCATAAATTGGTGACCGTGACGTGACGGTCGGAAATGGAAATGTCCTGTTAATCAATATTAAATGATAAAATGTCTTTAACAACTCTCAAAATTCGAAGCTTACGTTTCAAATATTATGAACAGAATCACAAAAGTTCATTATTGAAAACAATAGACTAATAATGCACGAAGATTATCATGCATGGACCAATAATCTCAATATCATTTCTTACTTTGAAATAGATTTGAAATAAATTAGCTGGGCTCCAACCATTGAATTCGCTTTAAGGACGTCCCTCTGAAGCTAGGTAATATTAGCAAGGCTTCGCATATTATAGGAGGGACGCCCTATTGAAATTGATGACCGTGACGCATTTTTATGGGTTGTATTCGTGTAATCGCTGACAGACGAATACGATTACGTGAATACGAATATTCGTATTCGCGCACTCAAATTCGCGAATATAATCGCAGTTGACTCAGAATCAACGAATAATTATCGCGATTACAATCGTATTCGTATTCGACGATAAGATTATGCCCAACACTGGAGGGGGCACACGATCAAATTGAAAAATAAACAAATATATCAAAAAAGTGGGGAGGATGCCCAGGTTTACCCGACGCCGGCTCTAGGAATATGGGAAGTTGCAGAAGGATAAGGAGGAAGAGTGGGATGAAATATAAAATCCATATAAAATGACCACCAGTTCAAGTAAGAACCCCTCAGGACGCGGGTGGTGATATCACGGAGCACTCCCGCCGAGATGTCCTACTCGAGTAACTCTGTGGCACTTTTCCCGCACCACACCCCGCGCCATGACACGGTCCCTGCCATGACCCTGATGTTATTGGTCGCCACTCCTTTTAGCTCGGGAATCGCTTGCAGCAGGTCATTTCTGTCATTCTTTTTTAGTTTAGCCCACCAGGTCTGCTCCATGTCCACGCTACCACTGACAACCTGGACATCCAGGATTATGGCAAACCCATTGGGCTTGACGGCAACGATATCCGGCTTCTTGCCGCGGTCACTCGGCATGTGATGTAGTCTCTCTCTCTCAACATCCCAACCGCTGGATGACAAAGCTCCTGCTGTCCGCTTGGGAACCGCATCGTGATGTAGAATGTGGCCACCATGAGTACGAAGACGCTGCTGCACCACTTGATACAAGTTCTCATTTTTACCCTGATAGGCAAGGCAAAGGGTGTCCACTGTCCCGCGAACACCCAACAGGGGCGGCTAAAGTTGCCACCCAGACGGCGTGAAAATGGTGATAGTTGCGGGCCCCAATTCCCTCTAAAGCCCATTCCACCCATTGGCTTACAACAGTGGTGACCACACCCATGAAGTCAACTCCAAGGTACCGCCAAAACTCCAGCTTGGAACAGGTGGGGATGGGTGACTGTCCTATGACAAAACACTCCTCATCCACCATCATCACTTGATGCTGGCGACCCGACGAGACGAAGGAGACTGATCCCAACTTATCTGGGTTAACCACCAAAACACACCTGGCTAGCTGCTCAGCAAAAGTATTGAGGGCGATCTGCAAGCCCTCATGGTTTTCGGAGAGTGAGATGACATCATCGGCAAAAGCCAATGCAGCTACTCGTACCCCATGGGCGAGATCAAACCCCATTTCAGCTGGCAGCTTACCCAAGGCTGTATCCACGACCAAAGGAACAGTGGCGACAGAGGATACCCGGACCCAATGACAACATCCCTTGACATGTTGCCTCATGCCTCAAGGACCGTAACGCCTTTGTGGTACAGGCAGGCCACATACTCAATTGAACGAGCAGGCCTGATACCACAAAGACAATCGGTCAGGTTAAAATGGCTTACGGTGTCAAAGGCCTTAGTGACGTCCAGAGCAGCAAGATGGAATTGCGGTTTCTTAATACAGGCCAGTGAAATGACAGTTTGGAGAACTGTAAGGTTCTCCGCTGTGCCATCTGCTGGTCAAAATGCTCTCTGGATGACCCATGACACCAGCAGCTTGGAGGCGAGATGCCAGAATCTTTGGGAAGTGGCAGAGGACTATACAGACGATATAGATATCGGGCGGTAGCCTCCAGGCCCACTTAACCCTTTTTTGGGATGAAAATTGTCCAGGCACGGGCCAACGGTTTTGGGGGTCTTCCGGATAGAAGCAGCAAGTAGAGGATGAGCAGCTTAACTGTTTTTGGTGCTTTGTTCCAGCATCGGGCAGAAGCACCATCAGGTCCAGCAGAAGTGGAGTTCTTGACACGGCACTTATGTGCCTCGTCGTGAAGCACCGGCGTGCACATGATGCTGTGCAAGGAATCCCTGGTGGAAGCTGTGGGTACCACCAGCTCACCAGGGTTTTGGCTCCCAATAGTCAACAAACTCCTTGAGAGGGGGCAAAACTTGCTCATCCCCAGCTCTTTCTAGTACCTCCACAGCCACAGAAGCCAGATGCTTCCTCCAAAACTCCTGGACCCGCTGATATTCCTGCCTTCTTGCCGCTCTGTGACCTCCATGAGGCATCAAAGTAGGAGGAATCCCTCACTGATGTCCCGTCACAGTCGCTTTCTCAACCCGTGGGGATATCCTCTGTATATAGGCAGCAACCTCGTCTTCCATGCCTTCTGGCCCCTCAACAGCCCGCCTCACCAGGTCCTGCAAGTAGGCACTCTCATAACCATCAATATGTCCTACGTGCTCCCTGAGCCTCAACACTTCAGTCTTCAAGAAGACCGGAGGTCCTGTGGGAGGATTGCTGAATGGTGAGCTGCTACCCCATGCCTGTAAGAGATGAGGTAGAGGCCCCACAGCTATTTGCCAGGATCGCATCCTGGACAAGCTACTTATAGTGGGGCCTCAGGCAAAGAGATTGAATCGCAGAAAGCGTGCCATGGGAAAATGTTGTTGCGAAAATACATTAATATGACGTACCAACTGTGTACAGCCTCTGCCTCTTCTGCTGCCATTTGCAGCAAATCCTCAGAATAATACCTGGGCCGCTCTCGCTCAATATCAATTGCAGCGTTAGCCTGTACACGAGCCTCCCCCCTAATCGCCAGCAGGTCATTCTGCCACCCTCTGGCACCCGGATTGCACAACAGGGATGTATGACCTAGGGTGGTTCAAAAAAAAAAAAAAAGTTCTGGGATTTTTGGTCCCCATTGCGTTTTTGCTTCCTCGGTATGTCAGAATGACTCTCCTAAATTTTTAGCAAAAAATATTAATCCTAACCACTTTACCTGGGTCGATGTTTGCCAGTTATCGACTGCTATCGTAAACCAACCTCTAAATTGGGGCCGACGTGATGATTTGAAGGACGGATTTCAATTTTTTAGGTCTATTTATGGGTTTTCGCATGCGCTGAACACGATGAACCTATTTATTTTACGCTCCGTCCACTAGTTATCCGGTAAACTGGCGGAGGGCACTGCTTGAAGATAAGTAAAAATCGAAAATTTCACCGAAAATGCTGTCGCCTGGTTAAGAATCGTACTAGAAACATGCTATTATGGTCGGATAATATGCTTTGGCATGTTCTGAACATGATTCCGTTTTTTACTATACTTTTTTACTTCGTTTATCGGCCATAAACCTCAAATTACTTGTAGGGTAATAGACAAATTCACCCTAATTTCACCAGAAATTATGTCGCGTTGATCATTTAAGGTCCCAAAATACCTTGTGCCGATAAAATTTGGTATTTTTTTTATGTTTCGATATTTCATCGTGTTCAATTTTTTTTTTTTTTTTTTTTTTGTATATTTTTGTTATGTTATTCTCGTTAAAATGTTATGTTTTGTGAAACTAAAATTATATTACATATTATTTTCAATTATACTGCATCATTTTTTATTTAACAATCCAATCACAGTTCAGACAATTCAGAACTATGAATTTGACCCCGGAAAACCGATGGAAACTAAGGAATTTTACAGAAAAATGGGAAAATTTTAGCTATTTTCTCCATTTCGCCGCTATATTTGGCGAATAAGTACAATGCCGGTTCAGGTCCTTGCCAAATTACCTACGGCTTTGTATCGAGTATCCTGGAAAATACCAAATTTTATCGGCACAAGGTATTTTGGGACCTTAAATTATCAACGCGACATAATTTCTGGTGAAATTAGGGTGAATTTGTCTATTACCCTACAAGTAATTTGAGGTTTATGGCCAATAAACGAAGTAAAAAAGTATAGTAAAAAACGGAATCATGTTCAGAACATGCCAAAGCATATTATCCGACCATAATAGCATGTTTCTAGTACAATTCTTAACCAGGCGACAGCATTTTCGGTGAAATTTTCGATTTTTACTATCTTCAAGCAGTGCCCTCCGCCAGTTTACCGGATAACTAGTGGACGGAGCGTAAAATAAATAGGTTCATCGTGTTCAGCGCATGCGAAAACCCAAAAATAGACCTAAAAAAATTGAAATCCGTCCTTCAAATCATCACGTCGGCCCCAATTTAGAGGTTGGTTCACGATAGCAGTCGATAACTGGCAAAAATCGACCCAGGTAAAGTGGTTAGGATTAATATTTTTTGCTAAAACTTTAGGAGGGTCATCCTGACATACCGAGGAAGCAAAAACGCAATGGGGACCAAAAATCCCAGAACTTTTTTTTTTTTTTGAACCACCCTAATGACCCACACACACACATGTAACCTTCACTGATTTGGTATTACAAATTTGTATGCTGTTTTTTTCCCTGTGTGCTTAGGTTGTCCCACACCCCCTGGACCAATTCCAATAGGTCTTCCCAGTATTGACAAAGCCTAGCATCAGAGAAGTTCCAGTCATGCAGCATGACTGTATAGGTAATAATCAGCGAAACCTCGACCCGACATGGATGTGGCAAGTGTGTGGAGTCGAAATGGATTCTTGGAGTCGGGTGTAGTCAATATATCATTCATAATAAATTTGTAGGTCCTACTAATGATTACTAAGTAGTAGGTACTGTCCTTCAGATTGAAACTGCCTCGCTCCAGCGCTTGGTCACTCTGAAAAGGAGCTCGGTGGTTTGTGAAAACATTTCCTTTTCTCTCTCTCCCCCCTCCCCCCCCCCCTTATTGACTCCTCCGTAAACACCTCGGACGCGAAATTTGTTGCGATTTATGAGGACGCTAAGTTGATATTTATCTGGTCTGGAAAAAACCAATTCGACAGTGGCGCTGTGCAGAATTGTCGTGAACTAAACCTATACAAAAACCATAGGTTCAGGATCCGTTAAACATTAGGTTTATTTGAGGTTTTGAAGCATTCTGAACAACCTAGGGTGGGTCCGCAATCCAGCATCCGTGTACGGACGCTGGATTGCAGAGGACGCTTGACTGAATGCAGTTTTCATAGCATCGGACGCTCAACTGACGCAAAGATGTATATATATGAAAAAGTACAAATTCAGAAATCGTTCCAGAATGTCTCAAAACGGATTTCAATGAAGTAATTTTTCAGCAATTTTTATTTAAAAAATTTCCGATCCATTGCAATTTCTTAATTTTCTACAAAAATGCGCTAAAAACGAATAACAGACGAGAACAATATAGACATATGATTTATCTGTATTATCCCCTCCATTAACCCCCTTCTATAATGAAATTAATAATATTCTAAACTAGGTCGAATTCTTAATTGAAAAAATGAAATAAAATAAAATAGAAATTACGAAAATCTGTTGACAATAAATTGGAGTTTTGACAGCGCTTGAATGAACTGTTTAGTAAACACTTTACCCCCCCCCCCCCCCTCTCCCCCAATATTTTCACCTATTACATAAGGATGTTGAATCCAAATCAGACTTATGAAAAAACCCTACCCCTCCGAAAAGACAATCTTGAGGAAGCCAGAATTCAGTGATACAGTATGAATCTGCATTTTGGACGTCAATTAGACGCCTTAGTGAAAAGCGTATATATACAGCAGTCATTTTGACTGAGAATGTAAAGGAAGCTTATATCACTGGAGTTTAAAGGGTGTATAGGGGGAAAATGAATACCCATTTTTTATGAAAAGTTTAATAATCTAATCCTATTTCTGTGCATATTTGAGCTTCCAGAATAGCATGCCACAACGATTTTGGATGTATGAACATTAATTAAAGGGGACACCGGAGTGCTGCATCAGACTGTTTGACATCAATTTACCACCTTTACTTAATTATTATTTATTTATATATACGTCATTCCACGCGATAATTCTCCTTAAAATTGAGATAAAATTCCGTTCTTGCACCAAAACTCAAGCTTTCCAAATGAAAGGATGAGTTTGTTGGCCACCATTTTTGAGCATGAGCACATTAAAGTGGTCAACTTTCAAATATAGGATGAACAAAAATCACTAAAAATGACTAAAAAAGGCTAAAATTTGTAAAATTTATATATTTTGGCAGAATACTGCTCAAATGAAGCTTATTAACTATAAAATAGAACATTAAAAAATTGATGTACAAAATTATTCTGAAAAATGTACTTCAATTGAATTAAAATTTGCTAAAAAATCGATAAAACTGCAAAAAAAGCTAAAAATCCTAATCTTTTTTGAGTAGCAGATTATTATTTGGAATATGTTTTTTGCCATAAAATTAATAGTTAACAATTCTCTACAATCAAATAGCTCAAATTTCAAAACAATTTAACATGATATAGCATTTACAAGTCAAATTAACCTTTTTACAACTCAAATTAACCTTTTTACAAGTCAATTTAACCTTTTTACAAGTCAAATTAACCTTTTTACAAATTAAAATAACCCTTTTACAAATCAAAATAACCCTTTTACAAATCAAAATAACCTTTTTACAAATCAAAATAACCCTCCTTGAGCAATGAGCAAAAATCATTGAAGGGCAAAGAAAAGAAACTGAATAGGTACATTGAATACGACAAAGTAGGTGTAATAATAAATAATTAAAAAATATCAATTTTCCAACAAAAAATATATCAAAATGTTCCATCAAAAACTCAATCAACAAAAATATCAAATTTCGAACCAAAAATTCATCAAAATTTTCCAACAAAAAAATGAGGTAGGAAGGCAATGAGGTCAATCAATATATAGAGTTCCGAAAGTATGTAGGTTGAGCAATATAAGTCCTATGAGTGATATGAAAACTACTTGAAGATCACAGTGAGAAGGAATGCTGGGGTAGGTATTCACGAAGATCACACTGAGAAGGAATACTAGTGTAGAAATTCATGAAAAAGGAATGCCAGTTAAACCCGTACTCTTCCATGATTAACCCCATTTCTTTGCCCTTCAACGATTTTCGCGCATTGCTCAAGGAGGGTTATTTTGATTTGTAAAAGGGTTATTTTGATTTGTAAAAGGGTTATTTTGATTTGTAAAAAGGTTAAATTGACTTGTAAAAAGGTTAATTTGACTTGTAAAAAGGTTAATTTGACTTGTAAATGCTATATAATACGATAACTTACGAAAATTCGCTCATAAGATCATGCTGCATGACCGGACATTTTCTTATCTTATTATGAAATTAATAAGTAAAAATAAAATTAATCATTTTTTAATTTTTAATTTAAAATAATTGTCCTTCACTTTATAGGTGTTGAGGGTGTTATGTGTCGTTCTAACTGGATACACCCTTGGAGTTTGTGGACAGCAGCGGGAGGACTCATATATGGAGGCATATCACGAATCTCACTACCCGGGCCAATACTTCAGCCTGGACGACATGACGTTTCGAATGCCGATGGAAGACATGCATAACACCTCAATAATTCCATTCATAATTAAGATTGCTGCACTGGTAGCAAAGATTCTGCTCAAACTCACACTGTTTAAAATCGTGGTGAAATTCATTGCAGTGATATGCCTATTTTTGTTCATACCGAAACTGAAATTCGACAAGAGAAGTATAATTGATGGTAAGTATAAATTAATGTCTTAACCTTTCTAACTAGGTTAGTGGGTGCCACCTTCTTATTTATTAGGTAGGTACCTACTAACAATATAAGTTAAAAGGCACATAGAAACGTAGAAAATAAAATTTCCTTGAACCATGATATTTATATAAGTCTGGGCTCATGAGGTGAATACCAAGTTGAAAAATTGGTCAACAGTAATTGTGCATAAAGATGTACAAGTAACTATAAAACTTGTATAAACTTATGTAAAAGAATGGTTATCCTGTGACCACGGAGGGAAGAGTTGACGACGAGTTTGGTATTTAGTAGTAATCATATTGGCACAAGACAAAGGGCTTGTTCCAACACAACCAGAGAAACGGTTTTGAGCACCTTCCTTACAGTTTTAAAGTTATTTAAGAAACTAGACTTGCTGAGTGATTAATGTCAGTAGGTGTACCTACCTACTTACATCCTTACGTTGGTACCTACCAACTGTTCAAAACACTATAATTTCAAAGTTTTCTGGTCAGTTGGAGTTCTGAAATATTTGAGAAAAAATGGTGATAAGACGAATTCGGTATACTTAACAACACTTAATTACTCCCTATCAATTTAATCCGTTAATAATGGATTTAAAAAAAACTCAAATCGTAATTCCCCTTAATTTATTACGTCAAATCTCCTTTTTATGTCGAATTTCCTTCAGAATTTATTAGAGCATTGGGAGCCACATTAGAACGCACCCAGCCACAACGCATGTGAGCCGGTGGTGCCCTGAGCTTCCACCTAGGATTCAATATGCAGCTTCATGCGCATACTAGTGCATCATGACAAAGCCCATTAATGCCATACCAAGAACTACCTACATTTCCGCTCGACCAGATGGTATTCCTGCCCATTGCTGGAGGAAAGCTCCCTTTCGAATGTTAGGTTGCTCAATCTCATTCAACCTGTGTCATAGGGCGTGGGGTACACCAGTGGGATCTCGAGCCTCTATTGCTTTTTCTTTTAACCTGGTCGTTGATACGGCTATGGGTAAGCTGCCAGCAGAAATAGGGTTTGATAACACCTCTGGAGTGTGAGTAGGTGCATTAGCATCTGCAGATGATGTCATCCTACTAGCAGAAAATCATGAGTGCTTGCAGATCACCCTCAACACAATTGCTGAGTAGCTAACCAGCCGAGTGTGGATTGGAGGGTTGCTTAAGTGAGGGTTGGTCTCCATGGTATCCGAAGGTAGCTAACACAAAGTGAAGTTGGGTGGATGAGGAGTGTTTTGTCATAAAACAATCTACCATTCCTTCCCATTTTTGGTTTATTATATTCAATAATGAGCCTATGAGATCGTATATCAAAAAAGTTTTATAACCTCCCCTCAAACTTTGCATTTTACGTTTCAAAGTGCGTAGAATCCAAATTTGCAATATCCGTCCGCCGTCCACCGTTCGGGCCATAAAAGGCCTTAGAATTGACTTAAAAAATCCGTTCTTTCACACATAGACTCCACTTGGGGTCTAGTTGGTCCTAACTTCTCGCCAGCTCAATCGCTCCACACCCATGGGTGCTATGAGCCAAAAATAGGTGAAAAAGTGTCTTTTTCGAGGCTTTGAGTACGCGCGCACGCCTGGCACGCACCTGGCACGCTTAGTGGAATGATGCACGACCACAACCGCACGACCTAATAATTATTATTCTCATGTTAGGACAAAATTCACTCATCTCAAAATGCACAACTTTCAAATGAATGTTGATAGAAAAATATGAGTGATATGATGGTGTAAGCGTAATAGGGTGGTGAACCTCCTGTTGTGAGGAAACGAGACCTAGGGAGTACTTCCAGGGTGGCGTGGAAAACTACCTACACTGGTATTGCTTTCGAATTTCATGTTCCTTCAAGGCATGAATATATGTTTTTTTGTAGGTCATATTTGTGTGTTAATACCAATGCTTTGCCTACGCATATTTAATAACATATCCTCTCGACTTTTCGTTCGTACTTAGATAATGATATTATTAAGGCAATAATTATTTGAATAGATAGGAGCTCAAATCGAGAAATATAAACACGCTTATATAATTATAGAAGTATAGGTTGTGGCAACTCGAAATAGGGCTCGCCGAGGAGTCTGGGCCTTATGACGTATGCAAGCCAACTAAAACTACGATCATACTCAATTGAAAAAATAATGAACCTTTGCGAAATAATTTGCAGCGTTTTCCATTTGGCGGAATGAACTTCAGTGGATATTGCGATCTGAGATTCTGCTGGGGTAGACATGTGTGATACTACATAATACCCTGTGTATTATGTAGTGCAGCAGTGGATGCATTTTATGCCAGTATGCAGTTGCTATGCAGATACCAGGTACTTTGTCTCAAGAGACTGAGATGTAAGCATCCATATAAAACCTTCCATTATTGAGATTAATAAAGAAGAAGTAACGAAAATAGAGTTGTAGAATAAGTACTGAACAAAAAATATGTGAGTGGCTCTTTCAAGGATGCGCACAAACATGGGTCCTACAGTGTGACTGATTACTTCTCATTACATACAAGGAGAGCCTCCTTCTCATTTGGGATCGCGTTCAAGCTGTGCATATCAAATTGAAGGATGTAAACGGGAAAGGGTGGGGTTAGTATAAGGAGGTCGAATCTGATTGGGTTGTAAGCTGATTTCACAGAAGCGGAGATCAATGAGAGGCTCCATTAATCTAACAAGGCAACAACTAATGTGGAGGGCTATTGCTCTAGAATACATGCCACAAGTGCCACATTGGTTTTGAACAACCTATTTAATGTTCCAGGGACATTGATTTGGTTGTGAAGAGTATTATTATGAAATGACAACAATCTTTCAAATTAGAACTGAACTTTTTATTAACTACCAGTAAACATCACTCACATGAAACCAATAACAACATTGTCCTCATTCTTGAGCTCTGTGTAGGGCATCTTCGCATGTATGGTGTTTCGAATCAGTATCCGGGTTTTTTAGAGCTGAAGACTTCCTCTCGCTTGACCGAAGATGTTGACGAATTGTGGACGTTGTCTTCAAATCTGGTTGAGTTTTGGGTCTGTCCTAGGCGCTCTATGAATTTTCCTAGGTGAACTAGTGCTGTCTTCATTAACCCTGAGGATCATGCTCAAATGTGGTTTACGAGAGGTCGGTCTGTTGAGGCTTTTTGTCCTGCTATGGCTAGGTACCGTATGCATTCACATCTCCTTCAACTTGCTCGCCAATACCCCCTATTTCTTGAGATTTAGACCTCAATGCACCGTTTGTAGCGTTTCTCACAGATGTAACAGAGACATTATCTCTAACGATAGTTTTTGAGGCAGCTGGAGTAGGTCTACTTTGGGATTTGATCTTCATCGATCCATCATAATTTTTTCGTGCCTCCATTCTTCTGAATTTCAGTAGACCTTCCAGCTGCCATTAGGTAGGTACTTCTTTCCGAGTAACAATCTTGATCACAGATTTATTGCTCTCAGGTTTGTCATGTCCTACACGAGCTTTTCCAACAGCATTACCCTCGGTATTGTAATTTCTTTAGTTCACTCCCAATCTCCCTTTATTACTGATTGCAGATTTCATTGTACTTACACGCCCAGATAGCGACTTCACCAGATTGGAATTTTCAGTGTTTGTTTCATTATCATGTCTTGCATCAGATAAAGTTACTTTATTTTTGGGATGTGACTTGATTAGCTTGAGATGAATGTTCTTTCGTCTTTCATCCAACTAACTTTTCTTTGCATCTTGTACATCCCCATTCCAATCAGAACTAGATCGGTTTCAGCTTTTTCATTATCTGATTCTTTCAATCCTTTTCCTAGGAATTCCAAGATCACTGAGTGTATAATGCACTTCAGTTGAGCTCTTCTCCACTCCAAGACGATTCAATGAAAAAGATCTGACGTGTGGCCTACGATGCTTTGGTTTAAATCTTCAAAGGAAAATTCAAACGGTGTCGTTAGAGTTGTGTTTTTTGACGGACTTCTTAATAAATTCATACTCAGTCCTCGACTGG
The DNA here is from genome assembly GCA_030762985.1 of Adelphocoris suturalis. Classification (NCBI taxonomy): domain Eukaryota; kingdom Metazoa; phylum Arthropoda; class Insecta; order Hemiptera; family Miridae; genus Adelphocoris; species Adelphocoris suturalis. The sequence continues at coordinate 95,810,404 of CM061045.1, read as the reverse complement.
TATTGATGTTTTAATGAAGTCTAGGTTTTTGATCAATTGCTCTTGTATAATTCTGTGTGCTGTTGCTGTGTGGATGATATTATTAAATCCACCTCCTCCCAAAGAATCCATACGTTCCAAGGTTGTATTCTCTACCTCACAACCACAAGCACCCTTTCCGTCATTTCCATATGGTGCTTTCACGGACAATCTTGATGTAGCCTTTTCGTGCGAAGCGTCCTTTTCCGTCCCCTGGATTTTTGTGTGACTTTTTCCCCACCCAGGTAGATTTGACTATCACTAACCATAAACCTCACAGATTTCTCACTAAAGCTCAATTTTTCCGACACTTTTTTCAAGCAAGAGTTTGGGAATAGGGTTGAATGGACTTCCCTGTACTTGGGCCTTATTTTCCATTATGCCTCTTGCTCCTTTTACTCCGATGCTCATTTGGTGAAGCTTCGGCTTGTCTTGGCATTGACTATCCGAAGATACCAAACTTCTTGGCTTCGGATGGTATATAACTTCATCCTGCATATTGACCTCCTGTATTACGGGGAGTATCTGCACGTCGTTCGATCTATTCTTTTTCACATCCCTTTTCATCAATCCTTTCCTTTTAAAGCGCTTTTGCTAGCTCTGTAGACCTCTGTAGACGCTCTGTACCCTTGCCGGTACGTCCTTCAGGCTTCATTTTAGTTGACATAGCATTCGCCAATTTAGGGGATAGGTCAGATTTATACTTAAGCGATGGACTCATAGGGTCTCCCATCAGATGGTTTTCACTGGATTTACTCAACAGTAATGATTGTTTTTCTTTTTTTTCGTAAATGGTAACTTCGTCGTTCTCTTCAAGCCTGAGTTTATTTTTCCATAGTGGTATCTTGTTTAGCTCTCTATGTGCTGGAACAATTTTGCAGGCTTTCAATTGATGACCGTGAAGTACCTTCATCGTCATTATACATAATAATTGCTCAGGTTGGTTATTAATAATAAACAAATTTATACTATTTTTCTCCTTATCAACCCTTTTCTCTACTCACAACAATCTTTCTGGAGGTTTTGCTTCTCTCCTTGGCCTATCAACGGCAATAATCCTAGGATTTTCGAGACTTGTTTCCTGTGAATCTTTATTTGGAATTTCGGAACCATTGTTGCCGGCATTAATGCTTTTTTGGGGAGAAGGTTCAACGGATGACCTACGGTATTTGCAGGGAGTTTTCTGCAAAATTGGGTAGCGTTCAGTTACTCTGCGTTTCATTCTCCGACGCCCGTACCCACTATTTGTGGATCTATGCATTGGTAATCATTTTCGCTAGAACCATCGTTGACTTTCTCAATAGGATGTATTGGGTATTTGATTTCCATGTTCTTCATTTTAATGAATTGTACTAATGGTAAAATCTGGTCGACATGTCTTTTAAAAACTCTTCCAACTTCTGTTTTACAAAGGAAAATAGATTTCCCCATTGCTTCAGCAATTTTTGCTGGAATCCATCCCCTCTTGTTAGGATGTTTATATTCCAAAACATAAAGGTTTCGTTTAAATGAAACACTTTATTTTGGGTATATGTTATTAGTCTGCTGTTATTTTGTAGGGTTTTGAATTTACTTTTTCCCAGCTGATCAAACCTAGTAACTTTTTTCTCTTGAACACAAGTTCTGCTGGCGATTTATTTGTAGTAGTGTGTAGGGCGTTTCTATACATATACAGAAACTTTTGCAACCTGGTATATAGTTTTGAAACACTTGAATCTTTCGACATTTTCGATAGAGAATACATAAATGTTCTAACCAAGTTTTCAGCCGCACCATTACCTACTAGCATGATGGCAAGGTGGCGATGTTACATCTTAGTTATTTTCAAACATTTCGTAAAAAAAAGTAGTGACGTTGTCCTTAACAAGTATTTTAGACAACCCAAATCTACCTAGTACTTCACGTAACCTAGCTAACGGGTGGTAAGTATTTGCCTTTGGTACCTCAAGCACTTCGGGCCATTTAGTGTGCGTGTCAATCATGTTTAAGAACATTTCATTATTGAATATCGGACCTGAAAATTCTAAATGGACTCTTTCAAACGGTAAGTTTGTGTCTGGCCACTTACCTATGATTGTTTTTGGTGGTTCAGGTCTAGATTCAAGGCATATTTTGCAATTCTTACGCAAATCAACAATCACGATCATTGAGAATTTAGTTTTTCAATGGCATATTGAATTGTTTATCAAATCCCTGTTTGGCAAAGGTGTTGACCCACCAGGAACCACTAACAATAAACAAACATAACTCAAGTCCGTATACTTGAGTCAATTTAATTTAGCCCGTAGGCACAATACAAGTGCCAACATAACTGCGTAGTTTGTAGTAGTTGGCTTCAACTTGTCTTTACTGAAATGCTCTCGAAAAATACTATCTGGTGGTATTAACATTACGGACCCAGAATCTATTTCAAAAGTAATCAGAATGTTGAGTTTATTAATAACTAATGACTAATAACTGAATAGTATACAGATCAATAGACGAATAAAAAGTCCAGTCATGCAGCATGACCCCATGAGCGAATTTTTGAAGAAATCTTCGACATTCAGTCGCTCTTATTCCATAAGAGTAGTTCAATCTGAATTTGGACAATGTTTCATGCAAATATTACCGATTTTTACAACTAGCGAACGGCATTATGTCGATTTTTGACTGGATTTTCAACTTTGAAATTTTTGAAAGCTTGATACATACTCTTATAGGAAATTTTACGCTGATTCCGAATATACCACATGTTAGTATGCTGAAAAAATTATTTCGCACAACAAATCGCAAAAAACAGGCTATTTTGAAATTTTTGACTACATTTTTGAAAATTTCAACCCGAAGATGTAATCCGATCATGCTGGCCAACGAACTTGAACTTTCGTTTTGTGTCCTTAACATTTTAAAATTTGTTTGAAGTTTCTAGCACAATTCTACGGACAGTTATCGTCTGGAATGACACATACATACATATATACATACATATATACATACATACATACATACATACATACATTAAAAAATGCGTTAAACTTCAGAATATGATTCAGAATAGCCTGAAACGGATTTCTGCATAAAATTTTTTCAAAAATTCACATTCTACAAATTTTGAGGCGAGAGCAATAGCTTAATTTTCTTCAAAAATTCGCTAAAAGTGTCTATTGCAGACAAATTGAACATAACAATTTGATCTAAATCAATTGAATGTTCTGAATCGTACGCATTCAAGTACTTGTTACCTGAAGGTGATATATATATATATATATATATATATATATATATATATATATATATATATATATAAATGCATTTATTGTGCATAGAACATAAGTCCCACCTCGAGCACTACCAATCAAATATTAAAACCAATACACTTTCAAAAAACAAACACAATTACGTAGTAAATAAGAGACTATCTGTAAGGGAAGATGGGGAAAGTGGTGAAGATACCAAAATCAGATAAGAAAATGAAGGAGAAGATTGTGGAAGGAGAGGAGGCAAGTAAAAGAAGGTAGTTAAAAGAGCGAAGAGGAGGGAGAGAAAAATAGAGAAGGAAAGAATGAAAATGATGGGTTTAGTCTGAGAGATAGTGAGGCTCGACTGCACACCTGAAACCGCCATATGTCAAAGTTATTTCGCACCCCCACAGGAAGAGAACTCCACGCCCTCGCCCCAGAAATAGCGATTGAATCACTCATCATCCTTGACCTATGTTCTGGAACGGAAAGGTTTTTGACTCTTGTGGATCTTTCAACTTGAAAGAGAGTAGTAATATACAGAAGGTATGCTTGATGGAGAGCCCTGAATACAAAGCACAACGCCTGGATTATGAGGTATGTCACAACATCCATACCCAGCAATTCAATAGCGTATACCGAAGTGTGACTACAGGGTTTGAGCCTGAAATCGTAGCGCACAAAAGCATTGAAAGCAGTTCTCAAAGTCTTAAGGGCAGTACTGTCAAGTGACCAGATAAATAGGATGAACAAATAGCTGAAATGAGGCAATAAAAGAGATTTAAATAATTTCATTTGAACATGGAACGGAGTACAATATGCTAACCTATTAAGGATTTAAGTGATGCATAAATCAACCTGGATATCTTGGACACATGACTATTCCAAGACAAGGTCGAATTAATCATTACACCCAAGCTTTTGACCACCTTAGAATAAGCAATTATGACGCCATTAATAAGGATGGGAGGGGTATCGTGAGACATCAAGTCCTTTTTGAATATAATCATAGACTGGCACTTCCTCGGATTAAGAACCAAACCATTTGCACTGCACCACTGGAGAATCTCATCCAGGTCCAAGTTCATATACTTTACAGCCTGTGAGAAAGAGAGATGTTATCTGTAGGACTATTTTGATAAATTTGACAGTCATCAGCATATAAATGATATATGAGAAAGTCAGGGCTGAAGGTAAATCATTAATAAAAACTGAAAGAAGAAATGGGCCCAATACAGATCCTTGGGGGACACCAGAAGTAATGGGAAGGTAAATGAAAGAGCAAGCACTTTTTGAGAACTAAAAAAAAACCAGAGAACTTCTGGATAAGCAATAGGTGATCTATGGAGCCAAATGCGTTAGTCAGATCCAGAAGGACAAGTATAGAGCATCTATTGCCCTCCATAGCCCCACGAACATCCTCAACGATTCTGACCATAGAGCTGTGCTTAGGACTGAAACCAGACTGAAAATCGGTAAAAAGATTATCAGAATTTACAAATGTGAGCATTTGATTCAAAAGACAACGTTCAAAAGCCTTGGAAATAGCAGGTAGCAAAGAGATTGGACGAAGGTCATCAAATTTTTCTACAGCTGAAGATTTGGGTATGGGAATTACCAAGGCATTTTTCCATTTTTTGGGATAAGAAGAGGATGTAATAATGAAGTTGAAAATATGCAGAATGTAAGAGGCTGTAACAGGAAAAACATCGTTATTAGGGAAATCGGAATTAAATCAGAGCCGACGGCTTGTGATTTGATGCTCATTAAGGGCCTGTGCACTTCGAAATGAGACAAGCACGTCAAAATGAAATTAATGATCTTTATTGGTTGATGGGCTACAAGAGGTAGTCAGTCGGTGGTGGCGCAAGGGAGGAACTAAAATGACTGTTAAGCTCATCTGGGTCAAAGTGAATTGAATTGTAGATTTCAGAAATAAGACCACTTTTTTAATTTTAGGTCACAATTCCTTAGGTGATTGGTTCGGAGAGAGGAGTGCATCAAAATATTTCATCTTAGCGCGCCTTAAAGCAGATTTAGCCTTATTCCTGCTTGAACTTTTCAAAGTCTGAGTTATTATGGCAAGTTTGGCGCCAGACTGATTAGGCCACATCTCGAGCCCTAAGAAGAACACTTGACTCAGAGGTGAACCAAGGTGTTTTAGGGTGCCTCACACGAATACGATGAATAGGGACTAATGAGTTAAGGATATCTACCATTTCATCAACGCAGGCAGAAGCCAAGATAGTGTCCCATGAAAGAGAGAGAGCAAGTTCTTGAACTGCTTAAGCATCAAGGGATCTCATACTTCTAGCATAAATGAAATGTAGTTTTAATTTATACTTGCTCAACCTGATACTGCAGAGAAGCTCACAGTGATGTGACACTGCAGGAGTGGGATATGTTTTGAAAAGTCTCACAGATTCGGATTTCTTCACCAAAAAATGATCAATCAATTTTAGATGAATCACTGAGGATATGAGTTGGTCCAGCATTCAACAATCTCAAACCTAATGAAGCACATAAATTGAAAAGTTTTGTAGAATTAACATTGGTTGGGTCCGTATTGATGTTGAAGTCCCCAGCAACAATAAAGTCATCATATTTGTGAATGAAGTTAGACAAGACATCAGTGAAATCACAAATATCACAAGAAGGTGTAGGTGGCTTGTAAAGAGCGGTGAGGAGAAAAGATGACCCCTCTACTCCAACTTCAATTATCAGGTACTCCAAAATAGAATTGTCTGGGGATTTGCAGAGAATTTTGTGTTTAATCCCCTCCCTCAGGTAGATTGCAACACCTAACGAATTCTTTCTAGAGCGGTCATGTCTAATGAGCTTAAACCCAGGTAAGGCTACAACAGAGGATCTGATAGAAGGTTTCAGCCACGTTTCAGAAATCATTATCGCCTGCACGGGGCTGCTTCCAACATAGTATTTGATGTCATCTACGTGACGAGGCAGGCTCTGAGCATTAAATGATAGAACAGGAAAGCAACCCGCACCAGATGTCCGAATGTCATTTTCTAGGCGGTCACACACAGGCAGAAACAAGGGGGCATTAGCATTTAATAAAGAGACATTATTGCTCGAAGCACTTGAGGAATCCAAATTCATGGAGGTTTGCAGGAGTGAGGGCCCTGGACTAGACTCCATGAGAAGGGGAACCGCGAAAAACCAGAACACAGACAGAAACAGGATACACCACAGTGCAGTAAATCTCAGAACTAATATAAGAGAAATGGACAGATAAAAAATGGAAACCCGAAATAGAAAAAATATGAGAGAAGGGAGTAAGGGAGATGACGAAGATATAGGACAGACAGATCATAGAGATATACAGACAGCTCTTACAGTGAGAATAAAATTGGAAGAATAATACAGCCAATGGCAGCAATATCAAGGAATATGGCATCATGATAAACACAAGGCAAGTAGCGACTCCTAGGACTCCCCTGACATTATGAACTAAATAATAACAAACAATGTATTACATGAGATCAAGCACAAACCCGTCAATAAACACAGAGAATGACAGCAACTATATATACGTACATGTGTCGTAACAAAGATTCACTAAGAAATAGGTGGAAAGGTATGTAAATGAAATTATAAGAAAACACCTTAAGAGTTGTGATTAAACAAAGTTTGTAAGCAAGTAGCGCATAGGTAAAAGGGAGCAGTCATAACGTAGAACTGAGGAAAAGAAGCGAGGTGGGCAAATAAAAAGGAAGGTACATAGATGATTATAACAAAAGATGAGTCTTGGTTTATGAAATTAGGATGGCATTGAATAAAAAACTGGAAATCGTCAGCAAAGAGATGGTAGGAGGCAAATTGAAGGGACTTATGAATATCATTCATAAAAAGAGAAAACAACCCAGGACCCAGTATTAAACCCTGAGAAACACCATTATCCAAATTAAGGGAAGCCGAACTTGCATTACCGCACCTCACAGATTGAGAGCGACCGGTAAGGTAGGATCTCACAAATCCAGCTGCAGAAGAACTAAATCTGAATTTATCAACCAACTTCGACTGGAGCAAATCAAAGTCAACTGAACCAAAGGCATTTAAAAAATCCAGCAGAACGAGGATTGTACATTTGCCCCTGTCAATGCCTTCACATATAGTTTCAGTGATATTCAGCAATGTTGACAGACAACTGTGTCCACTTTGGAAGCCTGATTGAAGAGGGGAAAGAAATTTTTTAGATTTAATGTGCTCCAAAACCTGTTTGTTAATTAAATATTCAAGAATATTTGAAAGAGCCGGGAGAACGCTAATGGGACGATAGTCTGATAAGGCTACAGGTTTACTGTTTTTCGCCAATGGAATAACTGTAGCATGCTTCCATGTCGAAGGAAATTTTGAAGACGTCAGACATGCACTAAAGAGATAAGTAAAATGAGAAAGAACTACAGGTAATAATCGTATGATAAAAGAAATGGGGATACCATCTGATCCTATTGCCTTAGACTTCTTAGAGCAAGCAGCAATACACACATCATTATCATCAACATTTTTGAAGGCGAAACTATCCAAGTCAGAATCATCGGGTAGGGCCAGGTCGCCAACAGTAGGAGTGGTAGATGGGTAAAGCCCTGCAAAATGGTGGTTCAACTCATCTGGTTCATACATTATATCATTTTCCAAGCTACCCTTTCCGATTCCAATATTCTTAAATGTTACGCCAATGTGTCTTGGAATCCAAAGAACGATCAAGTTTCGAGTGAAGCAGCTTCTTTTTATCACGTCTAACAAGAAAAAGCCGTATCCTCAACACTATTACAAAGCTTCATCATGTCCAAGTCCAACGATACAGCATAATCTAACAATTTCTTGTTGTAAATATTATTAAAATTACGTTTTGTGACAGTGGTCTTGGGGAATTTAATGTTAGTTAACTTCAAAACAGGAATGAGCATTTTGTGATGAGAAATTCCAGGGACATCAAACAGCTCAAAGGCCTTAAGCTTGTTAGGGTCTTCAAGGATACATAGGTCGATTTTACTATTAGAACCACCCAAAGAATGAGCTGGTCCAAAATCGAGAATGGACAGTCCAAAAGTTGATAACATGTCGTTAAAATGTAAGAGGGCATTCGAATTATGAACAGGGTTAAGATTAAAGTCACCCAGAAGAATGACTTGATCATATTGATAAGCAAGACTAGCCAGGATTGGTTCAAGCTCAAGAATTTCGATTCGATTATAAAGAGGGCGTTAAATTACACCAACAAGTATTCAGCTAGAATTTATTGTGACGGCGACAAATAAGTATCCGACTGAGTACATTGGCTTACCATTAGACTCCAGAACAATCTCATATTTATAATTTGATCGAAGGTAAAGAGCAACACTTCCACCCCCAAACGTTGATGATCATTACGTATCAATCGGAAGCCAGGCATATCAACGAATTTATTGGGTATAGTAGATTTAAGCCACGATTCACAGATAGCCAGGCAAGAAATGGGGCAGTCATGGGTATGTTGTCGATTCGTCGGTGTGCTCAACCAAAGATGTGTGGGTAAATATGAATGAGCGTCTATATGAATGTGTGAAAGAGTGGATGGACTTATAAATAGCCTCAGAGTCAGAGCCAAATCAACGAAAGGAGAGGTAGTAGTGGAGGAGTAATTATTATTTGACTGGAATGATGAATCGTCCAGAGCACCACTGTTAAGACAGAAGCTAGATCACCACAATCCATCGCTCACAACGACCCACCACAGAGACCCAGAATACCAAAAGGCAAAATGACATAGGAAGGGAGAAATAGCAAGACAAGATTCAAAATAAAACCAAAGAGAATTTGACATTATAAACATTTTAAGGAGCAAAAGAGTCAACTATTGAGCTCGTGGTATTTGTTAATTTAACTGCAGAATGGCTTGCTCTGAATATTAATATACAAGGAAGAACATGGAATCAGGACAGTTAGAATGGAAAGAGCATCATCCTACGCAAATTTTAGAAATAAACAAAAACTGAGAGCATGCTAAACTATCGAGGCTACCGTAGATAAGTAATAGAAAAAAGTTGGTAACAACAAAGCATTATAATGGCACTAATAAAAGCTGCATTTCGAAAAATAAATAAAAATGAACCAAGTATCCATAAATTTAGTCAGATGTAACTGAGGATAATAAACACCCTAGAAACACATGTATCTAGGTTCATCACATCCCGAGTATCAAGTACCTAAGTATGTACTGAAAGGCAAATAGTATTGAACTGAATATATGAATGAAAACAAACAATGAATTAATATTAATAGGAAAAAGTTAAGGTAAATAGGATATGTAACTGAAGAATAACAATGAAGTAAAGAGAGACAAATTGCTCACGTAGAGGAATTTTTACAGGTAAATTCAGCCATAGACACCGCCAAGTGAACTCTGCCATCATCAAACCACTTGATCACACCGTTTGTTGACCAAAAATTTTTGGGAGAGAATTTGTTCATTGCTGTTGAGCAGAAATGAGTCGATGTCTTGGTAAAAGATCTTCAGTTACCAGTATCCCTGATCCTTATAGATTTTTCTATAGGCGCAAGATATCAGTTTTAGAGCTATGTTTGACAAATGTGACTACAATGGGCTGAGGACGAAGAGTGGGTGCCTTCTGGTGCTTGGAATCGGGAACTTTACGATTGGGGTAGCAGGCTTCACACAAGTGTTCAAAACATCAACAATAAACTCCAAGGCAACCTCGCCAGATACACCACCCAGCTGTGTGTGGTTAACGTTATCAGAGGCAGTGGTCATCTTCTCAGAAATACCACAAACACAGATTTGTTTTGATGGCTGGTCTAATTAGCATCGTCTAGTGCCCTTAATCATTTCTAGTGCAGAGTTTCACAGCAAGCTCTTGTAGTTATTTTGATAATCTTGTCAATATTGGTTTTCAAGTGAGTTTCAAATGATGCCAGAAAGTGATCCTCTATAGTCAAGCCTGTTGTAAGTTTCTGCATAATATTATTAACGAAAGAAGTTGAGTCCTATTTAGAAACGGTTGGCTTACGAATTTCCTGTATAACATAGGTAGGAGTCTGGCAGTTTCTTCGGGGTAGCGTGTTTACGAAACTCCTACTGGGATCCATGTTGCTCATCTGGATTGGGTAATCGGACAAACACGAGGCAAATAGCAAAATTTCACAAAATAAAACTTGCACAGCTGTTGAACGTTAAAGAAAAAACTGCAAGAACTTGAAATGGATGGGCAAAACCGAGTAAAGTTACAGAAATATATTCACAAACTACTGAGCACAAACACTCTACTAAAGAGGAGCCGCCTTTTTATCTGATATACACTGGACAATTATACCTTGCGCTTTAGCATCATCCATCTTCCAAAGCCGTTGCATGGCAGCATCATTGTCGCCCAGCATCTTGGTGTATATTTTATCCAAAACCCCATTTCTCTGCAGGAGTTTTACCACTCTGAACAACCAGTTCTCAAAGCCTTTTCCATCAAACAGCTTGATGTTTACAGGTTGTGATGTAGGAGCAGAAATAGCGAAATTAGGTGAATGAGGCCGGGAACCAACCTACCCAAAGGAACACGAGGAAACCGAAGGACTGACAAAAATCGACACAACTTTTCACTTACTTTCACAAATTTAAAACTCAGTAACATTCTAGCCCATAACCAGTAGGGTTTTCCAGAAAAAATACAACAAAATAACGATATAAAACGAAATGAGTTTTAATTAATACAAAGAGTAAAAGGTTACATGAGCAGGAGAAAGACTCTGATCACAGGACTGCAATTTAAAATACCGCTGAGGGTGGGGGAGGACTCCTGTCAGGGGTGCCAACCATTCAATAGGCGTTTGTAGGATTGGCGATATTTGACAAAATGAAAATTACAAAACAAGTTGGCTCTTGACTTTTTTTCATAAAATGCCACGGCAAGACTCAGTTTTAGGGCTTCTGCCCCTCTTGCTTTGGTCATTCCCCTCATTTGTATTTTAGTTTTATTAATCCTCTCAAATCTTTCTTTCTTTTTTTTGTGATATTACCTGATTTGGGGGATAATTATCTATAATAGCAGGAACTTGAGAATTCCGAGGTGACAGTGAAGTCGAGTTGGGTTGAGAAAAGAGCCAGCAGGGCACGGATAATGAAAATTGATAAAAACGCAGCTAGATCGCTCTGGAAATCCCTCCACCGTGGTGAGGCCGTAGACACAAGAGACCAAGAATGGGCAGAAAAAAAGGTGAGCCATGGGAACTTGAACGCGTACGATTCAGAAAATTAAATTGATTTAGATCAAATTCGGATGTTCAATTTGTCTGTAATAGACACTTTTTATTCGTTTATTGACTCGTATACCTACTACTCAGTTATTAGTATAAGTTAAGAGCATTTAATAAAGCTAAGAAAGCAATTTTGTCAGAACAGACCTTAGTTCACTTCAATCCAAAGTTACCTTTAATATTGGAATGCGATGTATCCAATTACGGAGTAGGAGCAGTCCTATTACACAAATTCCCCAATGGTGAGGAAAAACCAGTCAGTTTTGCATCCAGGGTACCTACTAAGTAGAGCTGAAGCGAAGTATGCTGTCCTTCACGAGGAAGCATTGGCGATATACATTGGTTTAAAAAAGTTTTACGAATATTTAATGGAACATTCCATTCATTATTCACTCCGACCATAGGCCATTATTAAGTTTGCTAGGTGGAAGGCAAGGTACCTCAGGTGGCAGCAGGTAGGCTGCAACGCTGGGCTAGATTTTTGTCTAATTTCGATTACCACCTCGAATATATCAAGGGAGAAAAGAATAGGGCAGATGTTCTTTCTAGGTTACCAATAAAAGATGCGTTGAAATTTGAAAGTGAAGATCACATTTATTTTAATTTTGTGGAAGACCTTATACCAGTTAGTTATCAACAAATTAAAATGGAAAAGTAGCAGAGATATATACTTTAGTAAAATTTTAATCGAAAATCCGAGTGGAGGATTAGAAGGGGTAATCAAATTTTAAAAGAGCTCCATGGTTCTCACTTGGGAATTTCAAAGATGCAAGCCATAGCTCGTTCCTATTGTTGGTGGCCTAAATCGGATCAAGACATTGTTGATTTGTGTAAGAATAGCAAAATATGCCTTGAATCCAGACCTGAACGACCTAAAGCAATCATAGGTGAGTGGCCAGACACAAACTTACCCTTTCAAAGAGTCCATTTAGATTTTTCAGGCCCGATATTCAATAATGAAATGTTCTTAATCATGATTGACGCGCACACTAAACGGCCCGAAGTATTTGAGGTACCTGTGGTGAATTTCACACCACACAACGCTTCGACGGCCCTTTTAAGGGCCACCAAAGATCAAGCTAAACACTCACTACGTGAGTCAAGCTATTTAAGACAGCGAAATACGCCAGAAAAATTACCTTCCAAACATGACAGGAAAACTATACAAACAAAGATAACAAGAAACACAAGTTTCAATAATAATGAGAAAATGTCCTTCAAACAGTCAAGGACATTTTACTCAAAGTACTACGGACCAAGAACGGGCGCGCACAAGGTCCTAACGGGAGTCAGTACTCCCGAACTAAAACAAGCCAAACGCTCACTGCGAGAGAGGAGTCCCGCGCGCCGGCAAGTTGACACGGACAACTCGCCTTCCCGCTTAGTGCCCTTGGCTCCTGCAAGGACGCACGTGGCAAGGACAAGTCCACCTAAAATGCCCTTGAGGCGGGAAGGTCACAAAACTCGCAATACCATTGGCCGGTGGAGACTGAGTGCTCTAGTGGCGGACGGGAGAAGTTACCACTTCGCCTTGTCACAAACAGGGCGCGAATAACTGCCGCCAAATAGAACAGCCAATGACAGAGCACCCGGGCGGAGCAGGAGGTATGAATATGGCACCCGACGGTCCTGCCGGGCATACCGTTCCTGACCAGTCCACGAAGAAGAATTCCTCTCGAGAAGAAGAACCTCCAAGGAAGAAGCCTTCCTCAAGAGAACCAGCTGCGATCCAACTCCACTCGTGCTCACAGGCTTTGGGATCAAGACGCTCATTCCAGCGAGCATACCTACCTACGACAAGAACTTCCAGACCTTCACATAGGTCTGGAACCTTCACATTGGCCTTTTTGCCCGGCCGTCTGACATCCCTATCAAGCCCTCGTATAAAGCCAAGGCCCTAGGCGGGAACGGAATTCGCCACTCTGCTCTGGACCAGCAAGCCCTCGCCACCGGGTTACACTTTGTAACCGTCCGAGAGGTTTGAGTCCGGGTAACCCTCAAGAAGGTGCACGCACCGGGTTACCTAGTGCGAGGATCCTGGGCTCGTAGGAAGCTTCAATAGGACCCCGTGTTCAATAGGAGGCCTCACCTCCTAGCACCCCGGTCCGCACGTTCAAATAGTCCTTATCAGGACTAAGAGGATAACAAACCTTCAGTCCTTTTCAGGACTTGAGTCGCTCTCTAGGTAAGCGAACTCACGATTCTCCCGGAGATGGAACGGTCTCCAACTTTCCACTCTCCCGGGACGAAATCACCACAGGGCAACACAGAAGCTAGCCTTCCAGTGACCAATGCACTTGCCCAAGCGGACCACGGCGGAATCAACACAGCCGGTGTACCAACGCTCGAACCCCCGAGCACAGTGCCAACGTCTGACCATAGAGGCTTTTCTCTATCTTCTCTATCAGAAGTCTCGATACAAACTAAGCGTCCTTTTCAGGACCTACAAGGGTTTTCCTACACAAACCCGGACTCTGCTTACCGATCCACATTCGACAAACATTACCTATATGGCAATTTGTTCGACACTCAGCTTTCAGCTATACACGCTGTCAAGGAAGCACACGGCCTTCCATTCAACACCTCTTTTCAGAGGACAGACACAGCAGCCTACGAAGGTCCAACCACGGGCTTCCGCCCTCTTCAGTCGTCTTCCACGACACCAAAAGTCCCCTACGACTACGGTCCTTTTCAGACCCAAAGACTAGATACCATAAAGGGTTTATATCAGATAACCACGTCTCCATATTCACCCCCTTTTCATACCCAAGGGAATAACCCACATGATCCTACCGCGGATCATTATTTCTCACAAAACTCTCCACTGAGAGTACCAACTCCCAGCCAAGTATATATAAATTCACCCAAAGGGGTGAATCCGCATAACCAACCGACAAATCCACTACACTACCAAAGGCTGATACTTACCACACGTTATCTAGGTTGCGTGAAGCACAAGGTAGATTTGGGTTATCTAAAATACTTGTTACGGACGTTGCAACTTTTTTCCCGAAATGTTTGAGAACAACAAAGGTGTAACATCGCCACCTTACCATCCCGCTACGAACGGTGCGGCTGAAAACTTGGTGAGAATATTCAAGTATTCTCTATCGAAAATGTTGAAAGATTCAAGTGTTCCAAACCTAAATACTAGGTTGCAAAAGTTTCTGTATATGTATAGAAACGCCCCAAACACTACTACAAATAAATCCCCCGCAGAACTTATGTTCAACAGAAAATTATTACTAGGTTTGATCAGCTGGGGAAAAGTACATTCAAAACCCAACAACATAACAGCAGACTGATAACATATACCCAAAATAAAGTGTTTCATTCAAACGAAACAGTTTATGTTTAGGAATATAAACATCCTAACAAGAGGGGATGGATTCCAGCAAAAATTGCTGAAGCAATTGGGAAATCTATTTTCTTTTGTGAAACGGAAGATGGAAGAGTTTTTAAGACATGTCGACCAGATTTTACCATTAGGGCAATTCTTTAAAATGAAAAACATTGAAATCAAAAACACAATTTGAGAAAGTCAACGGTGGTTCTAGCGGAAATGGTAACCCATGCCAATAGTAGGTAGGTACGGGCGTCCAAGAATGGAACGCAGAGTAACTGAACCCTACCCAAATTTCGCGGAAAACTCCTGGTAAATCCAGTAGGACATCCATTAAACCTCCCAGAAAAAGCCTTAATGCCGGCAACAATGTGTTACGCTCCAGGAAAATAACTCTCACAGTCAAAGAGGTTTGATCACCCTGGCCTCTTAGCTCTGGTCGTTAGAGCGTTGCAACTCCGGGAAATTAATAATAATTTCTCGTAGTTGTGACGACGCGAGTTCGAACTCCTGTCGAGGTATCAAATATTTTTGGGCCGTTACAGTGGCGCAGCCGAAATAGGACCCGAAATCATACGAAACAATAATTAATTAAATCCCTCTCGAGCCAAAAGACTGTAAACATCACATTTCCTGTTGTTATGCCTTTCATTTCCTCACTTACTTGAGTCAAAACACACCGTGACAATGACCTCGCTCGACTGCTGACTTGTTCCAGCGAGCATCTGCTGAGCCAGCGGCCTGCAGTTACACTTCGTCATTCGTCCGACCCCAAACCAGCCGAGACGGCTGGTATTTGACTCCGGGGAAATGTTACGCTCCAGGAAAATAACTCTCACAGTCAAAGAGGTTTGATCACCCTGGCCTCTTAGCTCTGGTGGTTAGAGCGTTGCAACTCCGGGAAATTAATAATAATTTCTCGTAGTTGTGACGACGCGAGTTCGAACTCCTGTCGAGGTAGCAAATATTTTTGGGCCGTTACAAATGCTTCAGCTCTGAATTGTCACTTGCGCTCAATTCAAATAGCCCAAAAACTGCTACTGAAAATATCCAAACTTCAATATAAAAGAGACTTAATTCCATCCATTTCCCAAATTTTTCGACTACAAACAATAAAATTTTACTTAAAGAGACCCGAACTGCTGACGAAAGTAACCACCCGGACAAATCCTCGCCGCCCCATGAAATTTGAAATACCCTACAGACGTACCCAAGTTGGCCAAAACCACATTTCATCTCTTGGTCCACGATTTTTAAATAAACTACCTGATGACGTGATGAGCAATCACTCATCCAAGATTGGACAAATTAAAAAACTAAAAACATGGAACTTAATGCACTAAATACACTACCTGATGACGTGATGAGCAATCACCAAGATTGGACAAATTAAAAAACTAAAAACATTGAACTTAATGCACTTATGGTTGTGATGTTGAGTGTTTTTAGAGTACTATAGAACTATAGTGCCTGCCTCAAGCTGTTTTCTATACCTATATTACCTATATTCTATACATTCTATATATAGAATGGTAGTGCTAAAGAATAGAATGTTTTTAGAGTACTATAGAACTATAGTGCCTGCCTCAAGCTGTTTTCTATACCTATAATACCTATATTCTATACATTCTATATCTTTAGTAGTGCTAAAGAATGGAATGTATTCAACTGCTCTGTGAGAAGTTCTACCCCACTGAAAATACCCACACACAGGCACCTGCCTATGTGGGATTTCAGAAAGATTTGACAATTATAGTTCTATTTTCTTTTGTTCACATACATATTTTCAAGCACTGTTCTGTCATTGTTATTATTTTCTGAAATAAAAATACATTCTAATCTGAAATCTGAATCTGAAAAAAATCTGAATGGTTCAGAAATTCCAAATAAAGATTCTCCGGAAACAAGTCTCGAAAAACCTTGGAGTACACCTATTGCCGTTGATAGGTCAAGGAGAGAAGAAAAACCTACAGAAAAATAGCTATGAGTAGAGAAAAAGGTTGATAAGGAGAAAAATATACATTTGTTAAGTAATTATTAATAACCAACCTGAACAATTATCATTTGACATGAAGGTACTTCACGGTCTTACATTGAAATGTAGGCACTAGTCAATTACTTTCCGTTTTTCACTCCCGATTCACTTGTTATGGCACATTTTCATTTACTGTACAATATTGAACCACTACTGAAGAAAACTATTTACGTTCGATGCAAAAGATTCGTTTGATTTTCCAGTATGAAAAACTACCTGTATCTTCTGTATGTCTGTCTTCTCCAATTATTGACCGTAGACGAGCCGTGTGGTCACCGTTTTCGTGAAATGTTATGCTAATTGTTTTGATTGCTGTAAAAACAGGGACAGCGCGAACGCAGTCCCAACTTCTTACCGAAAATGATATGCCCGAGATATTCGCATGGGTCAACCGTTCCGAAGTGCAATGGAAGCGCCTCACCCTCACTTTATTCCCGATCATCTCATCATGGAAGAAGAGAGGAGAAGATTCTCTTCTTCCATGCATCTCATCTTCAATCTTTGAGTATTGATAAGATGGAGGGCTATTAGTGGTGTTTCAGGCAGTCAAACCATACGTGCCACTACTGTCGTTTGGGGTCTAGGAATTGACCAGGGTCAAAATGGCCGAACACTGATCAGTTGATGTAAGATGTGATGTTGAGCTTGGGGTTATCTAAGAGGGGTTATATTTACCTAATGGTATAAATTTGAAAATAATAATAACTTTCTCCATTGATTTAGCCGGACAAAAAAAAGGTCATCAACAAAACTAAATCACGAAGCGAAATTTGCGTGCTGTGGTGGGGTAAACGTCAAGTGGAGGGGCCACTGTATAAAAATACGATAGGCTAAATGTCACTTGATAATTTAAACTTCACATTAGATTCAACTACTTTTGTAGTTCTTATAGTTAGGAGAAATAAGGGAAAGATGATGAGGAAGGTATGCAGGACTTAATAGGATTACTTATTTAAAAAAAGAAAAAAAAAATAGGAGGCACCAAGATTTGGGCATGGGCACCAAAGTATGTACATACTAACATCTAGACAGTTACGTCTACATACATAAATTTATACTAAAATGTAACAATAATAAGTAATATATCAAACAAAACTTAAATTACAATAAACCGCTTTGTCATTTGAATTTGAAAAAAGTGTAAGGGGGGGGGGGTCAATTGCAAAGCCAACTCGACTGTAGTGTGATGTATGCCTTGACAGGGGCATCTTCAGTTGTCATCTTCAGTGGCACCTACTGTCCTGTACAAGTAAGATGAGTAACAGACACAATTCGATATCTTATGTTCTCCCAAATCCGTTATTTATTTTCATCGTTTAATCCTTAATTTATTACAAAAACTCACAGCTATAAAATAAAAAAAACTAAACTTACATTAAACAGATTTCATCCACCTTCCTGTTTCCAGCAAGTAGTGGAGATGAAAATTGTTCCAGCACATAGAGAGCTAAACAAGATAGGTACCTACCCCTTTGAAAAAAATGAATGTAGGCTTGAAGAAAACAACGAAGTTAGGTACCATTTACTAGAATAAAAAGATCATTAGGTACTGTTAATACATCCAGTAATAACCATTTGATGGGAGACCCTATGAGTCCATTGCTCAAGTACGAATCTAACCTGTCCCCAAAATTGGCGAATGCTATGTCAACAAGAATGGAGCCTGAATGGAGGTCATTTACCGGCAAGCATAGGTGTCTACGGAGCTAGCAAATGCGCTTTAAGGAAATGATTGATGAAAAGGGAGTTGAAAGTGAATAGATCGAACTACATGCAGATCCTCCCTGTAATACAGGAGCTCAATATGCAGTATGAAAACTATAAACCATCCCAAGCCAAGAAGTTCGGTATCTTGGGACAGTGAATGCCGAGAGAGATAAGCCGAAGCGTAATCCGTGAGGTTTAGGGTTAGTGATAGCCAAATCAACCTGGGTGGGGAAAAAAAAAAAAATCCGGGGACGGAAAAGGACTCATTGTTTGAAAAGGTTCCATTAAGATTGTCCCGGAAAGCGCCTTATGGAAATGACGGACTTCATCCAAAACATCAATACCAGTCGAGGACAGCTTATGAATTTATTAAGAAGTCAGTCAAAAAACACATCTCAAGCAATGCAATTTGAATTTTCCTTTGAAGATTTAAACCAAAGCACCACAAGTCAGATATTTTTCATTGAAACGTCTTGGAGTGGAGAAGACCCCAACTGAGGTGCATTATACACTCAGTGATCTTGGAATTCCTAGGAAAAGGATTGACAAAAAAGCAGATAACGAAAAAGGTAATACTGATCTAGTTCCAATTTTAATGCGGATGGTACAAGATGCAAAGAGAAATTAGTTGGATGAAAGACGAAAGAACATTCGTCTCAAGCTGATTGAGTCACATCCCAAAAATAAAGTAACTTTATCTGATGGAAGAGATGATTATGAATCAAACACTGTAAATTCCAATCAGGTGAAGTCACGTTTTGGGCGTGTAAGTACAATGAAATCTTCATTTAGCAATAAAGAGAGATCGGGAGTAAACTTTAAAAATTACAATACCAAGGGTAATGCAGTTGGGAAAGCTCGTGTAGGACATGACAAACCCGAGAGCAATAAATGTGTGATCAAGAGTGTTACTTGGAAAGAAGTGCCTACCTAATGGCAGCTAGAAGGTCGACTGAAATTCAGAAGAATGGAGGCACGAAAAATTATGATGGATCGATGAAGATCAAATCCCAATGTATACCTACTGCTGCCTCGAAAACTATCGTTAGAGATATTGTCTCTGTTACATCTGTGAGAAACGCTGCAAACGGTGAATTGAGGCCTAAATCTAAAGAAATAGGGGGTATTGACAAGCAAGTTGAAGGAGATATGGATGCATCTATGGTTCCTAGCCATAGCATGTGGCATGAATTGAGGAGCAATAGACCTCCACCTTAGTTGTTGCCTTGTAAGATTAATGGAGCCTCTCATTGATCTGCGCAGCTATAAATCTGCTTACAACCCAATCAGATTCGACCTCCTTATACTAACCCCACCCTTTCCTATTCATGTTCATCGTTTAAATCCTCAATTTATAAATAGAACTTACAGCCATTAAAAAAAAAGAAGCTAGAGTATCATTAAACAGAGCTCATCCATCTTCCAGCTTCCTGCGAGTAGTGGATATGGATTCTAACAGTAGATTGAAACTTTCCAAAATTGTTCCAGCACATAGAGAACTAAACAAGATACCACTATGGAAAAATAGACGAAGGCTTGAAGAGAACGACAAAGTTACCATTTACGAAAAAAAAAGATCATTACTGTTAAGAGTACATCCAGTGAAAACCATTTGATGGGAGACCCTATGAGTCCATTGCTCAAGGCATAAATCTGACCTGTCCCCAAAATTGGCGAATGCTATGTCAACTAAAATGAAGCCTGAAGGTCACATACCGGCAAGCACAGGTGTCTACGGAGCTAGCAAAAGCGCTTTAAGGAAAGGATTGATGAAAAGGGATCTGAAAAAGAATAGATCGAATGACGTGCAGATACTCCCTGTAATAGGTACTGGAGCACAATATGCAGGATGAAAACTATAAACCATCCCAAGTCAAGAAGTTCGGTATCTTCGGACAGTGAATGCCAAGTTAAGCCAAAGCATCACCAAACGAGCATTGAAGTGTAAGGAGCAAAAGAGGCTTGGTGGAAAATGAGGCCCAAGTACAGGGAAGTCCATTCAACCCTATTCCCAAATTCTTGCTTGAAAAAAGCGTCGGATAAATCAAGCTTTAGTAAAAAATCCGTGAGGTTTATGGTTAGTGATAGCCAAATCAACCTGGGTGGGAAGAAAGCCCCAAAAAAATTCCAGGGATGGAAAAGGACCCTTTGTGGGGAAAGGTTCCATCAAAATTGTCCATGAAAGCGCCTTATGGAGATGACGGAAAGGGTACTTGTGGTTGTGAGGATAGAGAATACAACCATGGAACGTATGGATTCTTTGGGGGGAGATGGAATTAATACTCGTAATATCATCCACACAGAAACAGCACCAAGAATTATACATGAGCAATTGATCAAAAACCTACACTCCATCCAAAACATCAATACCAGTCGAGGACAGAGTATGAATTTATTAAGAAGTCTGTCAAAAAACACAACTCAAGCGACACAATTTTTATTTTCTTTTCGAGATTTAAATCCAAGCATCATGGGCCCACATGTTAGATCTTTTTCATTAAAACATCTTGTTGTGGAGAAGAGCTCAAATGAGGTGCATTATGCACTCAGTTATCTTGGATTTCCTAAGAACAGGATTGACAAAGAAGCAGATAACGAAAAAGGTAATACCGATCTAGTTCTGATTGGGGTGTGGATAGTTCAAGACGCAAAGAGAAATTTGTTGTATGAAAGACGAAAGAACTTTCGTCTCAAGCTGATCAAGTCACATCCCAAAAATAAAGTAATTTTATCTGATGCAAGACATGATAATGAAACAAACACTGCAAATTCCAATGAGGTGAAGTTGTGTTCTGGGCGTGTAAGTACAACGAAATCTTCAATCAGTAATAACGAGAGATCGGGAGTAAACTATAAAAATTACAATACCAAGGGTAATGCAGTTGGGAAACCTCGTGTAAGACGTGACAAACCCGAGAGCAATAAATCTGTGATCAAGAGTGTTACTTGGAAAGAAGTGCCTAAATAATGGCAGCTAGAAGGTCGACTGAAATTCAGAAGAATTTCTCGCCTCGAAAACTATCGTTAGAGATGTCTCTGTTACATCTGTGAGAAACGCTACAAACGGTGCATTGAGGCCTAAATCTCAAGAAATAGGGGGTATTAACGAGCAAGTTGAAGGAGATGTGAATGTATACGGAACCTAGCCACATCAGGACACAAAGCCTTAATAGACTTCCCTCTCGCAAACCCCATTTGAGCATGATCCGCAGTGTTAATGACGACAGCAGTAGTTCACCTGGAGAAATTCATAGAGCGCATAGGAATTCATTAACGGTCAGACCCAAAACGCATCCAGATTTGAAGACTGCATCTTCGGTCAAGCGAGGGGAAGTCTTCAGCTCTATCAAAACTGGATATTGATTCGAAACGCCATACATACGAAGATGCTGGCGCCCTACACAGAACTCAAGGAGGACAATGTTGTTATTGGTTTCATGCGAGTGATGTTTACTGGTAGTTGATAAAAAGTTCAGTTCTAATTTGAAAGCAGCCCAAGTTGTTGTCATTTGATAATATGTACCTAGTACTGTTCACAACCAAATCAATGTCTCAGGAACATTAAATAGGTTGTTATAAAACCAAAGTGGCACTTGTGGCAGCATTTATTCTAGTGCAATAGCCCTCCACCTTATTTGTTATCTTGTGAAATTAATGGAGCCTCTCATTGATCTGCGCAGCTATGAAATCTGCTTGCAACCCAATCAGATTCGACCTCCTTGTACTAACCCCACCCTTTCCTATTCATTTTCATCATTTAATCCTTAATTTATTAAAAGAACTTACAGCCTTTAACCAAAAAATTTAGACTATCCTTAAACAGATCTCATCCATCTTCCTGTTTCGAGCAAGTAATGGAGATGGAGTCAAAAAGTAGATTGAAACCCTCCAAAATTGTTCCAGCACATAGAGAGCTAAACAAGATACCACTATGGAAAAATGAATGTAGGCTTGAAGAGAACGACGAAGTTACCATTTACGAGAAAAAAAGATCATTAGGTACTGTTAATACATCCAGTGAAAACCATTTGATGGGAGACCCTATGAGTCCATTGCTCAAATATAAATCTGACCTGTCCCCAAAATTGGCGAATGCTATGTCAACTAAAATGAAGCCTGAAGGCCACATACCGGCAAGCATAGGTGTCTACGGAGCTAGCTAAAGCGCTTTAAGGAAAGGATTGATGAAGAGGGAGTTGAAAGTGAATAGATCAATTGACTGCAGATACTCCCTGTAATACAGGAGCTGTAATTCGGTCATACATTGAAATGCAGGTACTAGACAATTACTTTCCGTTTTTCGCTCCCAATTTACTTGTTGTGGCACATTTTTATTTCCTGTTCAATATTGAACCACTACCGAAGAAAACTATGCACGTTCGATGCAATAGATTCGTTCGATTTTCCAGTATGAAAACCTACCTGTTAATAATTATACTAAACTTTAATCATCTCATCTTCTGTATGTCTGTCTTCTCTAGTTATTGACCGTAGACGAGTTGTGTGGTCACTGTTTTCGTGTAATATTATGCTAATTTACTTGATTGTTGCTTAAACAGGGACAGCGCGAACACAGTCCCAACTTCCTACCAAAAATAATATGCTTGAGATATTCGCAGGGGTCAACCGTTCCGAAGTGCAACGGAAGAGCCTCACCCTCACTTGATTCACGACTCATCTCATTTCTTCAATTTATGTTAATTGCAATGGATAAACGGTGTGTTGTTGTCATCTTCAGTGGAATCTACTGTCCTGTACAAGCTAGATGAGAAACAGACAAAATTCGATTTCTTACGCTCTCCCAAATACGTTATTCATTTTCATCATTTAATCCTTAATTTATTACAAGAACTTACAGCCATAACAAAAAATCCAGACTATCTTTAAACAGATCCACCCATCTTCCTGTTTCCAGCGAGTAGTGGAGATAGAGTCTAACAGTAGATAGAGACCCTCCAAAATTGTTCCAGCACATAGAGAGCTAAACAAGATACCACTATGAAAAAATAAACGTAGGCTTGAAGAGAACAACGAAGTTACCATTTACGGAAAAAAAACCATCATTAATGTTAAGAACATCTGATGGGAGACCCTATAAGTCCATTGCTCAAGTATAAATCTGACCTGTCCCCAAAATTGGCGAATGCTATGTCAACTAAAAAAAAAAAAAAAAAAGGCGCTTTAAGGGAAGGTTCGATGAAAAGGGATGTGAAAATGAATAGATCGAACTACGTGCAGATCCTCCCTGTAATACAGGAGCTCAATATGCAGGATGAAAACTATAAACCATCCCAAGCCAAGAAGTTCGGTATCTTCGGACAGTGAATGCCAAGATAAGCCGAAGCTTCACCAAATGAGCATTGGAGTGAAAGAAGCAAGAGGCGTAGTGGAAAATGAGGCACAAGTAAAGAAAAGTCCATTCAACCCTATTCCCAAACTCTTGCTTGAAAAAGGTGTCTGAAAGATCGAGCTTTAGTAAGAAATCCGTGAGGTTTAGGGTTAGTGATAGCCAAATCAACCTGGGTGGGAAAAAAGTCCCAAAAAAATCCCGGGGATGGAAAAGGACCCTTTGCGGGAAAAAGTTCCATCAAAATTGTCCATGAAAGCGCCTTATGGAGATGACGGAAAGGGTACTTGTGGTTATGAGGATAGAGAATACAACCATGGAACGTATGGATTGTTTGGGAGGGGATGAAATTAATAATATCATCCACACAGAAACAGCACAAGGAATTATACAAGAGCAATTGATCAAAAACCTAGACTTCATCCAAAAATCAATATGTACCAGTCGAGGACAGAGTATGAATTTATTAAGAAGTCCATAAAAAAACACAACTCAAACGACACAATTTGAATTTTCTCTTGAAGATTTAAACCATCATGACTCACGCATCAGATCTTTTTCATTAAAACATCTTATAGTGAAGAAGAGCTCAAATAAGGTGCATTATACACTCAGCGATCTTGGATTTCCTAGGGAAAGGATTGACAAAGAAGCAGATAACTGAAAAGGTAATACCTACCGATCTAATTCTGATCTGAACGCGGATTGTACAAGATGCAAAGAGAAGTTACAATACCAAGGGTAATGCAGTTGGGAAAGCTCGTGTAGGACGTGACAAACCCGAGAGCAATGAATGTGTGATCAAGAGTGTTACGCGGAAAGAAGTACCTACCTACCTACCCAATGGCAGCTTGAAGGTCGACTGAAATTCAGATGAATGGAGGCACTAAAAATTATGATGGATCGATGAAGATCAAATCCCAATGTAAACCTACTAAAGCCACCTCGAAAACTATCATTAGAGATCTTGTCTCTGTTACATCTGTGAGAAACGCTACAAACGGTGCATTGAGGCCTAAATCTCAAGAAATTGGGGGTATTAGCGAGCAAGTTGAAGGAGATGTGAATGCACACGGTAATGCCATAGCAGGACACAAAGCCTTAACAGACCTCCCTCTCGCATACCCCATTTGAGCATGATCAGCAGGGTTAATGACGACAGCAGTAGTTCACCTGGGAAAATTCATAGAGAGGACAGGAATTCATTAACGGTCAGACCCAAAACGCATCCAGATTTGAAGACTGCATCTTCGGTCAAGCGTGGGGAAGTCTTCAGCTCTAGTAAAACTGGATATTGATTCGAAACGCCATACATACGAAGATGCTGGCGCCCTACACAGAACTCAAGGAGGACAATGTTGTTATTGGTTTCATGCGAGTGATGTTTACTGGTAGTTGATAAAAAGTTCAGTTCTAATTTGAAAGCAGCCCAAGTTGTTGTCATTTCATAATAATACTCTTCACAACTTGTATAGGTCATTTTTTCTTATTTACACTTCCCAACCAAGTGACAACAAAACAAGCGGCATTGTTTACTATATCCATTTATAACATAAATAAATATAAAACTACGACATGAATAGAAGAACAAGTACGAAAGAAATGCGTGATAAATCGAGAGCTTTCCAACGAGTGGTGAACGATTTTTGTCCGGTGAAAACTAAAGAAGTTTCATTTCCCCAGCAACGGCTTGGTTGTACGTGAAAATCAAAAGAAAACAACACCTAACTTGTTTATAGGTTGCGTGAAAAGTGAGATGAAAGTAGCGCCAATAATTGTGATGATTTCCGCTTACAACCGAGTCGTTGCTAGGGATATGATACTTCGTGGTTTTTCGTCCCACAAAATTCGTTGACCATTCGTTCGAAAGCTCTCGATTTATCCAACCATATTATGTTAACTACTGCGAAGTGCGTGGCCAACAAGCTGAGTTATGAGCATGGTTATATGAATAATTGTTTACACACAGGAGATCATTCTCAATAATTGATATTGTGAACATGATTGCAACCGCTTGTTAATTTCTGATGATTTCATTGAGCTGGTGTTTCGATTATGTGATTCATAGCAGGTGATCCGAATATTGCGAGAACGGTTTGATTTGTGAAGCGGTGGTTAAATCATTTTAATAGGTAATTTCTATACTTTACACTATAGGAAGCTGTAATTTCGTATGTAGCCTCTTTAGCCTTTTTCTATAATAAAGTGAATGTTTACTCGCGAGTTTCTATTAGGATCATCATCTCACAAGAGCTCAATCGTCGTGATCATTTCTATAATAAAGTGAGAGCGAGGAGCTAAAACATGATTCTATGTTTTTTACATTTTAGCAGTCAGGCTCAAAGTAATACATCCGGGGGGCCCAGGGGGGCGAAGCCCCCTGACGGGGTCAAGGGGGTTTCATTCTAATAACTAACTACCTACATATTTCATGTTGAGTTTATGTCGTGGCACAAATTATTATTGTTGTCACCTATCTCCCACGTACATTAGGTAGGTACCTACCGCTTACCTATTAATTTTTCTTTGTGAGCTGTCCGTCAACCCATCTAAATCAGTTGTGAAAAAAATCGGGCCGATTCTCGACATTTTTAGGGTTGGTAGGCTTTTGATATTAATTACGTATATTTCACCGGTTTTAAAAGATAATTCCCCTCCTCATCCTTCAATAATATGACGAGGTATACCTACCGATACGACAGGATGGGTCCCCCTAGCAGCAATAATCATTTTAACTCATAAAAAAAGCTCTGACGAGGCCCTATGGGCAAAAGCGCTAAGCTGATAATAAAACTACTAAAAAGAGAAGCTTCTCATTCTCACCCTCCGAAACCCAATGGTGAAATTCTCGACATTTTGAATCGATTCTCCGATACATTGGGGAAAAAAATATAAAAGTGTCGATACTTTTTAATTTAAAAAAATCGAATCTTTTCAGAATCGATACTTTTTGCCATCCCTACTCAGTGTTTTGCCGCAAATGACGTTGTGCTGAGCTATTGCTTAGGGCCATGTCATACGAGCGCTATTGCCGTCGCGCAGATGCCGTCGAGATAGCGCTGGAAAAATTACATGTCTTACGTGACGGCAAATGCGTCGCGTTGATGCCGTCCCGCCAACGCCAGGTGCCTGTCATACGTAGCGTCTTCCGGGCGCATTTGCCGTATCAAATATCGTAATGATCACTCCAAAGGTGTTCCAGTTGTTCTGCCAGTGCTCACGCGGCAAATGCGTCCCGCTGGCGCTAGCGCTCCGTATGACAGGGTCCCGGCGTCACGTGCGCCGCGTCGCTAACGCGACCATCCGCGTTGGCAGCGCTCAGTGTCTGGCTAACGCGGACTCGCCGACGGCATTAGCGTCCGTATGACATGCTCCATAAGAAACCCTATGCCGTGTTGGAGCGACTTTAACGCGACGGTATCTGCGCAACGGGCAATAGCGCTCATATGACATGGCCCTTAGATTCGGGCAGCTCTCATCACCTTATCAAATCGGATTTTGCAAACTTCCTTATAAACGCTGAGAAATCGGTTCAGAAAATTGCTGTTGCAAATAAAGGTGAATCAATCATTAACAACGGTCATCGGTGACCTTCCTGTGACAAGCATAGAAAATTCTAATAGGTATCTCGTTCAAAAATGTGTCCTACAGTTGCGTCGATTTATGTAGCAATTTGCTTTCTGTAAAGCGTATGGTAGAGAATGGATTAACAATAAACTTTGAGGGAGGTTTTGCTCGGATTTATAAAATCAGACATCTGATATTGAGTGTTGATAGACGGGGAAATTTATATTGGGTTACAGTCAGAGTTAGCCCTAGCTCCTTACTTCATCGCAGATGGGGTCAGTCAAGTAAATATCCTTCAGGGAATCCCATTTTTGAAGTGTCAGAAGTGTGTATCAAATCGAAACACTCACGTAAGCCATTTTTGGATGAGATTCCTGCTGATAGAAAGGCTACCAGCGTTTCGCACTGCATTAGTAGTGATGTTTGTGGAAAAATCAATCCCGTTTCATTGGGAGGAAAACATTATTTCGTTTCATTCTTGGATAAAAGAGAAAAGCGAAGTTGAAGTGTGTTTACAGAAGTATGTTAATCACGTAGAGAATCTATTTGGCAAGCGAACTGCCTACCTTGAAGTGGATGTGGGTGGTGAGTATCGATGGACTTCTCTCAACAGTTTTTGTGAGGAGAAAGGTATCGAAATTGTGTACAATATTTCTCGCCACCCAGAAAACAAAGGGCGTAGTGAGGGTTTTCGTAACACCATTTCGGAGATGGCTAGGTGCCTAATTTTTGATTCCGGGCTCAATAGGAAATGTGGGGTGAGGCTGTGCTCACTGCAGTGTACCTTCTAAATCGTTTACCCTCCCGTGCGATCCCTCAAGGTAAGACACCAGCAGAGTTGTGGTATGGGTACAGAACCAATCTTCCCGGCGCCTCCTCTCACTCCACCCACCGTGACCCCCTGCCAAGCGTGCGTGCGTGCGTAAGTCCAACACTCAAACCTCGAAAAAGACACTTTTTCGCCCGTTTTTGGCCCATAGCATCTATGCGAGTAAAGCGATCGGGATGGTTAAACGTTAGGACCAACTAGACCCCAAATGGAGTCTATGTGCGAAAGAACGGGTTTTTTTATACTTTTTTATGGCCCGGACGGCGGACGGACATTTCAAATTTGGATTCTACGCACCTTGAAACGTAAAGTGACAAAGTTTGAGGGGGGGTTATACAAATTTTTTGCTACACGATCACATAGGCTTATTATTGAAAATAATAAACCAAAAGGAAGTGGGTATGTTATAGTAATGTGCCTCGCATTCCATGTTGTAGTTTTCTATAGGCACATCTATCCGAGAGGGCTGTTTTTCGAATTAAATACTGAAGCGAATATAGTTACGATGATGTAGTTTAATCAATAGGTCCGTCTGTCATTAATTTGGTTTTTATTTTTCTAAAGTTTAATAAAAAGGGCAGACAGGCCTTTTCAGTAGTTTTCTAATAATTCAAAATGTCCAAATAAAGAAACATTGCAAAGATTGATAAATCACATTGTAGTGGATATATGTATGTTTTACTTGGTGTAGGTAGACCAAGTGGGACGTTATGAAAAGTACCCATGTCTCGATTCACCACACACATAATTCACCACACACATAAAAACAACTGCACTCTTGCACAAGACTAATTTTGTAATGCAAAACCTCATGTTGCAGAGTCCGCAACTGCCCGCGTTCTGTTTGACAGAGCCTCAAGTGTTCCTCAAATTTTGCACTCAAATGGTGTTGTAGTTATAGGCGATTTGTGTAGAAAGGCTATTTAAACTGAAAATAAATTCGTGTAATAATTTTCTTCGTTTTTTAATTTCAAACGGGAGATCAGGGGGTTTTCATTTATGTTTTGTCTCTTACCTACCTACTCCAAAACAGATCTTTATAAGGTAAAAAAAATCTCAAGCTTGATTAAACAACTAGATAGTACCTAACTTAGGTAGGTGCCTAGGCAACGGTAATATGATGATGAAATAATTTTGATTCCAGGAGAAGTGAACGAAGCGTATATAGATACACTTGCTGAGATGGTGAGGAAATCGTTGGAAAAATACCAACTCAAGAATGAGTGAATAATGACTGAAGAAAATCGAGCGAAATGAACCAAGTAAGTTTGTGTCTATGTAGGCTTACTTACCTATAGTAAAACGTAGGTAACTGTTTAGGAGAATTTCCTCAACATAAGTAAAATATACGTTATAGAATTGTCTTTAGCTTGCAAGTTCCTTTTGAGCTTTTTTCAGTTGACAGATAGGTACAGTTTTTCATTGGTTGGTATGTATGTAAGTACCTACCTATCCATAATACTAATAATTTTTCTAGCTGTCCTGTTGGCTACGTTGGCTACCTTGATGAGTTGTTCAATGAGTAGTCACTGGACAGTGGACACTCTATGCAGTGTCTTTTAGTGCAAAAATAAGAATGTGTGTCATGTGGTGCAGCAGTTTCCTCAGACTCACGGTGGCCTCATTCTACGTCACGATACTGTTGCCAAGTAGTTATCATGTGCTTTGTCATCCAGTGGTTGGGATGTTTAAAGGGACATGGCATGGCATGGGGGGTGGACATGGAGCAGACCTGGTGTGCTAAAATAAGTAAATATGATGGAAATGTCCTGCAGCAAGCGATAGCCAAGCTAAAAGGAATGCCGGCTAATAACATTAAGGTCATGAACACGACCGGGTCATGGCATAGAGTGTGGTTTGGGATGGGGTACTTCCTTTCATCCCACTCTCCCTCCTCCACCTTCTGCAACTTCCCTCATTCCTAGAGCCAGTGTTGAGCCTGGGTGTCCTCCCCACATCTTTTATCTATTTATTTTTTCAATTTAATGGTCCCCCCCCCACCTTTTGCTTTTGAGGGATATATATATCAGTGAGACAGTAGGTAGGTACTTAGGTACCTACCAGTATTACATTAACTGCATCATTTTATTTCACTAATAGAAATAGTACTTCTTACCACAATTCTAGGTACCTAGGTATTTGTAGATTTCAACTGGTACTTAGTTATCTACCTGTTCAAATTTAGTATTTGGGCAGACTACCCAAGTATCCAGAAATTTTTGATGTTGGGTAGTCTACCATACAATATTGCTTTTCGTCTTGGAAATTCTAAAAATATCATAAAGAGGTGAACCCCACAATCACCTTGTTGAATAGCCAGTTGTGTTCGTTCTTTTAGTGAGTCCTGATAATTGGGCTCTCCGAAATTACTGCACCTACATAATGTATAATATAGATAGATATTGATACCAACCTAACTTATTTTATTTAGAAACTCAAAAAAGTAGATATTAGTTCAAAACACTAAGTATGTTCCTACTTGTATCACACTGTAGAATTTAAAGTAAACAAAATAAATAGGAAAAGTTGGGAAACAATGCTTCAACTACTGAAGAGGCAAACTTATTAGTAGGTATATAGGTATGGATTTACTTTAATGTTAATTTCCTTCCCCACTGATCTAAATTTAATATTCATAAACCAGGTAGGTTGAGAGTTGTGTTGGAGACACTACGGCTCACCCACAGGATAGCTTGATGGCACAAATTAATGAGCCCCGTGAATGAGCGTAGGTCATAAACGGTAGGTTGATGAGCTTGAACTTTTGAGGGAGCAGTGAGATCCCTGATGGGGACATGGTGTGACCCACAAATCGAACTCTGGGAGTGGCTAGATGGCAAATTGCTTTGTTAAGGCCTTGTTGTTGTGAGGACTAATTTCATGTGCCGGGGGTGTTCACTCTGGCCCCGGGAAGCTACCACTATATCATTAAGGTATGAGACCGTGAACTTAAGATGTAATGTATGAATCGTCATGTTCGGGGAGCAGTAGATGTAGATGTAGGAAAACTTTCAGGGCGGGGGTTTTGAGCCCCCTGCACGGAAGCCTGTTGGCTTATTGTACTTTCCTGAGAGTTTTTTGTTTAATCAAAGAGACTCAGCCCCCTGATAAGGGGTGGGAGGCTCTTGATTTATTGTTCGCTCGGAATAGAGCTCATCGGGGTTTGGGCCCCAAAGAGCTCCATTCTGCGATGTAGGTGAAATCGTAGAGGTGCGAAGCCGGTTATGAGGCCAACCAGTGTTTTTAGTTCCCTACGGTTTTTCCTAAGTAGCCCTTCAGTAATTTTGGTGTTGGGTTCAGCCTCCATAAGTTTACTGTGGGTGTGTCCTTCAATATTGGACCATCTTTTAGCGGTTATTTGGTTGACCCACGTGTTGATGGTACTTCTGAAGGTAGTTTTTGGTAAACCGACTGCTGGCTCAGGCCCTACAAATGGGGTTCGGGAGCCCCTTCTAGCGAGCTTGTCAGCCTTTTCGTTGCCAATAATGCCTCTATGCCCCGGCACCCACTCCAGGCGAACCCGGTTGTGTTTGGCTAGGTTATTGAGGGTTTGCATGCAGCACCATACCACTCGGGACGAGATGGTTGGAGCCGTTAGTGCTTTTATCGACGCTTGACTGTCAGAAAGGATGCGGACGTGGGCTTTTTTATGCCCCCTCCTAAGACTCTCTGCAGCTGCTGCCTCGATTGCCACAATTTCTGCCTGGAATACAGAGGTGTGTTGCCCAAGTGGAAACGAGGTGTTCCACCTGGGTTTGGCCCCATGTATTCCTGCGCCAGTTCCTGCTTCCATTTTTGACCCATCTGTGAACCAGATGATATCGTTGGAGCAGCATTAGTTCTCCCATAGCCCCTCTCTTGTGATTTCGGGGAGCAGTCTGATAGGCTGTAGATCATTCTCTTGAATCGGAAAGTGCCAAACATAGTGGTGTTGGCTGTTTTCTGCACATCATCTGGAGGTATCCTGTAGTGGAGACAGGCTCAAGAGAGGTCGAGCATAGAATAGATGGTATAGCCATGCAAGTGGTTAGTGGAGTCATGGAGGTGCGGGACGGTGTAACCCTCCGGAACAATCGGGGAGTTAAGGGCTCTGTAATCACCAACGGGTCGTACCTCACCAATGGGTTTCATTACAATGTGTATCGGACTTGACCAAGGGGGAGTTGGTTCTATTGTACCATCACGTAGTAGTTCTTGGCTTAGTCTTGTTGTAATATGCGGGCGGAAGTCAATGAGTCTAGCATGGCAGGAGGGATCCGTAGTTTTATGAGTTGATGTACTGGTGTCTTTGCAGCCGTTCTCCAAAGCTTGTAGTCACAGAGGAGAGCTGTAAACACTAGTAGGGCTCAGTGAATTGTAGAGTAGCAAGATCAGGAGGAGGAGGCTAGGTTGGCCATACCTCTTTCTCTCTCAATTTCTCCCTCTTTCCCCTTCCATTCTTTTCACCCTTCTCCTTTCTTCCCTGTTTCTTCTGATTTCAGTTTCATTCTTGCCTTCTCTTCTGCACAACCTTGTACTTTTACTTATTTTTAGTAATTTTTGTTTAGTAAATTAATAGTTACATTATGTTACGACGCTCGTAACACCCTTCACTTTCTAACCTATCAAATTTTTGATAATTTACTCTGTATCTGTTCTGGTATGCTGAGATTTGAGGGAGAGACTACCTATTAGTCCTTCCAGTCGTGTTTGTAGGTAGAATGTGTTGGCTGTGTGTGCCCCACCCTTTTGTGCGAGACCTAAACCAACCTGTAACAGGTGACTTTCCTGGCATGGGAACAGAAGAGGTGTCAACTCCTACCTGATTGAGGAACCTTGTCCACCTGTTTCTGAACTGCTCCTGAAGAGTGGGTGTTTAAAGAAGCCAGTCAGTGTTTGTAGGTAGAATGTGTTGGCTGTGTGTGATTTTTAGAGGCTCATTTTCCGCGAAAACCTGAGTTTTCATAGAGAAAACCATGTTTTTTACCATACAAACATACTTTTCTGCTTCAATTAGCAAAGTAAAATAAAAATTGATTATAATGTTAGAAAGGTGAGATTTGGGCCGTTTTTTTTTTTTTTTTTTTTTTTTGTAACGTATGCGGGAGTTCAGGGATTATGTATGTACTAAATCCGCTCATTTTCGCACTTTGGGTAGCCTACTCAAAAGGAAATTTAACGCTCTTTCCAACGGTATCTTTAAATTTGAATCTACACAATATGGAAGGGAGGGAGTGTCCCCTTGTGTCTTGTATATGTTATTAATGAGTTGGTATTGTGCGTGTTCGTCATGTACTTGTGGGACGTGTAAATTATAAACTGTATTATTTTTGTGCTGTACTTAATTGATAATATTTATGAAAAATTAATTTTGAAGAAATGGTCGGTTTGGAGTTTTAGAACAGACCGCATTTATTCGAATGAAAAAATCTCTAAGTAATAAAATTAACATGTGGGCCTAAAAATAATCAAACATGAAGTTAGTAATTTTGATCTTGGAAACGAAAAATTAACTTTGAAAATAAATCAAATCATAAAAACAAAAATAAATTAAACTCGTTCCGTCGCCCACTGGGAGTTATAGCCAATTTTGTGATGTAAGGTTGAAAACACGAAAATAATCTTGAATCGTGAATAACTAGAAAAAATGCCTCTAAAAGAAAAAGTTTATGAGACATATATATATAGCA
This sequence comes from Adelphocoris suturalis, assembly GCA_030762985.1. Lineage (NCBI taxonomy): Eukaryota > Metazoa > Arthropoda > Insecta > Hemiptera > Miridae > Adelphocoris > Adelphocoris suturalis. The sequence goes on along the minus strand of CM061045.1, from coordinate 95,776,403 downwards.
GATTACTATTTACCTAGAATACGTTTTTTGTCATAAATTTAATAATAAACACTTTCTTTGCACCAAAAAACTCAAATTTCAATACAATGTAACATAATTCGTTGACTTACGAAAATTCGCTCATACGATCATGCTCATGCTGCATGACTGGAACTTTTTTCATTACAACAATGTGGACTACTAAAGTTCTTCCTATGTCAAAGTGATATAGGAAGAGGAAACAACAATATCTGTACCTACACCTAACCTCGTCTTGTAATCTTATGAGCACCTAAGGAAGTGGCAAGATAATTAACATATAAAGTGGGATAAAGATTCGTCCGTCCACCGTCAGAAGCTTTTCTCCAAAACTCTGGACCAAAGTTTAGGAAATTTAGTTGGAAAACCATACATGAATTGGGTATGTGCTTGTAATCTCGGCATCACTTTTGATCAACCTCAAGGGTCCATTTTCAAATGGAGATCTCGAAAACCTTCTGAATAAAAGGGAAATTTTTTTCCGTTTGATTCAAATAGAATTGAATTCAAGGAATCGAATGAGACCATTCATTGTATGACTCTTGTATGATTCATTCTCGCTCCAGAAGGGTTTGGATGTTGGACAGGACATCAACACAACTGTGAATCACAAAGTGCAGGAGTAGGCTGAATTTCCGTGAATTGGTCCAATCTTATTTTATACTCTTGTTGCTACTGCCTAAGCATGTGTGATGCCTCTCTCTGTCTATACAAACATACCTACATAAGTACGTAGGTACCTCTATATATCAGTGATGTGCAGAGAAAGGCCAACTAAAACTAATACGTACATAAATACTCGTAATAAACTTCTGTGTATAATTTTCAGCGATTTTCAACAGTGTAGTTGACATTCGACTATTCAATAATAATTAAAAGTAAATTGTTTGTGTTTTCCAGCTTTCGAGCAGTATGAAAGAAGACAACAATGTCATTAGACATACGTGACGAAACCACACCAGTTTCTAATATTTTGTTTTAAGTAACTTATTAATTGTATTTATTTACCTATTTATTGAATACAAGACGAGAGTCTCTACTTACTTTTTATAACTGTTTACCCATTATACTCCTGCATTGTGAATTATCAAAAATTGAGATGTTTTTCATAACTGAATTACATGAAAAGGTTTGTGTGTAAAAACAGGCGGGGTAGAGAGTGGTGAAAAATAAAATCCTGAAACAGAAAAATCGATCAACTCCGAAACAGTATGAATAATATTACCGTCCTTTAAGTTTTACAAAGGACATCACTTGAACATACAGAGATATTTCAAGAAGATAGTGATTGTGTAAGTAAAACCGGTAATAAAGTATTTGTGTAACAAATGGTCTGGATATTAGAATCTAAATTACTTTTCACCCAACCCCACTGAAAGTCTTCAATAAACTACAGATTTTAAAATCACAGAAATGAAGAAACAGGAAGAATTTTGGGTTGGGTTATGAGGTTTTTACGCACCTGGGTTTAGCTACTTCCTGAAGGAGGGATCGTTCTTCAATTTGTTTCCCTGCTAGCAAGTGAGGTTCAGTCTGTTGCAGAAGGATCAGTCCTCAGAAGGTGTTCCATCCTGTGTGCATCTTACAGAAAGAACCTAAAAAAAATCAGTGGCGTATTCTTCGGCTGTTTAACACCAGAATGGAGCAGTGGCACCAAGGACAATTCGATGAACTACTCCAAGAAGCAAAAAGATGTGACTGTCAAATTAAAAGAATCATACCTATCCAAAATGAAGAGCACAAAGCAAGAGTTTTTGCATGCTTAGAAGAAAGCTGTGGAAAGCTTAAGAGATGCCACTCATTGGATTACAAACTGATCAGGAGAAGGAACATTCCAGCCAAGTGATGTGTTGCAAAACTGACAGTTTTGGAAGTCTTAAAAACATCCACTGATTGAAGACCTTATATATACCAGTGAGCTTCCAACACTGGTCGATGTAAATGAGACGGATTCCCATACACAGAGAGTAGCACATGGACTCGGATACAGCGCTCGGAGGGCTGGTGCTCCGTGTTACTCAGGTTTGGCAAACACAGCAAGAGACGAACTAAATCACTCGCAACAAGGTTGTGGAAACCCATTTCTAAACGGAAGTTGGCGAAAAAACGTTATCTATTTCCACAAAAAATAAACAGAGAATGTTAAATCGATTTCGAAGATTATGCCATCATCAGTAACAAACAGTAACTGATTTATGTCTGCTAACTGACAATAAGTTATTGTTTGTTACTGATGATTGACTAACCACCGAAATCGATTTAACATTGCAACTCTTTATTTTTCGTGGAAATAGACAATGTTTTTCTCTAACTTCCATTTTTCACAGTAAGAGATTGTGCAAGGCCAGCCTGACGCAGAAATTGGCTAATGGCATCATCAAGTGCAAGAAAATAAAAGCTTTGCTAACAAGGAGAGGAGTTACTCTCGACAAAAAGCCAGGTGTGAGGCCTATTGGAGTTAGTTAAGTTCTCCAAAGGATAAGTGCAAGGACATGGTAATGCTAACCCCGGAAGACTTACTAGAAGAATGTGAAAGTGACCAGTTTATGTGCAGGAATACAGATGGAGCTATTCATGGAATGCTGCAGTTGTTCTCAGAAGAAGATTGAGAAGGAGTGTAATTGATGGATGCTAGCAATTCATTAGGTCACTGATTGAATTTGTAGAATGCACGAGTCTTATGGCCACAGTGCTCAAGATTTCTATTCAACACTCATAGAGGGAGCACACAAATGTTATTATGACAGAGAAGGACCTATGTCATGAAGTCAAGAAGGAACGACCCAGAGAGACCCGCTTGGCACACTCATGTATGCTGTGGGCGCATTACCCCTGGTTTGCCAGCTCAAGAGTACACAACATGGCCAGAACTGGTACACAGATGATTCCGCCAGTGCAGGAACACTGGGTCATGTCATGGTTGACCACATTGATGAGAAGGGCCCAAGATGCGGTTATCAACCTACCCAAAAAAGGGTGGGGGGTAAAGTTACTTCATAGAAAAACACAATGTCGCAGGACAAGCTAGAAAAATATTCAGAAGCTTGAATATAAAATTGTCAACTCCCATAGGTATCTTGGTAGAATTATCGGGCCTTTTCACCAAAAATGGAATACACAAAAGAAAAAGTTGAAGTTAGTATGGGTGGACAGTGTAAGAAGTTTTCAGTGCAGCAGTCAATAATCCTCAAGCAGTGCACGCAGCCTTTGTTAAATCCCTACAAAGAAAGTGGAATTTCGTCCAAAGGGTAGTAGGACATTGTGAAGACTACTATATCCCACTACGAGACAGAATCAGAGACCAGCTGGCACCAGCAACAATTGGAAGACCTGTTGAAGATGACCAGCATGGGCTGCCGATCCAGTTAGGAGGGCTGGGAATGAAAAATAACCACTTAATACCAAAAGCTGCCTCCACAAATCCAATGAAGCCACAAATATCCTTGCATCTGCCATCACCTGAACACCCGATTGAATTAGCTCATTATAGCAATTTAGCCTTAGAGGTGTTAAAAAGAGAAAGGACCATCCGAAGGGCACATCAAAAGGCTAAGAGCGAAGAAGTGATCATTGGACCTCATCAGCAGTGTTCAATCAGGCGCATTATAAGAAATAATGCATCCCCATGGATGACAGAGCTGCCCATCACAGCAGATGGACTGGATTCATCATAATCGCAATTCAAAGATGCTATAGCGATTTATCATTGAGAATGAAAACCTTCCAAGAAATGGTGATGGGTGTAGGGAGCATCATGGATGCAAACCATGCTCTCAATTGCAAGAGGGGAGGTTTAGTAAACACCAGGCAAGAACAACTTAGGGAAGAAGTTGCCAGGATAGAACATAGTGTGGAGAGCCATCACTATCGAGCCAATCATTCAGAAGCGACTGAGGGATGCGCATGTCTGATTGGTGACATAGCAGCTTTTGGAGTCTAGGATTATCAGTTCCAAGAGTGGGAAACAGCAACTGAGCACGTCACCAGAAAAAAAGCATAAAAAATATGACAGGGCTGTTGAAAACACTACAGGGAACTTCACCCCTTTGGTGTGTAGCTGCAATGGTGCTCTCCAACGGAAATTTTCAAAATTTCTGAAGTAAACAGCTGAAAGTCTGACCAAGAAGTGGCATAAGCCTTTCAGCCAAGTTATGGGATGAGACAGGATAAGAATCCAGTGCACTATCATAAGAGCGTACTAAGAGGAAGTTTAGAAGCCAAACCAAAATCTAGCCCCCAATATTTCAAAAATGAATTTATAGATTAGAATTTTAAAAACAAGTGACCTTGCCCATCAGGAAGATTATTTTAAAACAGTGGGGGGGATCCCTAATTTGCCAATGTAACTATTCAGATACCTACCAATAGGATAGTTTGGATTCTTAGTGAAGACTGGGCACATGACTCCTCCAGCAACAACCCGCCAAAATATTGGAATTAATTATCATTAAATTAATTCCAGTATGCAATTCAACCAAGCTCTACAACTTGATATTGGAAGGTGCACGGCCCATACCACCAAGTTCTCCATATACATTTGGAAGAGAAACCTCAAAGCTCCAACAAAACCTTAATCTTCTGAGCCATCGGAGGTAGATCGAGGGGTACATGGCTGAGGCCCCTAGTAGCTTCCCCATTCCGCATAACTCACCAAAGGGTGCCTCGGTTTTTTCTCCACCGCGTCCCTGACACCATCAGTGGCGCAGTAATCCCTTAGATGAATTGCGACTGAACAGGTTAGTATTTTTAGTTCAAAATGTTTTTCGATATTTCTGTTTATCTGCCATACAATATTAATATAGCTCTCTTTATCTAGCATATAATATTAAAATACCTACGTTCCAGCCCCTAGTTCAATTATATTCACCCTTATTGTAGTTACATAATCTATGAGATTATGCGCCTGATCGTGTACCTGAGCGAATAACCTGTCAAGACTTTTCTGAAGAATTTGATGTGATTTCTAATTTTTATTGTTGAAATATGCTATGGAATAGTTATCTAAAACCACAAATAAATATACTCACACACATGTAAAAAATTGGATTTTATCCATTTTTTCAACATGCTCAAAACTTACAAAAATTACAATATTAATCCATCAGATGAATTCCGCCTGGTCGTATTAGGATTTGTATTGGGCCTAGCAAAAGGTTAATTAGGCATTCTTATACAACATCAGGAGTTCCCTTTCCTTGGCTATTCAGGGTTGAGATCTCGTCCATTACTGTCAGATCTCACAATGTTCACTGACGTTCATTGTCACAAAGAAAATACACTGCCAAGGAAATGTCACATGAGCTTCCTCGTGATCTTCACAGTACGTCACCATTAAATTCCAGAAAACTAGAAACGACTGGTTCTGGCATCAGGGAATTAATAAGGTGGGAAATTGGAAGCTGAATGGTACATATAATAAATGAAATTAATAAGGAAAATTTTGATTTTAATATGGGACCATCCAGGATGTAGTCCGCATGTTCCCTGAAAATTTCGTCTAAATCGGATCAAAACTGAAGGAGTTTTTAATTGATTTACAGGATTTCATTAATATTTTGATCTAAATTCATGATTAAAACATCCTTTGGGATATTTTACGGGACCTCAAGAAACCTTGCCCGCATCATCCCTGAAAATCTGACCGAAATCCGTTCAAAATTGCCTGAGTTATGACCGAAACAAGAAAATTTTGTTTGCGCCTGCGCAGAGGCTACCGTTGATTCGATCATGAAGGAACTGATAGGGGACCATGTAGAGCTATACCCTCACGATCCCTAAAAATTTGAAGAAAATCGCATCAAAATTGTGGAAATTACTTACGGCTGTTGCAAGGACCGTAACAAGAATATTTCGTTCACGCATACGCAGAGCGTACCGCTAATGCAATTATGATGATTGTCTTATGGGACCTCAAGGGACCTTACCCACATCATCCCTGAAAATCTGACCGGAATCCGTTCAACATTGACCGAGTTATGACCGTCACAAGGAATTCACGTTAGCGCCTGCGCAGAAGCTACCGTTGATTCGATCACGATGAAGTTGATAGGGGACCATCTAGAGCTTAACCCGCACGATCCCTGAAAATCTGGTTAAAAACGGATCAAAATTGTGGAAGTTATGGCTGTTACAAGGAAATGTGGACGGACAGACAGACAGACACGGAACCAAATTTGTTCAGGAGGCTCTGAAACACAAAATGCGAATGGAAATTTTGATTTTGGAGCAAAAAATTTTTTTTCATTTCGAAAGTGAAAACAAAGCTTCCGCTGCCTTGCAGTCTCGGAAGCAAAATAGTTACTCTTGACCCCCAGTCCCGACTTAAAAGTTGTGTAATAAAAATGTATTATTTTGAGACGCTCTGGGAATGTAGGTTGAAGCGAAACTTCAAGCTAATGAATCTTATATTGCTCAAGTTGAATGAGATCATTTATTTACATGAAAGTAGACAACCAACTTTTTTGTCTCTTGCTTTAAATAAAAGTAAATCAATACAATTGAATTGCAACAGAATACTACAATTATACCAAAATAAAATATATGAATGAAAATAAAAAATAAAATAAAAACAAAAACTAATTAAAAATGAAATAAATAAAATTAAAATTCTTCGAATGTGGTTACACATTTTGAGTAACACTATAAAGATTTTCAGTTTGAAAGGTAACAGTAAGTGAATAGAAGCGCTATTCACAATGCCTACAGATAATCATGTAGTAACGGATACAAAGACATTCTGATCAGAAAATTGAGAGGGAGAGAACTTGCGAGATGCCACGTATTTACGAGAGTATGATATTATAGAGAACCAAATTAAAGGAACAAAAACATTACTAACATTCATTATTGCCAATGGTTAACAGTTCTTTCTACAACACTCCATTACATAGGGATATTACAGGAGCCAACAGTATGTAATTTACCTAACAGACTTCTGCCAAGAACGTTAGTGAATAAGTTCTCAATTACCGTAGAACGGGGTTACAATGGTACATTTTTCATGGTTTTTTATAGGTGTTTGATTGAAGGAATGAAGATTCCCCATTGAAATTCATACAGGTGAAACTAAAAAACATGTGTGAAGTGCTTTCTAAGTTACAGGTCCCTATCATTACCCATAAGGCCGCGGTGAACCGTCAAAGTTGTACTACTTTACCCCATCAAACGGGGTAACTGTGGTACACCAGCTCTATTCTGTTTCTAGTGCCTAAAAGCACGCTCTGTACTAATGTTACCCCGTCCAGGTTGTAGCCGGGATTTTTAAAAATATAAATTAGAAATTCTCTTCTGAAGAATACTTCTGAAGAGTACTTTTGCCGATATTGTACCGAGAAGAAGCTTTCCTCACTGACAGCCTACCGCTCTTGATATCCTCCAAAGCATTTCTCATTGTCTCTTCAGTGAAATTGGCATAAGGCCGTGATCCCAATTTTCTTTTGTACTTTCTCATGATCGAAAACTGAAACAATAGAGAAAAAAAATCCTGCATGACCGAAAATTGACAAAAACCCCGGTTGTTAGGTGTACCACTGTTGCCCCGTTTACCTTCCCACTTTCATATAACCCTACCCTCTGGAACCTGATAACACCTGATCAAATTAATTCATACATGAATATCACTGTTATCCAATGCTAAAACCATACTTAAGCCAGAAATTGAAGTCAAGAAGCCTGGAAAGCCGTGAGAAACACAGTTTGCAGCACACTTCCCAATTGTTGTCAAAATACAGAACTGATAAACCTTATCAAACAAGAAGAAGAAGTGTGGTTGTTTTTGCTGTCATGACTAAAATCCATAAGGCAATAATCAAGTATTAAATGCCACCCTTGTTTGTTTTCCTAAATTCAGTAGGTAATGCAAAAATTTGAAAAATATGAAAAATGACGTCAAGTACCACTTTTACCCCCCAAAAGTAAAGTAACCCCGTTCTACGGTACTTCATTCTCCGAAACATGAATCTATTAAAGGATACCAGAGTAGGCATGCACCCTCAGCATTTTGGGCGAAGCTATAACAAACATTTGCAGATGCACTCAATCATCACAACTACCAAAGGCATTTCATAAGTTGAAAATTTGCTGATGATGTAGATACGACTTCTTTTATGGGTCGAAGTGCTCGAATTGAATTATAATTATTCACTGCATAATGACATGAGCACCTAAATAGACGGAGTCAGTAATCAGTAATAATAATATGCCTAATGGAACAATCAGAAGAACATCATTATATCAACGTTAGTTGTTCTTAGGAAAACTATACTACCTAGGAATTAATGCTATGTACAACATGATTTATCACACATCAACCCCAGTAATATAATATTTTGAAATATGCTATGGGTATAGCAAAGCAATATCAAGTGACTTACATGCTTACTAAAAAAATATACATAAATAATATCTTAAGTGTAATTAGATCAAGGTAATTGTCATGTTAATTGCCCAAACTAAATTAACTGAAGTAATGAAATAGGCAGTCGTGAGGTACACAGAATCTCAAAATATAAATGTTTTCAGGGGATTTCTTAGTTCCCGAATAACTTTCAATACCTGTGGATTGGTTGTGTTAGTTACAGAATTAATTATATAACAGAAAACAAAAAAAGATACTGAAATAGATTAGGTAGAGAGTCAAAAAGACATGAGCATAGGCCCCAATCGTTGAATAATGGTTCCAACAAGAGATAAGGTGGGCATGACATAAACGCCATTAACTCAGCTGATCAAATCGGACATTCTTGTTTTCAACAGACAATCAAAATGATAGAAACATTGCACCTAACATTATAATGGTTGAGAGTGTTGACACTGACGTTAATTTCAAAAAGAACCGACAGGAGATTGCCGCTTATTAAAACTTATCGATGGAGAGATTGATGCATATCGCACCCGTCCTAGAATAAGGGTACAACTCAAAAATCGTGATTTTTGAGTTAGTTGTGGTTTTGAGAAGTAGAAACGGTCTAGTTTGTCTGTAGATGATGGAGATATTTGTAGGGCACTCTAATTCCGCTAGAGAGTGCGTGTGTCTTTCTTCTATGGAGGGAGTAACCAATTCACGTCCTAGGAAGAAAGACACAACTCAGTTAAGTTCACACAGTCTGTGTATCGTTTTGAGTTGTTTCCTTTTTGTGTGGACAATGTCAGCATAATTTTAACTTGTGCCTTCCTTTTCTGAACATTTTGGATCCTGACTGGTGAGATTTCAGTGTTTGAGTTTGAACAACTCAAAAATTCATAAAAAAATCAACAAAACCGTTCCCCCCACTCCCTTCCCACTGGCAAAAAAACGATTTACTCACCATGGGGTGTTAGAGCAATAATGTAGGAAACAATTTTCGCAAAGGTAAATTATGTTCATCGTGTTCAAAAGAACGGGTAGCCATTGGTGTAGAAGGAAAACTTTGAATGCGATTTGCCGAAAATGACAATTTTTGAGTTGTACCCCTATTCTAGGATGGGTGCGATATGTTGTGCACCAAGAAGTGAATTCAACAGAACAGGTGTCTGTTACATAAACAAGCGACCATTGTTTTCCACCAACCTGCGGTAGGCCCAATACTTGATGTACGAAAAGTTGATAATACACTGAAAGATAAAATGCCGTCAAATTTCATAAGGCACAGTCTCATTTAAATTTGAGAGCCTCTCAGCAATGCGTGAGGCAATTGAATAGAGACCAAACATTTTTCAATCAGGAAAAAGCCAGAAAGAAAATATTTTTACACAAAATAAAACTAGAGCAAATTGCACGTAGATTTGGGATACCATCAAATGGTTCAGTGTAAAACGTTTCAATACATATTACTGGGTTATAACCAATCATGTCATACAAACATAGTGTTAGTCCAAACTAGAGAATCAGATAACTGTTAACCAGACAACACAATTTTTCGAACGAGACAAATATACGTAACTGAAAGCTGGAATCGTTTTAATTATGATATAGATGAATATTTCATGTCAAAATCAGATTTTACCAATTAATTTAAAGACAAAATAAACAGAAGAATATAATTTGATGCGGCCGATACCATGGAACTCTTGAAAACAGTTTTCTGGATGCAAAATCTGCAAAATTCAAAATAACATTATGATTTCTTTCAATATACCAGGTTTTACAAAGGTAGATACTTTTTAGAGGAAGAAGGAAAGGTCTAACATCAAAAAGATGAAAACAGGTACTGCTGATACCAATGGCAGTCAAAGTTGATGAATATAACCACACGGAGAGCAACTATCACTGGGTTAACTTTTAAAAACATTTATTAAACGCTATTTATTAAAGGGATTGTGAGGAGTCACACTTGGGAATGCACCGCGATCTCTACTTATCAATTTCTATTTAGGAATCAGACACACAATCACTGAATCTGAACATATTTGGAGGGCAACTTTCAGCACTCATTTGCCCTGGAGTTTTACACAATTGATACCTTCATCCGGAAAAATTTATTATTTCCATTTCTCACGCCCACTTTTGGTAAGTACACGCAGATTACTACCTAAAGGTACTTCCATAGTGCAATGCTTCTCGCTTCATACTTTATCGTGGCACGAAACCTGCTATGAGCAACCTGCGCGATCGTAGCAGGTGGTTGGTAGCCATAGTGCTTGAATCACGGGAATGTCTTGCTCCTTTTCAGTTAGGGTTACCAAACGTACTTTATTCAAAGTATTTGTACATTTTCTAGTTCAAAATAGTATATATATATATATATATATACATATATATATATATATATATATATATATATATATATATATACATATATATTTTTTTTAAATAAAGAACAAAACACAAGCAACACAAGAATGATCCATGTGCTGTTTGTAGTGAAATACTAGTCAATATATAGAGCAGACAAACAAAAGCACCAGTGTCAAGAAATCGATTTCCACGGCAAGAATAATGAAAAACCACAACAACAAAACTAATAAAATATAATTATTATTGTTACTGATTATGACATAACTGTCAATGTCAATACAACATTTTAATTTTTTGGTTCCATGGTAATAGACAACGCTCTTCGTTGAAATAGGTTTTCACAACTTCGTGGGTGGCGGATATTTTCAGTTTGTTTTATTTTTACTCTAGATTTTCAAGGGGAAATCGTACCCAATGTTTACTTATCACTAATGGTTAAACTCACCTAAGGTGTACATGCAACTAGAAAAATCACAGAGTCTCGCTAAGCTGGAAATGTCAAGGCATTTCAGAAGAATGAACGAAAATCACAGAACTTAGTCAAACGAGAAGAATTTGGTAAGTTTCCACTCCGTATGTAGTAATAACTGGTTAAATACTTGTTTCATGAATTCAGAACTAAAGGATAAAAATATGGATAGTAGCTACCATCTAGGAAACATATTTCTTGAAAAAAAAAAAAGAAGGAAAATATGTGGAATGTCACTATTTTTTTATGTAGTATCATTTGACGGTCAGTTTCACTGCTATAATATGTCATTTAGCGATTTTTTGTAGTAAATGAAGCTATTGCAAAAACTCCAAAATTTTACAATAAAAAAATCATCGAATCATAGGAAAAATTGAAAAATTTCTTCATTCAAATCCGTTTTGAGGCATTCTGAAACGATCCTTGAAATTTGCACTTCTTCATGCATACAGGTCTACACCAAATTTGGGCAAAATCAAGGGGTCATTTTCAGAGATCCTCTTAGAGATTTTTTTTCAAACGCCTCGTTTTCGAGTTATTCAATTTTTAGGATTTTTTTCCCGCGTTTTGCACCGTCTGACATCAAAACGGCCATAACTCCCCCTTAGAAGCATGTAAACTCAAAACTAAAAACATCGTTGGAAATGGTATTGAATTTCCTATAACCCTGTTACAAAATTAAGTTTTTTTAGTTAGTTTTAATTGGTCTGAATAAGGTTGAAGTACAAAATTAGAAAAAAATATTTAAAATAGACTTTTTTTTGGCTACCAGCATAGAAGTTTTCGGTTGGTGCTCTCTGGGAAAAACTTCCTCAAACTGTCAGTTTTTAACGTCTAGTCAATTTTACTTTCACTTTGCTAGTTGGGAAAAAAAATGTTTGAATGCTGAAAAACACGGTTTTTTCTTCGAGGGTTTCTGTGAAAAATTACTCAAATTTGGGGCCGGTTTCTACATATTTTTTCAAGCTGAATCAAATGGTAACACATCTCCCCAACTCCGTTATAACCGAGTTTTGCTCTTTAACTCAAGAATTTTTAGTTAATTTGCTATGCTCAATTTTATGTTTTTTTAAGGGTGAAACTAGTTAGTTAAAGTACAAAACACTGCTATAATGGAGTAGAGGAGATCTGCAATGCATCACAGATCTCTGGGCATTTTGGCAGAAACCGGCCCAAAATTCGAATTTTCTTGGAGGGTAATTTCTCAGAAAAACCCTCAATTTCATAGAAAAAAACAAACACATTTTTCAACATTCAAACATACTTTCTCTCTCCCAAGTAGCAAAGTAAAAGTAAGATTGACTAGACCGTTCAAAAGCTGACAGTTTGAGGAAGTTTTTTCCTAAGAGCGCTCGCCGAAAAACCCCCCATACTGATAGGAAAAAAAGGAACCCATAAAAACAAGTTTTTAATGTAAATCTTTCTTTTTTTCATGTTCACGGTTAATTTTATTGTTGTTTCAATATTCGGTAGTCTTCTTGGCAACAGTAAATTGAAACAAAATCACATTGTTTCAAAATCACATTGATAATAACTTAAATTAAATTGACAAGGAAGATCATTTAATATTTTATTGTTCGTTGTCATTTTATGCAGACGTTCAATAGTATCCTTCTCCTCCCTCCTCCTCCTCCTCCCTCATCCTCCTCCTCCTCCTCCTCCCTACAATACACAACACTTGTAAGGTGTCCCATATTAAATTTCAAATTTTCGAAAATTTATAGTATAACTAACTTTTTCTTCGCGAAAATTTGATAGATTAAAATGTACGCCAGCATGAACTCGTGTGCAAAATTTCAGATCGATTGGATATCGGGAAGTGGGTTAAAAATCGATCTGAAATTTTGTCTCAAGCAAGAAGAGAATCGAAGTTAAAAGAAAGAGTTAAAAAAAAAACTTTATTTTAGAGGTAGGTTAGGTATAGCAAATTTAATGCTCTTTCCAATGGTATTCTTAGTTTTGTGTTTACAGCGATTCTAAGGGGAGTAATGGCTGTTTTAATGGTATAAGGTACAAAACACGAAAAAATCTTAAAAAATGAATAGCTTGAAAACAAAATGTTTGAAAAAATCTCTCTTTGAAAAAACGTTTGAAAAAGAGGAACTTTCGATCAGAAACGATTTACACACAAAACAGGTCTGTCCAAGTCGATTCTACTACTAATTTGCAACAACTTTTGTCCCATAATAATTTCTTTTAACCCGCTCAATTTTGTTGTTTTCAATTTTCAATTATTTTTCGTGATTTAGACCTTGAGTCACTAAATCGGCCAAAACATTCTTGATTTGCTGGGTAAATTCAAGTTTGGGGACAGGTAAACGATCTTGCGCAAAAAACCAAGATCTCCGAATGGAATGATTTCGTTGGCCAGCACTTTTTGAGCACATTAAGTTGGTCAAATTTAAAATTTTCTAAAAAATCACTTATAATTGCAAAAAGTTCCAGTCATGCAGCATGATCGTATGAGCGAATTTTCTCAAGTTACCACCTTTCGTATTTCAGGTATACAATATATGTTAAATTGTATTGAAATTTAAGCAACCTGACTACGAAGAAATTGTTAAAATCCAATTTTATTGCAAAAAAATCGCACTAAATAAAATTCAGCGATTCAAGAAAGACTTTGGATTTATATATATATATATATATATTGTTGGGATGTCAATCCCGACTCCAGTATCATTTCATTGATACTTGTAATTACAGTTACTGTCAAGGTTTCAGTTTGTGTTTACCACAAAAACCCAATCTCTCAGTTCGTGAAATATTTTCATATGAAATACATCGTTGTATTACCAAAACTAAAATCAAAGATCGTATTCTCTTTTATCCACCTTTAACATTTTAAGAGGTTATGGCACAGTAACACTTAGGTACAACCACTGCTCGCAAGTACAGAATATAATTGTTCAATGACGGAAATTATAACTTCTAAAGTCGCCCCACTGGGTCGTAAAAATTTCGACACCTGGCGCATCCAGATTGAAGCGCTATTGACGAGGGCCGACCTGTGGGAGTATGTTGATGGATCCAAGGTAAAACCAGAAGAACCACCCGAAGCAAAACGGGAATGGGAAATCCGCGACAAGAAAGCCAGGTCAGAGCTAATTCTAGCAATCAAAACTAGTGAATTAAAGCAAATTAAAAATTGTGGTACATCGAAAGAAGTGTGGGAAAAACTTCATTCAATATATGCCTCAAAAGGACCTGCTCGTACAGCTAGCTTATTAAAACAGCTTACACAGTGTAGAATGAAAGGTGGAGATGACGTTAGGGAATTCATTAACAATTTCTTTGATGTCGTTGATAAACTTCATGAACTAGATGTAGACATTAATGAAAAACTTCTTTCAACCTTATTACTCAACAGCTTGCCAGAAGAATTTGACAATTTCAGAGGTGCTATTGAGAGTAGAGATGAACTACCTAAACCTGAGCTTCTGCGAATCAAGATAATCGAAGAAAGTGACTCAAGGATCGAAAAAACACAAGGGATTCGTGAAATATTGACAACGCTCTCATGACTAAAAACAATTTTAAACAACAAAAATTTCAAAAACCTCGCAAGAAATGTACAAATTGCAAAAAGTTAGGCCACTTGGTAGCTGATTGTTGGTCATTACAAAAACAACAAAAATCCAATACTGTAGCATTAAACACAATCCTGTCGGCTGGTGAAAAAACGTCAAAAGGGGGAGATTGGTGTCTCGACAGCGGATGCACTAGTCATATGGTGAAATCCAAGAGCGAATTAGTTGACATGGAACACATCTCATCCCAGGACGTAACACTTGCCAACACTTCTAAAACCCCAGCAGTAGCCAAAGGCAAAGCATGCTTAGAAGTAAATAAGGGTGGAGAAATTACAAATATCACCATGAGCGGAGTACTATGCGTTCCTGAACTAAATACAAACCTCATGAGTGTTGCAAAAATAACCAATCGCAATTTAAAAGTAATTTTCTCTAAAAACAAAGCCGAAGTTGCCGATAAAACAGGAAAAGTTTTGTTTGTAGCAAAAAGAGTAGGGAATTTGTATTTCGTTAAACAAAAAGGTGGTGGAGAAACTGCCAAATGTGTAACTACTCAATCCAAAATAGAAAAAATGCACAAACGATTCGGCCACTTAAACGAAGCAGACTTGAAAGCTTTAAGCGAAAACAAAAATATCATTGGATTTGAAAAAGTAACTGGTGCTTTACTCCCGTGTGAAACCTGTCTCAAAGGAAAACTATGTCGCCTTCCGTTTCCTACTAACCCTACGGATCGTACGACTGAACCATTAGAGATTGTTCATTCGGATGTTTGTGGTCCGATGAGGAAAATGTCTATTGGAGGTGCTCGATATTTCATAACATTTACCGATGATTACACCAGGTGGACAACAGTAAAATTCCTGAAAACAAAGGGCGAAGCCTTCAAAGCTTTTAAGGAATTTAAAACGTGGGCGGAAAATATCACAGGGAGGAAAATCAAACACCTACAAAGCGACAATGGGGGTGAGTATACGTCCAATGAATTCACAAAATTTTTGAAAGAGGCTGGGATCCAAAGACGTTTGAGCTGTCCCGATACGCCACAGCAGAATGGCCTAGCTGAGCGTATCAACCGAACATATTTGGATATGGCGAGATGTATGCTTATTGAATCGAAACTTCCTGAAACATTTTGGGCAGAAGCAATCTCTACAGCGAACCATATCCGAAACAGATGCCCAACAAGAGCACTGAATGGAGACATTCCGTATGCCAAATGGTTCAACAGGAGAGCAACGGTTTTATACTTTCGGACGTTCGGATGTCAAGCCTACGCTGTGAACAAGAGGCCAAAAGGAAAATTCCAAGCTCGTAGCAAACCAGGAATTTTCGTTGGATACTCGGAAGAGAGCAAAGCCTACAGGGTGTGGATTCCGGAAGAAAAGAAAGTCATCATAACTCGTGATGTGAAATTCATTGAAGATGGCCCGAAACGTGAAAATTCTGACAAGAAAGATACTGATAATGAGACATTGGACTATGTGCTGATCAGGAGCCAAAATTGTGAGGAGGTCCCTGCTGATAATGCTAGAGGCATTCCTCCAACTCCTAATAGTTCGTCCAGTGAACACGGAGAAGACCGGCCACTTCAAGAGCCCATACCAGCTCGAGAACCTCATGAAAACCCATATTCACCTACAAATCAAATCTCGGATGAAGATTCATCCACACCTAAGGTTCTCATGAGAAGAGGCCCGGGAAGACCAAGATTGGTGCAGGGGCCAAAGGGGAGACCTCGAAAGGAATATAATATGGTGCCAGTTCCAGAGAATTACCCATCTCCTTCAATTATTTCCTCAGAAGACCCCATTGAAGAAATGGCTGGATTGGTAGAAGACATCGCCCTCATTACTGATATCCCAGACAGTGGGGACATAGAGTCGAATGAGTGGAGAGATGCCATTAACGAGGAATTTTCTTAGCACTAAGTACAAAGCTGATGGGTCTATTGACCGTCGGAAGGCCAGATTGGTAGCCAGAGGTTTCAAACAACGACCAGGACTGGACTACAGTGAGACTTATTCCCCGGTCATTCGATTGGGAACAATAAGAATGATGATGGCCCTAGCAGTCGAACGAGGAATGAAAGTCCATCAGCTTGATGTAGTCACAGCTTACCTGAACGGAGACATCGACAAAACAATATATATGGAGATTCCGGAAAAATTGGAAGAATCTTTGAAAACACTGGTAAAGTCCACTGATCCAAACATTAAAAGAGATGCAAAGAAAATGCTCCAAGAACTTTCAGAAGGAGATAAAGTTTGCCATCTAAAGAAATCTCTCTATGGACTAAAACAGTCAGGACGCCAGTGGTATAAAAAGCTCCATCATACATTGGTTGACCTCGGACTCAAACCAACCCATTCAGATCCTTGCCTTTACGTAAAACAGCAAGGTGATGACATGATTCTGATTGGGGTGTATGTTGATGACCTGATTTTGATGTCAAACAAAGATAATTGGATATCTGAAATTAAAAAGAAACTGAACGAAAAATTTAAAATGAAAGATCTCGGAATTCTAAATTATTGTTTAGGCATCGAATTTGAATGTAATGAAGGATCTATAAAAATGTCACAGAAAAAGTACATTTCAGACCTTCTTGTCAAATTTAATATGAAAAACTGTAAACCAGTGTCGACGCCACTAGAAGTGGGCCTAAAATTGGACAAGCCTAAAATTCCTGATGAAAAGCTCCCATTCCGATCTCTAGTTGGGTCACTAATGTATCTGGCTATAGCAACAAGGCCAGATATTGCTCATGCAGTTAGTTTCCTCAGTCAGTTCAATCAAGAACATGATCAAGAGCACTGGATGGCAGCCAAACGAATCCTACGCTATCTCAGTAGCACCCGTGAAGATGGACTGCACTTCAAGAAAACGGATGAGCCACTACAAGGATTCAGTGATGCAGACTGGGGTAATTGCATCATTGACCGTCATTCATACACTGGATATCTTTTCAAGTTTGGCGGAGCAGCGATTTCGTGGGAATCCCGGAAGCAGCATTCAGTTGCGAGAAGCAGTGTCGAAGCTGAATATGTCGCCATATCAGACGCAGCTAGAGAAGCCGCATATCTGAGGGGGCTGTTTTCGTGCATCGGTGTTCCTCAAGCCCCTATCTCAATCAAAACGGACAGTCAGGGAGCAATAGGGTGGGCTGAAAATCCCTGCCATCATTCACGCACGAAACATATAGATATCCGATATCATTATGTACGTGAAGAGATTGAAAAAGGATTACTTCTACTCTCTTACATTCCTACATAAATTATGCCAGCAGATTCACTGACGAAGATTGTTCCCAGGGAGAAGCACCATTTTTCAAAAGCTTCATGAGTGTGACGTCTCTACGGGATGACCACAAGAAGTCGTGATCAAGAGGGGGTGTTGGGATGTCAATCCCGACTCCAGTATCATTTCATTGATACTTGTATTTATAGTTACAGTCAAGGTTTCAGTTTGTGTTTACCACAAATACCCAATCTCTCAGTTCGTGAAATATTTTCATATGAAATACATCGTTGTATTACCAAAACTAAAATCAAAGATCGTATTCTCTTTTATCCACCTTTAACATTATAAGAGATATATATATATATATATATATATATATATATATATATATATATATATATATATATATATATATATATCGTTTTTATAGATTTTCCAGCAAATAGTAATACAAATTCTGAGTGTTTTTCAGCGAACTAGCGAAAACTAGCGAACGGCATTATTTAGATTTTTGACTGATTTTTCAACTTCGAAATTTTTGAAAACTTGATACATATTCTTACAGGAAATTTTACGCTGATTCCGAATATACCACATGTTAGTATGCTGAAAAAATTATTTCGCACAACAAATCGCAAAAAACAGGCTATTTTGAAATTTTTGACTACATTTTTGAAAATTTCAACCCGAAGATGTAATCCGATCATGCTGGCCAACGAACTTGAACTTTCGTTTTGTGTCCTTAACATTTTAAAATTTGTTTGAAGTTTCTAGCACAATTCTACGGACAGTTATCGTCTGAAATGACACATACATACATATATATATATACATACATACATACATATATACATACATACATATATACATACATACATATATATATATATATATATATATATATATATATATATATATATATATATATTTTTATACATACATACATAAAAAATGCGTTAAACTTCAGAATATGATTCAGAATAGCCTGAAACGGATTTCTGCATAACATTTTTTCAAAATTCTCATTCTACAAATTTTGAGGCGAGAGCAATAGCTTAATTTTCTTCAAAAATTCGCTTAAAACGGCCAAAAATCGTTATATGTATCATAATCAGTCAAAACAAAATTATCAAAGAATAACTAGGACATTAAAAAATGTTTGTACAAAATTATGCTGAAAACAGTACACAAATTTCTTCAAAAATTGCTGAAAAATCTATAAAATTTCGAAGAAAAAATCTGCAAATCCTAATTTTTGTTTTTAATCGCAGAATTTTATTAATCTATAGTTTTTAGTCATAAAAATGGTTTTTAACCATTTCTTTGCACGCAAATTGCTCAAATTTCAATACGATTCAACATAATAAGATAGGTCATTTGAAAAAATTCGCCCATTGAATCTTTTTTCTGGTCAATTGATCAAATGTTTCTGTGTTTTTATCAATTGACAAACTAGGTGAAAATTATTTGTTAAACTAAAAACACACTACTAATGGCCAAAAAGAAAAGAAGCAAAATAAAAGTGTGTTTGCTTAAATAATAAAAGTAGGTACATCGAATTTGTTTCATTTTCCATAAAGTTTCTCGATCTACACACAGTTGTTATGTATTACAATAACATTCATGCAAGCGTGGATGCTATATGATTTAATAATAATATATTTGTCATTTTTTCTGGTTAATTAAATGTTTCTGTAGTTTTAGTAAACAAACTAGGTAACAAACATTTCGTTAACTAAAAACACACAACTAACGACCAAAAAGAAAAGAAGCAAATAAAATTGTGTTTGTTTAAATAATAAAACAGGTACATCAAAATAATTTGTTTCATTGTTCATAAAGTTTCTCTATCTAAATACAGTTGTTTCGTATTAAAATAACATTCATGCTAAAGTAGATGAACAGAAGTTCGGAAGACCAACGAGAAGTCAGACTTCTGCACGACCTAAACTAAGGACCACATACATGATACAGTAAATTGTTACCCCAATGTTTCGCCAAGCTGACGCTTGCAAGCGCTGATATCAATGTGCGCATGGACTATACCAGGCCATGTGCTGTTCAGATTTCATCCCCCCCCCACAGTGCTCCTACCACCGATTGCCATATCCCCACAAGAAACACTTCTCAATACCATCAGAGAGAACCAACATTGGTAGGCTATCTCTCAACTACAACAGACAAGTATTATATTGATTTGCCAATGACCCTCACTATTTTTACCCCCCCCCCCCCCCCCCCCCACACATTTCCCAACCTATTATTTTGAAATTCAACAAGTCTGTGTATACCTTTTTAAGTAGTAGTCTATAGGGAAGTTAATTTTGAAGGTCCAATGCCCTCCAGCAGATGTTACTGTTTCAACTGAGCTGCTTCAGGACCGTGTTCAAACACGGATGTAACAGAAGGACCTCAAAGTATGTTTTTAGTATTGTCAATAAAACTTAAATGCAAACAGACCAGAACTTTGATGAAGAACAACAACACTACAAAAAATTAATTTGTTTGTGAATATTCCGTTTCCAGATTTAATTTAAATCAAGCGAGAAAATAAACATTGTCGAATATTGATGTAATCAATTATATCCAAGTTGAAAATTCTGAAGGGGAGCTGATCAATGTGAAGAAATAACTCGGACCAATAACAAAATAATTTTTTCTGTAAAGCCTTGTAATTTCAGTTCAGATGAATGAGTATATGATGCACCATAATTATTGTTGACAGACAAGACAACTGAATCACATCATTGGAATTCCAGCATTGAATTTTATGATAGATTGTGTGAATCATAGCAACTACTGAATTTTGGTGGATATATCACATAGCAAGAGGAGGTTCAAGACCTAAATACACATACATAACAGATATTGCAGAAGCATTTAGCATATCAATTAAAAGGCCACATAGGTGTAAAAAAACCTACGTTTTTTGGTACACATTTTGAACAAACTATCAAATCGATTTTATTCATCCTGGTCTCATTCTATTCAGCTACTTGTCCTCTACAGCATAGACCGTACGGCCTCTTAGCGCGTTTCCCCTGGTTGAGGCCAGAGGAACTCTACCTTGAAGGGGGCGCACACCCCAGCAAGGCCTACTTTCTAGCCGCCGCCCCCCTGGATGGGGACAGGGGAGAACTACAAGGGCGTGAAACCTACTACCCCTGCGAAACCATCCTCAAATGGGTGGCAGGCTGGACCAGCTCCCCAGCCCAGCGAGGCACGCTGGAAGAGCTGAAAGCCTGGGGCCCCACCCGCCCGCGGTACCAGTATGGGCACAGCCCTTAACACGTTCCTAGCGGAATGGATCGATCGATCCAGGCGCCCTTGTTCGATTCACCCGGAGTGGATTGATAGATCCAGCTACAGAGAGCACATAGGCTCCTACTTTCTGTCTTCTGACGAGATTACCACGCATTCTGTTGGCTGTGGAGTTTAACACACTTATTGTAGATGATCAGGCCTCCGAAAGAATGCGTTCCGTTTCGTTTCCATTGATATCAGTTCAGTAACATTTTCGCGCCTTTTCCATTTATTAGCGATGTTTTAAAGTAGTGATGGATCATTTCCATTTTTGGAGATGTAGGCAGTGCCAAATAGAGACTACTATTGTAAAAAAAACGTGTGCTGGTACTGTCCTGCACGTCCCGAGTAACCAGGTCTGTGCCACGAACCATGTTTTGAAAAGTGGCACAAGAATGTATTTGTAGACAAAGATACCAAGATGTGAATACCTATTCCATCATCCGACAACATCTTTCTCTTAGTTTAGTAGTACTATATTGTCAATTTTTTATACAAATTTATAAACATGGACCTGTATGTTTCATACCTACCTAATTATACAATATGTTTTATATCAAAATGAGTTATATTTTATCGTTCCTTGAAATATATATTTATAAAAATCACTCATAGGGACCGTTTTCAGTTTTATGTTAAAATTATAATTTCCTAATAGTATAATAATAATAATAAAAATAATAAATTCTGTATAGATTCATCTGCCTACAAACATTGCGGTTCTGTTTAGAAATATATAATAATAGGTTTGGTATATGGGGACATCATTCAGACGACTAGGAGGGACAAAAAATGAAACATTAGGGATGAAAAAAATGGGAAAAAGTGTATTGTTCTTACCGGGATTTTAACCCGAGGCCTCAAAAGAACACGCAAGCATTGTGGGTTGCATAACCAGCGGTACGTTACTGCCGATCTGGATCGATCGATCTAACTTCTAAAACTCCGCGATACTCATCAAATTTCGGTTCCGCATCGTTGTTTTCGTCAATTGCTAGTTATAATAAGCAGGTATCAACAATCATCTTGAAAAAACAGGTCCCGTCACAAGGAGTTTCCACCGAAATCGGCGCTGCTCGGAACGTGTTAAAGGCCAAGAATGGTCGCTGGCCTGGCACAGAGAAGAGGACTCTGCACCTACCGCTTAACCCCACCTCGTCCTGCATGATTGCAGCACATGTAGGGAGGCCATGGTTGCCCCTGGGCCTGGGTCCGCACGTATGCCACACCTGTAGTGTCGTTAGACACCCCCAGTACGGTGCGGTATGGTACTTGTCCTCTACAAACGAGTCCGAGCAAATTAAAAATTATAATCCAATTCCCCTATCTGGTCTCCCAGTACTCCACAGTGGTACCTCCTGAACGACTGGCCAATTCATTTGACCCGAGTTCATGCATAGCTGAGACCGCTAGGTAAATATAATGCCAGGAACCTCGTGGGTGGAGGAATAATTGAAGGGTCACGGGAAAGAACGATCAGATTCAATTTTTAGTCCGAAATGAGACAGTGGTGCCATTTTTCCGGTCTTGGAGAAACGAATCGAAGCATGTATCGGTTCAGGAAAGAATGATTAAGGTTAGTGTCAAAATTCAGAGGGAAAGATTTTAGGTGTAACGAAACAACGATCAGCGTCCATGCGGTGACGGCTAAAAAGGATCAGACTCCTAAAATGAAAGATCAAGGTCCATCAGTTTTCTTGAAAAAATCAATTTTTTCCGTTCTCTTCATAATTTTTTAAAACATTTTGATTTTGGTTTCTTCATTAAAATGTGTTTTATCAATGAAATGACTATTTGGAGTTGAGAATTATTTATCCTAAGCCCGAAATATTACATTTTAAAGTTTAAATTTTGAATTTTGCAGATTTGTGAAGAAGTGACTCTGATCATTATTTCCTGAGACCCTTCAATTGTCTTACGTCCTGAGGCAACGTGCCCTGTCTGTAACTGGGGCATTCTGGACGACTTGCCTAATCTTTTGCTCTCATGTCCCATATATACTACTGCCCGTTTGTAATTTCTCGTCCCACTAATTGAGTTCCCCCTCAATGATGAGGCTCCATTACTCCACATTTTGAACTCAGCTTAAACAAAAAAATATTGCTTATAGGATTAATCAATATTTAAGAAAAGTGTTAGAAGTGAAAGCACTAATTCTTTCCGTGTAATTCTGTTGATTTAGATCCATAAAACAATATGTTTCCAATGTGGTACAATATGTTTTCATTTACTTCATTAACATCACTTATGATTGCTAAATTTTTTCACTTAGATTTGTTTTTTCCCCCCCTATAAAAAATAGTAACTATAGATATTATAATAGTAGGCATATAATAATTATGTTCTTCTTCAATTTTCCTAGAGACTTGTATATTAATTGTATTGTAACATGTTGTTCAATCTAGCAGCAATTTCCATAACAGCCCATTTTTTCTTAAAATATTTTTATTTAAGATTCGAAGTAAAATCTTCTTGGTTATCTCACTTTATGCAGATGGGGCCTGCTTCTTTGAACCCCAGACGCGAATACGTTTCATTTTTTCCCCTATATTTCTGTAGAATGGGTTGTATTTTTCTTATAAGTTTCTTTATTTAGGGCTTAGTGTTAAGGATGAAAATTGTAAATTGTACGCCCATCCATAAAATTTCTATTCTATTCAACTCCCGTACGTGAATTTTTTCTAAAACCTATTTTTTTGAAACTGCATTCAACTTTCCAGAAAAATTTGTTACCAATTTTTCGTGAAATTATGGGACTTGATTCAAATCCAACTTATTCCAAACAAAATTTAAAAAACAAGTGTCAATTTGTTCCGTAGAACCACTTTTATGACCAACAGATGGGAAAACGTAGTTTTGAGATAATGGCTTACAAACGCGCCATGACAACACCCAACCAGTCACACATAAACTAATCAACTTTCTTATCTAGCCATCAGGACCATAGGTAACATAAGGGGGTAAAAATGGAAGAAGAACAAGGTTGTTATCTGATCTATAAGGACAGACATAGATCAATCAACTAACCAATTTCAATTTAGTTTTATATATTAACCTTCTCCTTGTGCTACTAGCCATTCGAGATTTCTGACTACATTGTTTTACTTTAAACTTTTTTTGCAGATTCTCCAGTCTCATTTAAAATTTAAACCTCAAAAAGTCCTTATTTTTTCGAAAATTCAACCTAAAAGGTCAAATGAAAAATGGAATAGGACTTACAAAACAAAAACTGTTTATGACTTGGCATCCAACACCTTGGGGACGAACTCGGCGGCATTAGGATTAAGAGTGCTCTGGAAAAAAAAAAAAAAAAACAACAAATCAGATACGATCAACAAACAGCAGCCAAATGGAAATTAACAGACGTGAAATTTAGGGGACTGAAGTTGTGAAAAAATCAATAAGCACATTTTTGCACAAAATAGTTTAAATAAAACAATAAATAAATAAAAGCTTTACTATACAGGGTGATTCCCTCGCAGATGCAAAAAAAAAAAAAAAAAAAATTTGGGTGAAACTACATCAAAAATGGAGTAAAATGCTGCCAACTGCATATTTTTATCTCAATCCGTTCTCGAGATATGATTTTTTAAAGGTTTTTTCAGGAAAACCGTGTTTTTTTTTTCCTTTTAAACTAAAATTTCTCTACTTTACTTCATTCAATTTTAACTTTTGACCACATTTTCGGAATTAGCATTAAATTTACTATAATAGTGTACTTGCGTTCTTAAAAAGTACCATCCAAAGGCCCTCACATCAGCTCAAATATTGACGATTTTGAAAAAGGAATATTTCTGAAAATCTTTAAAACTTTACTATTCTTCCAAAACGAATCCTGGAAACTGGCAAATCTCATGAAAACTGCTTCGTCTGATACTCTTTCCAACGGTATAATCAAGTTTGCTTTTATTTTGTGATTTAGTGGAGAAAATTACGTTTTAATGTTTACAAATGTGGTTTTTTCAATGAAATTGTTAGTTTTCTCGAAAGATGACCCTCCATGAACCTACGAGTATGGGGTCGGTTTCTATGTATTTTTTCACGCTGTATCGAATGTTAACATTAGTAGATCTCTCCAACTTCATTATAACCAAGTTTTACACTTAAAATCGCAAATGTTTAGTTTGTTTGTTACGATTAAATGTATGTGTGTTATGGGGTAAAACTAGTTAATTAAAGTGTAAAACTCGATTATAACGTAGTTGAGAGATACGCAAGAGTTTCCATTCAATCCAGCGAGAAAAATACATAAAAACCGACCCCATACTTGTTGGTTCATGGAGGGTCATCTTTCGAGAAAACCAACAATTTCATTGAAAAACCCACATTTTTTAACATTAAAACATTATTTTCTCCCCTAAATAACAAAATAAAAGTAAAATTGATAATACCGTTGGAAAGCATATTAGATGAAGCAGTTTTCATGAGATTTGCCAATTTCCAGGATTCTTTTTAAAAAAGTAGTAACGTTTTAAAGATTTTCAGAAATATTATTTTTTCAAAATGTCAATGTTTGAGCTGATGTGAGGGTCTTCGGATGGTACTTTTGAAGAACGCAAGTACACTAATCTTATAGGAAATTTGATGCTGATGCCGAAAATGAGGTTGAAAGTTGAAATTAAATGAGGCAAAGTGGAGAAATCAGAGTTTAAAATGAAAAAAAAAAAAAAAAAAAAAAAACACGGTATTCCTGAAAAAACCTTTAAAAAATCATATCTCGAGTACGAATTGAGATAAAAATATGCGGTTGGCGGCATTTTACTCCATTTTTGATGTAGTTTCACCCAAATTTTTTTTTTTTGCATCTGCGAGGGAATCACCCTGTATAGATAATCTGTTTGAGCATTTCAAATCTATTCCTGAACTTCAACATTTCGAGATACAACATTAAAATGTTGTGTTGGTATATGTCATTTGGAAACAATCGAATGGAAGACAAAAGCTGGGTTCCTTTGTTGAAAAATCCAGTCCCTCCCCCCCTCCCATCGCTGATAAATGATGAGTTTGAATGGGAGCTTTATTCTTCGCGCACATAATGAATGTGTTCAAATTTGAATTCAATGGACAAAAAAGAGTTTTATTAAAGGATATAACTTGGAAAATTCATTTGACATGAAGTAGACTATACAAATGTTGAAGAATTAATGAAATCTTGAAAATTCGTTTTTATTGCAGGAGATTATTAAGGGCCGGTTTCACAAACAATCCCTAACCACGGTTAAAGTAGATCATTGTTTTATGGAACCAGAGTTTTGAAAGTTGATGTAAAACAAACGGGTTTCACCAACATAATCAATGGTTACACTTTTATCAGTAGAGTGAACATCGATTTACAGCGTTTCCGTGAAATGTCTATTTAAAGTTTAAACGTTGATTTAGACGATATCAAGGAGGCATTTGCCCGGGAAAATGAGGGCGATAACGAAAAAATTAGTGAGAGAACAGCTGTTACCAACCTGAAATCTTCAATGCTTCTATCTGTTTTAATCCGTTCTGATAGTATAATGTTTTACAAACTCGTTGAGTCCTTTACTGCCCTATCATTTCGAAACTAGTGCAGCGATGATAATACATGTGTTTCTTCAAGGATTCTGGATTTGAGTTTGAAGTAAAAATGGCGAAATTTCAAATTGGTCAAAAGAAGCATTGTGAGACCCCTCATGTACAGTGGCCGTAAGTGGATGTGGTTGGTTTATATATGTGTGTGTGTGTCATTCTAGACGACAACACTCTACTTAGGATTGAGATAAGAAGTCCGTTCTTGCTGTAAAAAATCAAGCTTTTCAAATGAAAGGATGAGTTCGTTGACCAGCACTATTTGAGCACATTAAATTGGTCAAATTAAAAAAAAAAAGTATTAAAAAAAGTCCAGTCATGCAGCATGACCCCATGAGCGAATTTTTGAAGAAATCTTCGACATTTCAATCGCTATTGATCGTGTAGAGAAATTTTAGTTTATGATTTTGATAGACAAACATGGAATCAAATTATTAAAAATAATTAGGAGGTACTCATACTTTATTATTATTAAACTAATCTTGTAGATTTAAAGACAAATGTAGGTAAATATTCATAGATTTCTATGGAGGGAGGCCTTGAGATTAACGTTACTGACGGCCGAGCAGAGAGAGGCCTTGGGTCTGTGCGCTAGTACGTACATAAATAGAACTTCTTCATAATTTCATGGCTGATATTTTCTAAGCCACAGTCAGCATTAAACCCACATCAAGTCCTAAAACAGTTGAGAGTAAAACATTAAAGACAGCGACCGAGAGAATCGGAGGACAGAATATTTCACGAAGTAAACTCATCAGTTGTGATTACATTTTTTTCTTTTCTTTTTTAACAAGCATCTACTACCTACGTTTTAAACAGCATGGTTCTAGGATTGGTTATACAGGGATACTTCCATAAGAATAGTTCAATCTGAATTTGGACAATGTTTCATGCAAATATTACTGATTTTTACAACTAGCGAACGGCATTATTTCGATTTTTGACTGATTTTTCAACTTTGAAATTTTTGAAAACTTGATACATATTCTTATAGGAAATTTTACGCTGATTCCAAATATACCACATGTTAGTATGCTGAAAAAATTATTTCGCACAACAAATCGCAAAAAACAGGCTATTTTGAAATTTTTGACTACATTTTTGAAAATTTCAACCCGAAGATGTAATCCGATCATGCTGGCCAACGAACTTGAACTTTCGTTTTGTGTCCTTAACATTTTAAAATTTGTTTGAAGTTTCTAGCACAATTCTACGGACAGTTATCGTCTGGAATGACACATACATATATACATACATACATATATACATACATACATACATTAAAAAATGCGTTAAACTTCAGAATATGATTCAGAATAGCCTAAAACGGATTTCTGCATAATTTTTTTTCAAAAATTCACATTCTACAAATTTTGAGGCGAGAGCAATAGCTTAATTTTCTTCAAAAATTCGCTAAAACAACGGATGTATTTTCAGCCTATTGTCAATTTTTGCTTGTTTTGTTTTAGCATGAACAACTTACCTTAGAGAACGGTTTTAGGAAGGTCATAGTAGTCCAAAATAATGAAATAAATATAGGGAATTATAAAATGCGCATTGACCCTTCGAATTTCAAAATTCAAATGCTGAAATATCATACCTTTCGAGCTAGGGATTCTAGATCTTGGACGCATAGCTTCTGAAAATCGCTGAGAAGCTCATTGGATGAGTTTTCCCTGCAAAGTGAACAGACAGTTGATGAAGCAATGCTTACGAAATTAACTTCAACATGCATTATTATGTGAACAATGAGATTTACATACTAAACCATTTTTAGTAGATTTGATTATGTGGAAAGCAGATATCATTACAGTTTCAGCATAGTTGTAACAGTCAATGTCATTGAAGAAAGGAGATAAATGAGCGAGAAACCAACGGTGATGTTTCCCATCAACATGGACCTAGAAGGAAGTTGACTGGGCATCTTCGTGTGGGAGGTGGGCTACTTCTAAATTGTTCATGTGATACAGTGAGATTACAGGGTGGGTTTGGCAGCCGAGTCCACTCCACTCTCAAGTCAAGTCTATCTTGCCCACCTAACACCTGGTTCAAGTGTTCATGCATAACATGGTCTAGACATAGCTGAATTCAATATGCAGTGGAAATAATTTATAAAGATATTGATTACAACGACAAACCGTGATTGATTGATTATAACGATAAAGGTGGAATCCTGGACAGATGGGTAGGCCCACTATGTAAAAATTTTTAAGTTTTTATTGCTTATAACGACAGCGCTTATAACGTCCAAATCGTGATAGGTAAAGAATGGGTTTCCAACATCGTTTATAATGACATACTGAAAAACCAGCACACTGCGTACCTAACCTTACCTACTAGATTTCTACCAAGAACAATATACAAGTATCTGTCCATTCCCTCTAGTTTCACGACTTCCATTTATATGGAGCTATTACATAAATGGGTCTAACTATTTTTCACGAGCTCTACCGATTTCTACATTTGAATAAAACTGGCTTGCACGTGCACCATCTGTTTCTAAGAATTGAAAAATTCTCATAACCTAGATTGTCAGGGGAGGCTCCATAAATTCGAGGTCGCCTTTGGTTTCAATTTCAGTTGTTCTATAAAAATCACAAAAAAACAAATCGTTGCTAAAATAGCGATTTTTCTAATCGGGTATGTGAGAAAAATCATACCAGATTGGAGTGTCCATTATTATTATCGACTTTTTTAGGGATCCTTCTTCAATCCCAAATTGCAGACAATTGATTTGGTGGAGAAAATAAAATTCTGCCAAGTTGGGTGTGGCACATTTTAATTAATATTATACTATTATTCCATTCTATTTGTATATTTGTTTTGAAGGTACCTACGATAATATATTCTGAACCATAGTTATATATCAATGTCAATAATTTGGATGTAGAACATCGGAGAGGCTGATATCATAAATTTATAATAAAGAAGACGAAAACTATTCAAGAAAAACATTTAATGTGTAAAGGTACCTACGCATTATGAAACCTAATTTTTATCTAAAAAAAAAAAAAAATTTAAATATATATATATATATATATACTCGGCGCTTCGCGCCTCGCCGGGGGGCTTCGCTTCCCTGGACCCCCCTAATCTATACTCGGCGCTTCGCGCCTCGCCGGATCTTTTCTCTTTTCTACTGCGTAGAAAACGAGGATAATTTGCTATGCAATTCTTAGCCTGAAAAAATTTGTATATAAAAAAATGTTCAAGCCTGGCTGGGATTCGAACCCACGATGCGAAAAAATGGATATAAAAAAATGTGGATATAAAAAAATTTTCAAGCCTGGCTGGGATTCGAACCCACGAACTCGCGCTTCCCGTCACGGACGATAGCAACGGTTGTACGTGAAAATCATGTTAAAAAAAGTTTGGGACATTTTAAAAAAATTATTGGGGGTCGGCCTAAGAATTGCATAACAATTAATATATATTAGCTATTTCACCCGTGCGTTGCACAGGTTGACTTGGAAATTGTCAAGTAGCCTGTGACCCAAGTTAAAGTAATTCTGATAGATTCGCCCACTCAGATCCCCAGTTGGTTCAGTGAACGTTCAAAACGCTCTAACATCCTCCTCCTCTCCCCTAATCACTGGGTCAGATTTCAAACATATGAAAAAAGTAGTCTTTGACTTGAATAAGAGTAATCCAAAAATATTCGTCAATCAATTCCCCAGTTCGTTCAGTGACGACGAAGATACCCCATATCTCCCCCCCCCCCCCCTTCCCCTAAAACACCCCCTTCTATGGGTTAGATTTGAAAATTTTCAAGTAGCCTGTGATTTAAGTTAGAATACTCCAAACATATTCGACAACTCAGATCCCCAGTTCGTTCAGTGACGTTCGAAACGCTTTAACTCCCCCCACCCCCTCCCTCTCCATTGTGGGTCAGATTTAAAATTTTGAAAAAGTAGTCTTTGACTTGAATTGGAGTAATCCAAACATACTCGACAATCCCCAGTTTGTTCAGTGATGACAAAGATACCACATTCCCCCCTCCCCCCCTAAAACAACCCTACGGGGCAGATTTGAATTTTGTAACCTTTTAAACCTTTTCTGGACTTCCAAAAATAATTAAAGACCAAAATTAGCCAAATCGGTCCAGCCGTTCTCGATTTTTAGCGAGACTAAAGAACAGCAATTGATTTTTATATATATATAGATTTATCAAGTAATCATGATCTTGCTGGAACTAGTAAGGTCCAAAATGCGCCCAGATGAAGAATTAAAAAAATTCGGAGTAAGTTTAGGTTCATGAATTTTTATTATGTAAAATAGAGCAAGTGTGAACTACTTTGTTAGTAGATTATGTGGTAACTGAGTGAGCCTTCTCTGTTTGGGTTTAAATTTCTACTAGATTTTTGCTGAAAAACATCGATCAAAGGCACAGTTTGGTTGACAGGGATAGTGAACCGTAGAGATGTAGAGGGTGTAAAAATTTCCCATCTAGAGTGTTGAAACTCATAAAAGCTCTCTATGGCTCTTATACAGCCCTTCATGCTTCAATAAATATTTGGATTTAACAAAACTTGGTTTTCGAAAGGTCAAAAATCGATTCTAGCTTGTATCTCAATACTGTCAATACTGAAAAAATAGCATCATAGCTCTGATCGTTAGAGTGACGCAACTCTGAGGAATTTCCCGTAATTTCTCGTAGTTGTGACGACAAATCAAATATTTTTGGGCCGTTACAGTCCTACCGACTGCGCCACTGTAACCGCCCAAAAATATTTGATCTCTTCGACTGTGAGAGTTATCTTCCTGGAGCGTAACATGTTTTATGCTTCATTAATAATTTGGAAGTTTTTGAAGAAAGAACAAAAAAAAAAAAAAAAAAAAAAAAAAAAAAAAATCTAAGGGAAGCAACAAAAAACTAGTTTTTCTTGGAATAGATATCACTATTTCAGGCGGTTAGTTGCTATATCTCAAACTAAAATGATATTTCACATTTCAGAAACATTTGGTACAGAAAATTGTATACCATGCAGTTCTCCACTGGAGCTCAATTGTTTTTACCCAAAGGTGAAGATGAACCAAATGATTTTGAATTCATCGGTAGTTTGATGTACAAGACCTGACTTATGCTACACTGTATTTTATTTTTGTTAATTCCAAACATGTTTTGATGGGATCCATCCATTGGAGTATTTTGAAAACAATTCCAAGATACCTTAAACTTACTAAGATTACTAATAGTCACATGTTCAAGTGTTGAGGTGATGTTGATGCTAATATTTTAGAAGCTTGAGTAGATGCACATTAACCCTCGGATAGGCGCGGTATCAAATTGATACAGAACATGGCTTTGAAGGGTTGCTACGACCGCTATCGCATGCGGAGGGGGGCCCCTTTCCCTCTACCTTCCTAACTTCAATCCGTCTTCAGAATCAGTTGACCTTCACGCGTCGAAGGAGTGAGCTACATAGGTTATGGCTGCTTTTAATCAAATTGATACACCGCGCCCATCCAGGTAATTTACAGATTACGAGATTGAAAATGTCAATGGCAGTGATGAAGATCACCCTCAAGAACAGCCGATGCAACTGCGTGAGAGAGCTTTTCCACAACCCACATCAGGGAAAAAACGAAAGAGATGCGACCCCTGTAAAACTTCAAAAAAAGTAGATTGACGACTGACAATTGCGTACTTTGTGAAAAATTTCTGTGTTCAGAGCACTTGAAACCTATTTGTAAAGATTGTTACCAAAAAGTAAATTTAGCTCAATAAGAAAATTGGTAGGTACCTAAAAATTTCGCCTAACATACGTTTGTTACCACAAATTATGTGCCTTACTTAAAATTTTCGTTCTTTTTTCTAGTTTATTATTTCGTTCCTTTGAGTTTACGAGTATAGTTCCTATCTATAGACTTGTCTTTCTTCCATAAAACGTTTGCTGTTAACGTAGGTAAAGATTTAAACTCATAGGTGAAGAATGTTGCCAAAAAATTGTTTACTAGATAAGGAAATACGTAACAATTATGTCTAGCTCAAATTACTAGTTACCTAATTTTTCAACCTCATAATTCAATTTCTTGAATTTTTCTATAACGTTATAGTAGTTTTTCTACCTATCAGCTTGTTTGCTAGTCCAATAAAACTATTGATTTGAACAATGGTTAACTTTATACTATTTCCCTTAACCCATTTCCCCTCCTAACACCCATTGTATCAAAATCGCCGTTTTTTTTAGACCGCGACTATCCGAGGGTTAAATATTCCAGATCCTAACGATCATAAAAGTATTTGAGGAAATATCCTAGGAGTGTAAAGTAACGATGGAGTAAAAAAAGGGGGTAACAAAAAAACGTCTGTTTCGTATGGGTAAGGGGCCATTGTAATATAAATGGAAATGAAAAGGCTGACGAAGCAGCTAGGAAGGCTTTGAGTTTGGAACAAATCGAACAGGGACCTCACTATCCATATACAGATTTGTACATCCATTTACGTCGTACGGCAAATCGGGAAGGCAAGAAGTTTATAGCGAGTACCCATTTGGCCAGAATTACGCTGAAATGTTCCCAAACATCTCCGCAACACCATGGCACAAGAGAGAACCTCCTAACACGCGTGCATACTACAGGACTATCAGTAGAATCCGCTCAAACCATTGCTCAACTCGGAACTATTTGAAGAAAATCGGCCTAATTATGAATGAAGAAGACGAGAAGTGCAGATTCTGTAATACAATGAGGAAACTTTGGAACATGTCATCATGGAATGCGGAATGTTAAGCAGTGCGCGGCACACCTTATTTGAGAACATTCTTCCGGAATTACATCGACCATTTAACCTAAAGACAATTCTATGTGCTGCTAGTACTAAAATACATGAAGAAATATTTAATTTTTGTAAAAAAATCAATTTTAGAGCCTAAACTTATTATTTTTAATTTATAGTAACGAAAGACTGAATTTATACAGATTTAATAGATAGGTAATGTAGTAACATATTTGTAACATTTTTCATATATATGTATATACTAGCCGCTCCAGCTCGCTTCGCTCGCCTCCACGTCCAGCCGGGGGGCAAGCCCCCCGGACCCCCCATTGTTGCTCGCTTCGCTCGCAAAGTGTGGGATGTAGGGAATGTTGCTCGCTTCGCTCGCAAAGTGTGGTATGTAGGGAATGTGGCTCGCTTCGCTCGCAAAGTGTGGGATGTAAGCAATGTTGCTCGTTTCGCTCGCAGTGTCGCATGTAGGAAATGTAATGGCATGTAAGGAATGTTGCTCGCTTCGCTCGCAAACGGTTGATCCCTAAGGGTAGGTTTAACTTCTATAGGGGATGCTGCTCGCTTCGCTCGCTTGAGGAAGTTATACTGCCCACCCAACTTGGCAGACGTTTTTATTCTGTTGAAATGTGCGTAGAAGTGCAAATGTTGTATCATAAAAAATAGAAATTAGGAATTTTGTCTAAAAAATAAAATAAAAATTTAGGGGTGGACTACCCCTAACATTTAGGGGGATGGAAAATAGATGTTGACCGATTCTCATAGATACCGGATAAGCACAAAAAATTTCATCAAAATCGGTCAAGCCGTTTCGGAGGAGTATGGCAACGAAAACTGTGACACGAGAATTTTATACATTAGATATATTTGACGGAAAGGAAACAAAGGCCGATGCCAAAAAATAAAAATAAATAAATAAAATAAAGGGGGGGGGGGGGGCAGAATTGTTGAGTAATGTAGTAATGATGCAGGAGTTTTCAGATGTTCAGTCATATATACAATTTCATGGGGCCAATACTGTCCACTACAAAAATAGGATCTACTCAAGAAAAACAGCTCAAAGCATTAGAACGTAAAATTGTATTTTCCACGGGATTATATTGAAGATGGCAAGATTGAGCTGGAGTTTGTTCCTACTCGAGAACAGCTTGCAGATATAATGAGAAGCCTTTATGTACCAGTAAATTCCCCACATTTATCAAAATTCTTAATATTTCCTATATTTTTATTAAATGATTATTTAAAAAAAAATATGTTAATTAATTCACAACTTATTACATTAACTGGTTCAGTTGCAATTCTACTGACATTTTGTATTTTCATTGATGTTATTCAATTGTTGCATTGAGAGGGGGGTGTTGGATATAAAGTTGGCAATCCTGTCATCTCCCCACTAGGCGTTGTTGATGTCATAGTTTTAGACTTTTAAAAGTTGTCGTACCTTTCCTTCATCTAATAATCAAAGTTTTCAGTTATCATTCGTAAAGCTATGTCAGTTATTTATCTGCCAGTATATTCCAATAAATTGTTCTATCTACTTTACATGCTTCACAAGACACAAAGGCAAGTAGCATGAATGTAGAAGCATAGCACTCCCACTGACATTTTTCCTGTAACTCATATACTGACCAGTGTTTTTATTTGTAATTAGTTTGGTTTAAGAATAAAAATAAACGAGAAGAATGTGCAGGTTGTGGACTTCCACTGGCGGGGTGAAGTGAAGGGAATACAAATTACAGCAGGATGAACAATGGCAGATGCTGGATGTTAATTATACAGTAAACATGTAAAATTGTGATTACCTTTCTTTACTCTCTAGTTCGTCCTCCAACATGGCCTCAATGCACTGTTCCATAAGTGCCTCTTCTTCTAACTGCTTCATGACCTAGACACAATGAAACGAATCATGCCAAATTACTCTTCTGTAGAATATATTGACGATTACAATATGGAAATGTGGGAGTACAAAGTAACTTCCTGATAGTTATTATTACACTCACCTCTTGGTCGAACTCCTCCTCGTTCTCCATCCACATATACTCTGAAAAATCAGAGGGGACTTCACTTCCTTTACCTTCTGCTGGTATTTTCATGTCTGGAACACAAAATTAGGTTGTAGAAATTTCATAAGAAAAGCCACCTAATAAACTTTAAGATTAGAAAAAGGGATGGAAATTATTAAGCCTCTAACTTCCAGGAAGGTCATTGGGAGTGAAGACGCAAATACAGTCATCGGGGAAAAGAAAGAAAAAGAAAAGAAAATGGGTGCCCAGTTAAGAGAGTGTATTGTATTGATTGATAGGAAGGTTAATCCACTCTTTTTGGCATAGCAGTTGAAAAATCACCCTCTCTAGACACAAAAATTCCTGGATGCTGTCCCGCACTTTTCACACTTCAGATGATATTACACACACACTAAACACATGTTGGTCTTTTCAAGTTACAAATATTAAGGATAAGATCCTAAAGAAAATATTCGAAGGCCTCAACAAAAGTATGATTTCCCTCAGGAATATATAATTCTTCGGTAAAAAAGGGTCTCATGTACGTCCCCTAGTCAACAATAGGTTTAAACGAAATTAGGCTATAAGGGAACTGTTAAGGAACATTTGAAGCACATGCTGATGCGCCAAAAATTATGAATGGAGGAAAATACTAAAAAATATAGATATGATGAATAGGAAAACAGGAAAACTGAATTTAAATGCAGAAAAAATGGATCCCAGGTGGGAATCGAACCCACATCCTTTGGTTTGCCGTACCAATGCTTTTACCATCATGGCCGCAAGGACCAAGATAAACCCCCTGCCGAATCCATACGGCAACTAAATAAATGAATAAAGAATTAATTCTTTGGGCCGTTTCCTTAGCGATTACTAAACTAATAGGGTACAGTTGATTTAAAGTTAAATTCATTGAACAATGCAGAGTAATGGTTCTTAGGGGGTGTTGGCTCAGAACTGGCCCTTGCGGCCAAGATGGTAAAGGCACTAGTACGGTAAACCAGAGGATGCGGGTTCGATTCCCACCAGGGGTCCATTTTTTCTGCATTTAAATTCAGTTTTCCTGTTTTCCTATTCATAATATAATAAACCCCCTGCCGGATCCATACGGCGACAAAATAAATAAATAAATAATATAGAGGAAACAAAGGGTAATTCTTCTTAACCTGTCTGTTACGGGTTCGTCGCTACTGATTAAATGGGGTTTAAAAAAGGTGGAGGGCAGCAGCAAGCACTGACGTTTTTGCATAGTAAAAAGTTCCAGTCATGCAGCATGATCGTATGAGCGAATTTTCTTAAATTAACACCTTTCGTATTAGGTATATGATATGTTAAATTGTATTCAAATTTGAGCAACTTGAGCACAAGGAGATTGTTAAAAACCAGTTTTATGGTTTAAAAAAACTCGCACTAGCGACTCAGAAAAGATTTTGGAAGTTTAGGTTTGTTTGCAGTTTTTATAGATTTTTCAGCAAATACTAATGAAATTGGAGTAAGCTTTTCGGCATAATTCTGTGCAACAATTTTTTAATGTCCATTTAATCGTTGATAATCTTGTCCTGACTGAAACACTACTAAAAATTATAAATTTAACGATTTTTGGCCTCTTTTATCCACTTTTAGTGATTTTTTCAAGTTTATTTTTTGAAATTAGACCAATTTAATGTGCTCAAAAAATGCTGGCCAATGAACTCATCATTTCCTTTCGAAAGCTTGCTTTTTTTAGGCAAGCAAGAAAGGTTTTTCTCAATCCTAAGAAGAGTTATCGTCTGGAATGACATATATATATATATATATATATATATATATATATATATATATATATATATATATATATATATATATATATATATATATGAAAAAGTGTTAAACCCTAGGATTCGTCACAGAATGCCTCAAAACGGATTTCAATGGAGAAAATTTTCACAAATTTTGATTTTAAAATTTTCCGACCCGTTGCAATAGCTTCATTTTCGACGAAAATTCTTCTGACGCCTTGCTGTGCTTAAGAAATCTTCAAAACTCGAAGAAAATGAATATAGGTACATACCAAAATAAACATTAGGAATGTTCACTACGAGGGTCAAACGCAAATTTGCGAATTCATTATCAATAATCAACACACATTTTTTTCCATTTCTGACAACCTTGGAAATGTAATAGGTCAAACAATACTTGGATGACCCCAAGTAGCAATTTATCCTAAATATTCAATTTTAGGATCCTAAATTAGCTATTACTAGCTCACCACTTGCACCATTCCAGCTCTCCAAGACATCAACAACTATCCAGGACAGGATGGTATAGCAAGAATGTGCCATGTCCCAAGAGAAGATGTGGGGTGCCTTTTGTAACCAATAAACACCTAGCGTTGAAAGCAAATTAACCCCTTCGCGACGACCATCGTATTAATACGTCATCACAGATGTCCCCATAACGCTTAATGGCATACTAATATATCGGCCATAGAGTACTCCAGAACCTGCTTACTCATTATGGCGTTTTCGTATTTCCCTCCATTCCATCGACCCTCATGCCAAGATGTGGTGTCTCTGTTAGCTAATATTTGCTTTTAATGTCCAATAGAATGCGTTGAAAACAAAGAAGTAGTTGGTAGTTGTTATTCTCATCAAAATAGCAGCAAGTAACTGTTTTGTTTCTCCCCACGTTTGGTTTCTGTCTAGGGTTGCCAGACAAAACTTTAGTTTAAAGTATCCTACTTTATTTTTGATCAAAATACTGTATACTTTATAAAAAAATTTAAGTAGACCAAAATACTTTATATTTGAAATGAAGAAGAAAAGTTCAGCCCCCGTACCTACCTACTTACTAGTCAAGGACAAGGTGCCCATACCTACCTACACCAGAACTACCTACCTGCATGAACGAAAATTGGTCTAGGGTCGCTCACGTATACTCGAAAAGTTGAGAAGGCTGACCATCTCCCGCCGGGCGCTCAACCCCATACGCCACAACAACTGCAACGAATGGTTCAATGATTCTGTTTACTTTTGGTTTATTATTTCCAATAATAAGCCTATGTGATCGTGTAGCAAAAAATTGTTATAACCCCCCCCCCTCAAACTTTGTCACTTTACGTTTCAAGGTGCGTAGAATCCAAATTTGAAATGTCCGTCCGCCGTCCGGGCCATAAAAGGCCTGAGAATTGACTTAAACAATCTGTTCTTTCGCACATAGACTCCACTTGGGGTCTAGTTGGTCCTAACTTCTCGCCAGCTCGATCGCTCCACTCTCATGGGTGCTATGAGCCAAAAATAGGTGAAAAAGTGTCTTTTTTTTGTGTGTATATTTCAAGTTGTATAAAAATTGGAGATTTATGAGTGAAAAGAAAATGTTAGCTATTAATTTTATGGGAAAAAAGTATTCTAAATGATACTCTTCTATTCAAAAAGAGATTTTAGGCAATTTTTTGCAATTTTATAGATTTTTTAAAACAAAATTTAATGAAGTTCAAGTGTTTAGCATAATTTCGTACATAAATTTTTGAATGTTCTATTTCATAGTTGATAAACTTTATTTGACCAATCTTATGCTAAAAAATATCAATTTAACAATTCTTAGCCATTTTCAGTGATTTTGTCAGCACATTTTTTGAAAGTTGACCAATTAGATGATATCAATATACAGTATAGGTAACACTTTTATGTGTTGGAAAGATGACTTGGTAATAAATTGTTTTGTTTATCAACTATATTAAAAAGCGTAAAATTGTGAGATTCCACTGCTGTAATGGATTGAACCCATTTGTGAGGTCCGAAGCTCCGAGTTCCGATACTAAATATACTATAAGCGGCGTTTAATAATTATGGACCAGAGATCTACGTAGAAGGGCTGTCTAATACATAAATAATAAACCTTTGTGTAATAATTTGCAGCGTTTTTGGATTTCATCTGTCATGATAATGTGGTACCCAGGGTCTGTTGTATATGCGATACCTATGTGATGAGGATTCCTTGAGCTATTTTGGTTATTTTTAATGAGTAGGTGCCTTTATACGATGTTAGCTTAAACTAGAGGAAAATGACACCCAATAGAAAGACTCGGTT
The DNA here is from genome assembly GCA_030762985.1 of Adelphocoris suturalis. Lineage (NCBI taxonomy): Eukaryota > Metazoa > Arthropoda > Insecta > Hemiptera > Miridae > Adelphocoris > Adelphocoris suturalis. Next base: position 95,736,769 of record CM061045.1, on the reverse strand, counting down.
TTTTTTTAGAACCTCTTCTTCTTCAGCTGTATGAAGTACAACCTTACTGAAATATGGACTCGTTAAGATTGAAATGTCTAGTAATGTTTTCTTCGGAATAAAAATTTTGTGACCTACGTACAGTAAAAATATTACTACCCATGGTTCTTTTTTAATTCCTCAAACCGAACTTCCTTATTTTCAGTAATCTGACCATTCAGCCCTTGTGTTCAGCAGATGCTGTATGGAAAATACCTTAGTGTGTAAGTTGAGAATGTTAACTTTAATGTATACTTTAACTTTCATTGAAATACTTTACTTTTCCTTGGATGCAGCCAGGATATACTTTATATGATCCGAAAAAATCTGGCAACCCTATTTCTGTCATCCTTTTACTTATGTATACCTTTCAGCGTGTGATATATGACGTAGTTTATTTGTAGACCCTTAATTTGAATTGATTGATTGATGATTGAATTGATGTCACACATTATGCATTATTCAATACTGACTACCTATATAAGTTCTCAATCATTCAGCATGTGTTCCCTATTATTATATCCTAAATTCATATTAAATGATATGATGAAATGATGCTCTGATATAATAGGAGTATTATGAATGCACAATTTTCAGTGGCCGAATTCAAAATACATTATAATTAAAGTAGTAAAAAGCGAGTACGGTTCGCCACACGTGGAGGTCTAATATTATTCAGGCACGGGGAGTTAAGTGCTCCAAGGAGGCCAGGATGAGCGTGCTGCGCTGGCTGAACGACGCCAGTCTTTAAACGGTTAATACACTCCAGGAAAACTCACTAATGATTGCCACTAATGCTGGTTCAATGTGGAAAAAAAGGTATGTACTTCTCAATGCTAAAGTAAGCAGGATTATATTTGAAAGAATAATAGGATTCGGTTTATAAAGAACACCAACATAGATACCAGATAACCACCACCAAGAACCTCATAAATCAAAAGTGAGAAAACCCTTGAGAACAGCGCCAGGGGAAACCCCTCAACCAGCCGGGCCACTAACAAAACAACTTACAAAATGCTGGGACAGTACCAACAACTATATATTTAATCCGCACTTCAAACCAACCTCCATTGTTCCTAAAACTATTCAAAGATTACAACTACGTTTTTCATGGTTCAAGACACGAATGGGGAACTTTCATGTGTTGGAATTTCACACTTTTGACCTCAGATTCGGATTCAGCGCAATTGAAAAACCGCCAAGTTACTATTTTCAGCTCAAAATATCGTTTAGTTTGGGTAATAAACGGATAGGAAGATGGCGCGTGACGCAGTAGTGCAAGCGAGCTGAGGGTTCCCCCCCGGCGGGCGGGGGCCATGACGTCACCATGCAAATGAATCTCAAGAGCCTTGTTACCGGTCAGGTACCCATCATATAGCACCTTTTTGGAAAGCTCTCTTCAAGATCTTTCTAATGAGAAGATAAAAAATAACCATGAAAATTCCCCATTACCGAAGTAAATTGGACAAATGTTGGAAAAGTACTGTGAAGAATCCATTCCAAGTATTTGTTTTTGTGGAGAACCTAGTAGCACAACAGATGGTAATCTTGTACACGAGTTACATACATCAATATAAACGCACATACTATATTTCCATGAAATAGATATTAGGGTCGGAAAATCGACATCCTGGAAGAGTTATATATTTATATATAACTATATAATCAATTGCTTTAGGCCAATTGTGATATTTTGATTCTTATGTAAAACATCTGGCCCGAGGCTTCACACTACTTTTCCTACTTATATTCATTACAGATCAACGCTATTATGATGGGTCGTAATCTATCGAGAAAATAACCAAAAAAAATTGCTAAAAAACGGCATTTTTCAGATTTTTTGGTAAATACCGCCCTCAGAGTATTTTCCCAGGTACGAGGGGTATGGGATATCATTTCTACCCAGAAGAGGATCCTGTAAATTTAATCAAAATCCCTCGACCCATTTTTGAGAAAAGGCAAAAAAAGGTGCTAAAAACGACGTTTTTTCCACCTATTCTGATTTTTTGAACCCCTTGATTAATTTAAGTTGATTTTTCTACAGTAGCTCTTGGTATAGAAACCCAACCCCGAAATTGGATTTTTTTTCATGTCAAACCGTGAAGTCACACATGTACACGAGTTACATACATACATACACACGTATATAAATTTTCATGAAACGTATAGATATGGGTTCAGGTTAAACAAAATACCCATCCTAGCATGAGTTTCAGAAATTGATTTTCAGGGTAATTGCAAAACTTTTCCTTGACCCTTTGGGTTAAGTAGGGAAAGTAAAAAAAGTCCAGTCATGCAGCATGACCCCATGAGCGAATTTTTGAAGAAATCTTCGACATTTCAGTCGCTATTGATCGTGTAGAGAAATTTAAGTTTATGATTTTGATAGACAAACATGGAATCAAAGTCTATCTACAGCATGGTTCTAGGATTGGTTATACAGGGATACTTCCATAAGAGTAGTTCAATCTGAATTCGGACAATGTTTCATGCAAATATTAAATTTTTACAACTAGCGAATGGTATTATTTCGATTTTTGACTGATTTTTCAACTTTGAAATTTTTGAAAACTTGATACATATTCTTATAGGAAATTTTACGCTGATTCCGAATATACCACATATTAGTATGCTGAAAAAATTATTTCGCACAACAAATCGCAAAAAACAGGCTATTTTGACATTTTTGAAAATTTCAACCCGAAGATGTAATCCGATCATGCTGGCCAACGAACTTGAACTTTCGTTTTGTGTCCTTAACATTTTAAAATTTGTTTGAAGTTTCTAGCAAAGTTTTACGGACAGTTATCGTCTGGAATGACACATACATACATAAAAAAATGCGTTAAACTTCAGAATATGATTCAGAATAGCCTGAAACGGATTTCTGCATAATTTGTTTTCAAAAATTCACATTCTACAAATTTTGAGGCGAGAGCAATAGCTTAATTTTCTTCAAAAATTCGCTAAAAGAAAACGTAAAGACGAAATGCTTGCATACGAGTCTCCAACACATTGGGACATTTTATGTCTTTAGTTGCAGAATCGTATGTGTTGCAGACTCGTATGCAAGCTCTAAGAGCCACTCATCTGATCCGGACTCTGGGCATCGTCAAGTAAATGTCCTAAAGAGGCTACATACGAAATTACAGCTTCCTAGACTGTAAAGCATAGAAATTAGCTTTAAGAGCCACTCATCTGATTTGGACCCTGGGCATCGTCAGGTAAATGTCCTAAAGAGGCTACATACGAAAGTACAGCTTCCTAGATTGTAAAGTATAGAAATTACCTATTAAAATGATTTAACCACCGTTTCACAAATGAAAACATTCTTGCAATATTCGGATCACCTGCTATGAATCAAATCATCGAAACACCAGCTCAATGAAATCATCAGAAATTAACAAGCGGTTGCAATCATGTTCACAATATCAATTATTGAGAATGATCACCTGAGTGTACACAATTATTCAAATAACCATGCTCATAACTCAGCTTGTTGGCCACGCACTTTGAAGTAGTTAACATAACATGGTTGGATAAATCGAGAGCTTTCGAATGAATGGTCAACGAATTTTGTGGGATGAAAAACGACGAAGTACCATTTCCCTAGCAACGACTCGGTTGTAAGCGGAAATCATCAGAATATTTTCGTGAGCAATTTCGTCATTCAATTTCCGTGACGTTTTTTTCTAGTTTGCGTGCCATAGCAAAGACATTTAGGTACCTAAAGGATTTGAAGCATTCCAAAACCTGTGGTTTTGATGATGGCTTTAACGAAAATTGCTCCCTTAGCAAAAAAAGTAAGGAATGAACAAGTAAGACAGGCCCAAGAAATCTCAACATTTAACGAAGAAACTGATAGCTGAAGCTAACGACCACATTCTAAATGATTCACTTGATAATAATAACGTTGCATGATAATAACAATAGAAAGTTTCTAAAGCGATAGGGGGATAATGAAACAGATTTATTCCACCCTATACATAAGACGCCTAATCCTGAACCTACCTATCTTATCTCTCCCTCCTTATCGCAAAGTAAATTTACTCACCAATAATAGCTATATTCATTTCTTGTTCGTTTTGATGGCGGTTCTCATTCACGTTTTGTGACTGTGTCCCCAAATCCCCAGTGGAAGATAAGTAGCATCACTTTAAGATAAGACACTAATTCGACCCTCTTGACTAACAGTTTAGCATCCGATGTGGCTCGTCCCAGATGATAAAATCTCCAAGCACCTTATCTCAAGCAACTTATCGTTTAGGAACTCTATAATGACTTGATAATAATGTAATTCCAGTGAGTAGAGACACCTGTACAGTCTCTTATTCAAATCACTCAGAAGATACTGTGTACAATGTGAACTGGGATATAAAATTTGAACAAACTGCCAATCTCAATGATGAAACAATGATACATGTCAGAATATTGTGAGTCAGATGATCCTAGTTCGGAACAGACAAATGGATTTTGAAGCAAAATCAACCCTTACTGACAAATCGATGTTCATAATCATGTGGTAGGCTTCCTGAAAAATCAAATGCGACCGCATGACATCGTATTGACTTAAAGTCAATCAGTAAGTCTGAGACGATAGTGTTGAAGTGGTAGTGGAATTTTCTATTCATGGCCCATAGATTGTAAAGGCTTGTAGGTAAATCAGCACCAGCTAGGCATTACATCATCATTGCATGTTTAGCAGATTGTTTGGAACTTCAGGAAGATTTAGAAAATTTCCAGAACTGGTGTAACTTGAATAATATGAAACTAAATGTCGACAAATGTTCAGTTGTTACCTACCATCGAAGAGAAAATCCTACTCATTTTTTCTACTCACTAACTGCCAGGAACACTACTGCTAAAGACCTTGGTGTAGTTTTCTCAAATGATTTGTCTTTTAATGCACATATATCAACAAAATCTGCAATAATGCCTACAAATCTCTTGGCTTCATAATTAGAAATAGCCAAGATTTCACCGACCGATTTCTCATTAGAACACTTTTCACTTCACTCGTTAGATCCCAACTTGAGTATAATTCAATAGTATGGTCGCCTTATTATGAATGTTATATCTCCCAGCTTGAAAAAATTCAAAAAAAATTTCTACGTTACTATAGTTTCAAATTCTCGATTCCCCGGCAACCTCATGACTATACCCAACTATATAATATAAATAATTTGCAACCCCTATCAATAAGAAGAGAATACGTTGACCAAATTTTAGAGCGTTTGAATTTTTATGAACCTATTCACCAAACCAGGCATAAATATACATTTGCACATGCATCCCTATCAACTAATTACCAAAAATACAGCCCCCTCAATAGGGCCATGATGCAATCTAATAATTACATGGAAATTGATTTATTTCATACATCACCTACGATCATAAAATCTATTATCCTGAAATGATATATTTCTTTGATCTGAAATCGTTTGTACTGATTAATAAGTTATATGTTTTTAATGAATAATCAATCATCTTGCAACCTGTTAGAAATTTGTATTATAACTTTGTATAACTTCTTTACTTGTTCTAACTTCTGTTGGTTCCTAGAACGCCGTCATTTGATGATGCATACATGATTTACTTATATATGTTTAGACACCTTTACTTTCTTCTGTTGACTATTTTATTTATCTATACAATTGTGACAAAAATGGATTATTCCGTAAATAAAGATTTGATTTGGAATGTCATGTTTGACAGTCGACGTGGGAACGCAGCTGAGCCGGCTAGGTATTAACAGGTGGTATAAGCCATTGAGCCACTATGCAGCCAGCCAGCTATTACAGAGATGCCCTTCTTCGGCATATCCTTTCCACTGACTAACTCGCAATGGCTCCAACATTTTTAAAAATTTTCTTCATTGAAATCCGTTTTGAGACATTCTGAAATGAATCCGAGTTTAACCCTTTTTCATAAATGAATATATATATATACAGGGTGATTCCCTCGCAGATGCAAAAAAAAAATTTGGGTGAAACTACATCAAAAATGGAGTAAAATGCCGCCAACCGCATATTTTTATCTCAATCCGTACTCGAGATATGATTTTTTAAAGGTTTTTTCAGAAATACCGTGTTTTTTCATTTTAAACTCGAATTTCTCCACTTTGCCTCATTTAATTTCAACTTTCGACCTCATTTTCGGTATCAGCATTAAATTTCCTACAAGAATAATGTAATTGGATTCTTAAAAAGTACTATGCGAAGACCCTCACATCAGCTCAAATATTGACGGTTTTGAAATAATAATATTTCTGAAAATCTTTAAAACTTTACTACTCTTCCAAAACGAATCCTGGAAACTGGAAAATCTCATGAAAACTGCTTCATTTAATACTCTTTCCAACGGTATTATCAATTTTACTTTTATTTTGTTATTTAGGGGAGAAAATAATGTTTTAATGTTAAAAAATGTGGGTTTTTCAATGAAATTGTTGGTTTTCTCGAAAGATGACCCTCCATGAACCAACGAGTATGGGGTTGGTTTCTATGTATTTTTCTCGCTGGATCAAATGGAAACTCTTGCAGACTACGTTATAATCGAGTTTTACACTTTAATTAACTAGTTTTACTCCATAACACACATACATTTAACCGTAACAAACAAACTAAACATTTGCGGTTTTAAAACCAACAATTTCATTGAAAAACCCACATTTTTTAACATTAAAACATAATTTTCTCCACTAAATAACAAAATAAAAGTAAACTTGATTATACCGTTGGAAAGAGTATTAGACGAAGCAGTTTTCATGAGATTTGCCAGTTTCCAGGATTCGTTTTGGAAGAGGAGTAAAGTTTTAAAGATTTTCAGAAATATTATTATTTCAAAATCGTCTATGTTTGAGCTGATGTGAGGGTCTTCGGATGGTACTTTTTTAGAACCCAAGTACACTATTCTTATAGGAAATTTAATGCTGATACCGAAAATGAGGTTGAAAGTTAAAATTAAATGAGGCAAAGTGTAGAAATCTGAGTTTAAAATGAAAAAAACACGGTGTTCATGAAAAAACCTTTAAAAAATCATATCTCGAGTACGGATAGAGATGAAAATATGCGGTTGGAGGCATTTTACTCCATTTTTTATGCAGTTTTACCCAAATTTTTTTTGCATCTGCGAGGGAATCACCCCGTATATATATATACTGATTTGAATGGTTTTTAAAACGGTTCCAGAGGAACAATATTCTTCTACTCTACTATTTGATAAAGGCAAAAGCCGAAATATTATAACGTGAGTTTTTCCTTTTTATTTATCTTTATATATGTTCTATTTTTCTCCGCACATCTGTGCCAAAGTATATATATATATATATATATATATATATATATATATATATATGTGTGTGTGTGTGTGTGTGTGTGTGTCCAGACGATAACCCTCCTTAGGATGAGATACTAATTTCGCTCTTGCGCCAAAAAATCAAGCTTTCCAAACGAGAGGACGAGTTCGTCGACCAGCATTTTTTGAGCACATTAAATTGGACAAACTTCAAAGAAATTGCTAAAAAATCATAAAAAATTGCTACAAATCGTTGAATTTATAATTGTTAGCAGAATTTTAGTCAAAAGAAGTTTATCAAAGATGAACTAGAACATTAAAACATTTAGAAACAAATTAACGTTGAAAAATGTACTACCTAAACTTCATTAATAAATGCCAAAAAATTATATTTAAAATACCTTTTTTGAATCAAAGAATATTATTTAGAACGAGTTTATTTGCCATAATGTAACAAGTTATAGTACATACAATAATTTACGAAAATTCGATCACTCGATCATGGTGCATGACTGGAACTTAACTTTTTCTTCACCAAGTAACCTATCACCTAAGATGGTTTTTAATAGGCATTTTTTCACAAGACTGAGCATAAAACATATGTTTTCGTCATACAATCCTATTTCCTGAGATCTACAGGTATTAATTATTAACACCATGTGTTTATTCCAGCAAGCCAATGCAGTTTAACTGTGGATTTCGTTACGTCACCTACTCACTACCAGTAACATAAAATACTATGTCCAGTAGCGATTCACCAATCAATGGGTGTTTCATCCAATGGCTAAATTATAAGTTTGGTTATCAACTACTGTCAACAAAATCAGTTTAATCCCAGGCTTTAGTAGGGTTCAATTAGGTTCAACCCAAAATGACCGAAAGCGTTCCAGCAGCTTCGTACAAACTTAATCAATAATAAATTTATTTACTAATCGGTTCAACAGCTTGTCTTTGGCTGGAACAAATCTCATGACGGTTCGGGCGTCAGATTCACCACCACCGAGTGTTTAAGCGAATTTCTCATACGCTGCCTCACTAACTCAAGATTCGCCAAGTTCATGAACTCAACCCGTAAAGGCGTTTGGACGAATTTCAAATTTTCTCCATGACTAGGTTTTTGCTCATTCAGTAAACCTGTGTGTTTAAGAATCTTTTCTCATCAATTCTTCGGTTCACTGAACTGAAATAGGTAGATGACGCCCAATATGTACATCTTACAAGCTGACAGGCACGACAAGCATACAAGATACCAGTTTGCATCCTCCCATTTACTTACTTCAAGAAATTGAGATTTTATTTCACGTAATGTTCGTTCTTATTCATAAACGATAAAAATCCAAGAACTACCAGCATTAGTGATTCTAGAACTGTTGGTAGTTTTGTGTTCGTTTACATCATAGGACATACCTACCTAACAAACTCAAGTCCAATATGTTAACATAATTGAATACATAAATAAGACGTCATACCCTCAAGACCACAGGCAATCAAATAAGAATCACGAGCTTCTAACGCACGAACAGGGAGTGTTAATAAAACACAAGAAATCATGGATACGTCACATGTATATTATAAAGTGAACTGATGTTGGTAACTTTAAGACGTTGTGTATGTAGGATTATTGACTGCACTGAACTGTGAAGGGGATGTATTATTTCACCATTTTTATTGCAACAAGATGGAAATGAGAGTCTTGTTTGACATTAAATGCTTGACGAATCTTCGGTAAATACATGGAGAGAATCAAGAACGTTTAGGGAATGAGATCTTGTGTTTAGATACTCTTGCCAACTTTCGTCAAGCTGAATGAATCTTGAACGGGAGTTGAAATAGAAATGATGTTGATAAAAGGGGTTAGGTTCCAACATGGACAAAATGCCGCACAAAATGACATAGGCATACAAGTAGGCACGTAATAGAGATAGAGAAGATGCCAGACAACGTTAGTCGGTACCTAAACTGAACGCGATGACAAGGTGGAACATTAATCTACTGTCAACCCTGAACCTGAAAAAAATACTCGTCGCCGATCATACAGTAATGGCCGTATCTAAATATGGTTAATAAATGTATTACGCAACAAGTAATCATTATAGGAATATTGAATACCACTTCAATTGACAGAGAGAGTTGACTATGGTGAAGGTAGGAAACAGCTGTGAACGTATTTAGGTGCGGAAAGGTACCAAGCGATTTGGCACTGAAAGAAATATACGAATTAACAAAACCTTAGATGTAACGATGCATGATCTTACTTATTATTGAAATGCAGTGACAGATCAAGTTGACACAATGGGAAAATCACTGATAGACTGAAACGAACTGGCGAAATCTAGTGCAGGAGCGTTAGTATTACAACACAAAGGCGTGACAGCGAGAGTTGAACCTTCAATGCAACTTTACCTATCAGAAAAGGGAAAGGAAGGGAAAAGTAGACCTTTTGTAGCAATGCTGCCAACCACCAGCTGCTCTTTCTGCGCATTTCATGGACACTATACGCCGTATGCATGGACTTGAGGTGGTAAAAGACTTTAGGACTTATGTGTATGCCGAATGCAAGGTTTCCTCAACTCCGTTTCGATCAGGTAGGTACCGTCAAGGCCCTTAAGTTCGGACAGGTTTTGATGTGTTTTGCATTTTTCCTACAGAAGGATTACATTTAAAATATTGAGAAAATTAATATAAAATCTCTCACATCTCATCTTTCAGAATCTGTCATAACCGGATTTCTAACCCATCTAGTTTTCTATATTTTTTTACTCAAAGGCTGTCCGAAATTAGGGTCCAAGCCCCCTAATTTCGGACACACGTGTTTTTTCGTTCGGAGAGCAGAGAGCAGTTTCCAAATAACAGCTGACAACTGGACCCCTGCTATATTTCTGATATCCTCAGATCGTTTTTCTCAACCCAGAAGAATGATTTGTTCTGTGCCACCAGCATTTTAGTTCTAACGTGGCACTTTACTTTTGATACAGACTTGTGTTTCAGCTTGTATGCACAGCAGTTTTGAACGTCTGTCACCCAAACCGGGTGGAAAGTCTTGAAAATGCTATAACCAGTTCTGTTGAGTAAACCAGCTTTGCAATAACCATAAATAAATTTACAAATGACCAATAAAAGACAAACAGTGCTAATGGAACTATCAATCTGTCCAACAAATTCTTTCTTAATTTTCTTTGAAATAGGTACCTATCGTTTTCTGGAAAATTTTTGTGGACTACTTCAGTGTGATTATCGTTCACTTTTGAGCGAAGCTCCTTCACAATAAAATTGTTTTTCCTTAAATCGAACTTTAAAAAAATTCTATACTACTATATCTAACGATTGCTAATGCCTTCAAGGTAGGTGGATACCGATCTCATCATGAAGACACTTGTTTTCTTCTCTAACTATTCGAACATCACTATGTAACTTCATATATTCATATTTTGTTGGTAAATTATTTATAGATCTACTCTTCCATTTCCTTCATGAACTCCAATAATTGTTTATCGTTCCCATCCATTATATTTGCCCTTTTCTGGCTTTCCAAGCTCAATGCTTTAGGAGAATTCCTCTGTCGCTTTGATGTTGAATTATTTTTAGGCAATATATTGTTAGTTTTCTCTAAATATTTTCTTATATTTGCATCATTAGAATATTACGTGTTTGTATGTGAGGGTCATTAAAGATGTTGATCCCTATGTAATTTCAGCTCGCTAAACAGCATTTGATTACCTTTCTCGCCACCTGTGGGGGCCAACTAATTGCAAAGCTAATTGGAATTGATGAGAGGTTTGTTTATCACACATGAATATCAAAAGACGAAAAAAGAAACTGTTCCGCTATTAGCCCTTAAACAATTGGTACACTTTGTATTGAGAAAGAGCTAACACAGATACAACTTGGACCACCACAAAAGTTCCAGTCATGCAGCATGATCATGTGAGCGAAGTTTTGTAAATTATTGTAATACCTATAATATTATGTTACATTGTTTTGAAAATTGAGGACTTTGAGTGAAAAGAAATTTCTAACTCTCAAATTTATGGCAAAAAAGTCGTTCTAAATATTAATCTGCTATTCAAAAAGAGATTTTGGATTTTTTAATTTTTTTGCAGAATTTATCGATTTTTTAGCAGATTTTAATGAAATTTAAGTACATTTTTCATCATAATTTTGTTGGAACATCAATGAAATGAATTATTGTTCAATTTGATGTTTGTTTGTTGAATGATTGATTGTTGAATGCTTTTTTTTACTGTTGATAAAATTTATTTGAGCAATATTCTGGTTAAAAAAAAATATATAAATTTAGATGCAAACATGTCCATATAATTTGATAGATAAGTTGTTATATAATTTATTAATATATGAAAAGTCGTACGTCACTTGTGGAGGGTTGTGGTTCTATATTCCTATCATGGGACCTTTTTAGTTTCCCTAGAATTACCCTAGAACCATGGTTATTGTGGAATATATGGTTCATAGATAAGTAGCTTGATGGCAGAGTACCTACTGAACAATTAATAAATAGCCATCAAAGGAGGGTAAAAAAAAAAAGGATGATAAGCACCCACATACTTGTTTTGAATCCTATTTGGTAACAGTTTATAATTGAATGCTTTAAAATATAAAATAGTAATACCTACTATGTTGCGCGAAGAAGTAAAAAAGAATGGCAAATTAAAAAAAAATTTACTTTCAGCAAAAAACTCCAATAAAATTCGTAGGGAGGTGCCTAAGACAAACTGACAAATGAATAGGTAGGTAAGTAGGTGTGATATTACAGTATTTTACCTTATTTTACCCTTTGTATTATACCTTATAATATGCATAATAAGGTGATACCTATCTTAGGGATCACGAACTCCTCGGAGGGTACCTTTACCTACACCCCTCTAGACAATAGCGTTCTTTCCCATTACTACAGTTACGTAAACAGGGTCAAGTAAACTAGGACGGCTCAATTGTGGATTAGGAAAGATAGGGGTTTGGTAGAGTGGTAAAAACCGTTTTAGTCATAGGAAAGAAGGCGAAAAGAATAGGTAGGTAGGTATCCAGTAGCAGTGGACTTGTTGAGTTTTCATTTTTACTAATTTCTTATTGTTGCTTTATATTATTATAAATTATGTCATTGACATCACTTTACTTGTTTATAATTAAGTTATCTGATTTCTACTACAATTAATTTAGGTACATTAGAATAAGATATAGGAGTTACAGGGGCAGCTGCGGCAAGCATGCGGTGGTAGAGCATTCTATCGGGTGGGCTGAGTTAATAGCCCTTTTTGGTACACTAGTCCTTGTTCGCGTATTCGATTACCGGTAGGCGCGGCACCGTCGCATCCATTATGGCGGCACAGTGCCTGACTCGACAAAACGCACAGAATGCAAATTAGTTATACCTAGGTACCTTCTATTCCATTTTTGAGTATTTACTAATAAATATTGAATGACAAATGAAGTCACCAGTTATGTCGGTAGGTAATTTCCATGAACTAAACAATATAACGTTATCTTTTACATAACGTTATCTTCTTTATCTATTACTCCTTCTTCTCAATGATCTCTTCTCTATTCTCATTAATCTTTTTTTAATAAAGATCCTAGTACCTGTCTCTTTTATTTTATTTTATTTTTAATTTAATTTTTTCTAGTTTGATCAGTACTAACTTGAAAAATAAGACGTCCATTACTGTTTTCTTGTTAATTTTGTATAAGTACGCTTGGTGGGACCCAGGTCCTCTGTACTTTTTGAAATACATAAATAAATAAATAAAATAACTAGGAACGGTAATTTGAATATGAAGTTCGGAATGTTACTGACGAGTTTATTATTACAAGTAATTAGAAGGTAGGTTGGTACCTACAATTATGTCGCTATTGTATTTTATTTTAGTTTTTGATAGAAATGATTAATTGGATTTAATTGTAAATCACGCAAAATTCACAACAAATTCTAGGGATTTCACCGAAGGAGAAGAACAGCTTATACCTAATGAACTCAGTAGGTAAGTATATTATATTGTGTGGTTTTTTGGAAGTAGTAGAGGCCATTGATGCACTTGTTCATCAAGTAGGTAGGTACTACTAAATGAAAAACCTCACACAGTGAATGGAAAGATCCCGCAAGATTTCAAAAATATATTCCCCTTCAAATGCCACTCTGCAAATCTGGGAATAGCAGAACACGGATGCATATAGTATCAGTCTTGCTTTCTTGGTACTCCTACTGAAATTGTACAAAAATTGAAGTGCAGTCTACTTATTCAAAATATAGAATTTTGATTTGGCAGAATCTTGTGTTCTAGTTCATCTAATCAGGAAACGTATGCTAAATAATTCTTAAGGAATATTAAAGAACTCAAATTAAATTATGATGAAATGATTGAAGTTTGACATCAGACGTCAATTAAAAATCGGATACTTCACAAGTCTATAGAAATGTTGTCTAACCCTACAATCACCACTCACTTATGTATAACCTTTTTCTCTAATGCAACATATTCATAATGAATAATATTCTACTGAAAATATTGATTTGTTTTCGTTACTCATTCTGTATGGTTTTGGAGGTGCCTCTGAACACTGTAGCTTTTTTTCAAATGTCACCTCAACATGTCTTAACTTTTGGCTGATTTTTTTACTAAGCCCAGAAAAATTCCTCGGTTCAATGAACTATCTGTCTCATTGTGGCCTCTTAATCCTACTTCATAAAGGCCACAAAACTAGATGCAATCTATAATATCAGAAAGTATATATAGATTTCTGTCAACTTGCTCATTGTGTTTCTTGATAGCAAGTTGATGAGCTGAACCTGTGTAGCTATGTTAGCTCGGCCAATCAAAGCTGATTCTGTGATGTTATTGAGATGTTTTTTTTATTAGATTCGTGAGATTTAAACCGATCTGTGAGTTATTTTACATCAGTCACACCATTCTGAGTCCACAACCCATCTCCACATAATATTAGGCAAGGAAAACAAAACACAGTAGGTACCTATTCTTTATAGTGCACCCAGTGATCCACTTGTGTTTGCAATAAATTTCAGGGTTGAATTTACGAGTTCCCTTCCCGCTTTTAGCAACTTGTGTTAATTTCAAGTGACGGGTTTATCTCCCCAAACTTTCAATGAACATCTTCTCTTCATAATTACGATCTGTAAAGGATTTTGATTGCAAATTCTTCAGTGTTCGACTCGGGTGGAAACATTGCTACCAAGTTCCAATAACGAAAGTAAAAACAAAGTTAATATATATGTACAAACGACAATCTGTATTTCCATCTATACTATTTATAAGAATGAAACTCCGTCTGTCTGTTTGTTTGTTTGTCGTGTCTATGCATGGCCAAACGGCGGAGTGGGGAGTCTACGAGTTGGAGGATCGTTTCGGGATTTTCCGATAGGTTGTATAAGCGAATTTAAAATTTTCTAATCCCACCCGAACCATGGACTGTAGGGCGGGAGGGGGGTCGAAGTAAGGGTTGATACCAAAACATTCCAGAAAACCTAGGGAAACCCTCAGAAAATACGGCATAGTAGGATCCGAATTTTGTCAGTCTCCATGGGAGGGCTAATTTATGAAAGTCTCAGCCGATTTAGATTCTACTCAGTGAGCTAAATATTCAAATTCCAAAACACCCTGGAAAATCTTGAGAGAACCCAGGAAAATCCGCCGTGGAATAAATAAGCTGAGAATTTTGACACCAAAACATCCCAGAAAATCTCGGGAAAACCCAGGGAAATTGGCCCTGGAACATTCCGTATTTTGTCAGCCTCCTTATAAGAGGGCAAAATCAATGAGAGTCTTGAAGAATTAAGGTTCTACACGTCAAGCTGAGAATTTTGATAACAAAACATTCCAGGAAATCTGGGGGAAACCCCAGGGGATCGGTCTTAGAAGGATCTGCACATTGCTAATCTTCCTGAGAGAGGGTGAAACCAATGACAGTCTCAGTGGATTTTTATTCTACTCAACTATCAGACATTTTGATAGCAAAACATCTTAGACCAGGACGTGGTGGCGCACGTGTATGCAAAAAATTTTGAACGTGGTTTCTCTTTTGAATCGTGTTTATGATGTCTTGGGCTACTCAAAAGTAGATGGTGCCACTGCTGCGAGTGGTCGTCGAAGGGGGGGATATAAGGGCGCAGGGGTCTCACTCCCTTTTGACCTTAACAGTTTACGAATGGCCCAACGTAAACAGTCGTTTTTAGGCTCAAATTGTTCGTTTTCAAACAAGCTAGGTACACTTTTTGTTATGAGCATAATTCTTGTAAAATTGTCAGGTTTAATTTAAAATACGTTCAAAGCTGGAAAAATGCATTTTTTCTTCTCTATTAACTGGAGATTCATAGGTAACGAGGCAATTTCGGTTTTCTTATTATATAATTATTAGGTATATAACCAGTTAATTATAGTTTTCATCACCACTTGTCACACTAATTTGAATTTCCACTCACGGCGATGGCATCATCTACTTCTGTGTAGCCCAAGACACCATAAACACGATTCAAAAGAGAAACAAATTTAAATTTTTTTGCATACTCGTGTGCCACCACGTCTGATCATGTCTTGTTTTGCTCTCTCTGAGATCACAACACAGGAGAACAGGTCTCCACCGTGGATCACCCAGTAAATTTTCTTCCTAAAGAAGTTCAAAATTTTATTAAGCGCATTGATGCAAAAAGACGCAGTTGAAATGTGTTGCATTTTTTTAATTTTTCCAAGGATTTCCTCAGATAAGGACCCAAGCGTTGTTTGGTAATCAGTGCCAATAAGTCAAGGTCAGCAGCAGTGCAGGCGAGGCCCAAAGGGAAAGTAGGCACTGGTAGCGTAAAGATGGGATGCTGGCAGAAAGAAAGACAATACCAAGCCCACCGGCCTTGACCGGTCCTTGGGTGTAAGAACTTGGGACACCCCTTGGTTAGCGATGGCAGTAAGTATAAGGGAAGGAGGTGCAGCATCTGCTGTAACTTTGATGGAGCCTAGGTAACATGAGCTAATGCTCCACCAAGGTCCACACGGCTTGAGGCTATAGTGGCCACAGCCATGAAGTCAACCCCCAAACCTCCAGCACGGATCAGACGGGAATGGGTGACTGTCCTATGACGAAACACTCCTCATCCACCACCTTCACCTGATGTTGGCAACTCAACAGGACCAAAGAGACTGACCCACATCTGGAATAACCACCAAACCACATCTGGCCAGCTGCACAGCACAGGCATTGACGGCGATCTGCAAGAATGACATCATCGGCAAAAGCCAATGTACCTACTTGCAACCCAGGAGCGAGATCAAACCCTATTTCAGCTGGCAGCGTACCAAAGGCCGTATCCACAACTAGATTGAAGAGGAGTGGCGACAGAGGATCCCCCGCGGCTTATGACAACATCACTTGACATCTCACCTCATGCCTCAAGGAACAGACAGGACACATACTCAGTTGAACGAGCAGGTCAGGCACGGGCAGACGACGAGCAGACCCCACGGAGACAATCGGTCAGGGCAGAATGGCTTACAGTGTCAAAGGCTTTAGCGATGTCCAGAGTGGCAAGATGGAGCTGCCGTTTCTTAATACGGGCCAGCGAGATGGAAGTTTGGAGAACACACACACACACACACACACACACACACACACACGCACACATGAAAAAGCTTCAAACTCCAGATTTTGTTTCAGAATATCTCAAAACGGATTTCAATGACGAAATTATTTGAAAATTTTGATTTTACATTTTCCCGAGCCATTGCAATAGCTTCATTTTCTACAAAAATCCACAGCGGCACAGTGGAGAACCTAACAGTTCTCCAAACTGTCATTTCGCTGGCCCGCATCAAGAAACGGCAGCTCCATCTTGCCGCTCGGGACGTCGCTAAGGCCTTTGACACAGTTAGCCACTTTGCCATGACCGATTGTCTTCGAGGTGTTGGGGATCCTGCTCGTCTAATTGAGTATGTTGCCTGTCTGTACTAGGAAGGTGTGGTGGTCCTCAAGGCAGGAGGCGATATGTCAGGGGATATTGTCATTGGGCGCAGGGTACGCCAGGGGGATCCTCTATTGCCACTCCTCTTCAATCTGGTCGTGGATACAGCCTTGGGTAAGCTGCCAGATGAAATAGGGTTTGATCTCGCCCCTGGGGTGCTAGTAGGTGCATTGGCTTTTGCCGATGATGTCATCCTACTCGCAGAAACCCGCGAGGGCTTGTAGATCGCCCTCAAAGCCTTTGCTGAGCATCTAGCCAGATGTGGTCTAGTGGTCAACCCTTCTAAGTGTTGGTCGGTCTCCTTGGTCCCGTCGGGCCGCCAACATAAGGTTAAGGTGGTGGATGAGGAGTGCTTTGTCTTTTGACAGACACCCATCCCCGCCCGATCCGTGTTGGGGGTCTGGCGGTACCTTGGGGTTGACTTCATGGGTGTGGCCACTATAGCCGCAAGCCGTGTGGACCTTTTTGGAGCATTAGCTCGTGTCACCAAGGCTCCATTGAAGCCACAGCAGAAGCTGCGCCTCCTTCGCACGTACTTACTGCCAAAGCTAACCTACGGGTTAGTCTTTGGCAGGCTTACTGCGGGGAGGCTGCTTGAGTTGGATCGTGAAGTTCGCTCTGCTGTGCGCTCTTGGCTAGGCTTTCCACCTGGTGTCCCAAGTGCTTACATCCACGCACCTCTCAAAGGCGGTGGGCTGGGTATTGTCTCTCTTTCTGCCAGCATCCCATCTTTAGGCCGCCAGCGCCTGCTTGCCCTTAGGGGCTCGAGCTGGGAGGTCGCCCGCACACCAACTGCTCCAAAACCCAGCTCATCTGCTGAGTTCGCTGCTGCACTGCATGAGTCAGTAGATGGTAAAGAACTCCGACGGTGCTCTGAATCCCCAATTTCTACCCAGTGGGTGGAATGGGCTTTAGAGGGCATTGGGGCCCCCGACTATCACCATTTTCACGCCGTCCGAGTGGCTACACTAGCCACCTCGGTGAGGTGTTCGAGGAGTAGTCGCGGGACAGTTGACACCCTTTGCCGTGCCTGTCGGGGTAAAAAGGAGAATCTTTATCATGTGGTGCAGCAGTGTCCTCGTACTCACGGTGTCCGAATTTTACGTCGCGATGCGGTTACCAAGCAGATAGCAGGTGTTTTGTCATCTAGCGGTTGGGATGTCGAAAGGGAGAGACTATACCACATGCCGAGTGACCGGGGCAAGAAGCCAGATATCGTTGCGATCAAGCCCGATGGGTCTGCCATGATCCTGGATGTCCAGGTTGTCAGTGGCAGCGTGGACATGGAGTAGACCTGGTGGGCTAAGAAAAATAAATATGATAGCAATTTTCTGCGCCAAGTGATATCTGAGCTAAAAGGAGTGGCACCTAATAACATCAAGGTCATTGCCACGACCGTGTCATGGCGCGGGGTGTGGTGCGGGAAAAGCGCCACGGAGTTACTCGAGTTGGGCATCTCGGCAGGAGTACTCCGTGGTATCACCACCCGCGTCCTGAGGGTTTCTTACTTGAACTGGTGGTCATTTTATAAGGGCACTTCCTTTCATCCCATTCTTCCTCCTCGTCCTGCAACTTCCCTTATCTCTAGAGCCGGCGTCGGGTAAACCTGGGCGTCCTCCCTACTTTTTTATTTTATTTGTTTATTTTTCAATTTAATTGTGTGCCCCCTCCGCCTTTGAGGAGAGTTAAAAAAAAAAAAAAAAAAAAAAAAAAAAAAAAAAAAAAAAAAAAGTGTCATTCCAGACGATAACTGTCCGTAGAATTGTGGTAGAAACTTCAAACAAATTTTAAAATGTTAAGGACACAAAACGAAAGTTCAAGTTCGTTGGCCAGCATGATCCGATTACATCTTCGGGTTGAAATTTTCAAAAATGTAGTCAAAAATTTCAAAATAGCCTGTTTTTTGCGATTTGTTGTGCGAAATAATTTTTTCAGCATACTAACATGTGGTATATTCGGAATCAGCGTAAAATTTCCTATAAGAATATGTATCAAGTTTTCAAAAATTTCAAAGTTGAAAAATCAGTCAAAAACCGGAATAATGCCGTTCGTTAGTTGTAAAAATCGGTAATATTTGCATGAAACATTGTCCAAATTCTGATTGAACTACTCTTATGGAAGTATCCTTGTATAACCAATCCTAGAACCATGCTGTTTAAAATGTTTCAATTTCTTTCTTGTTTAAAACGTTTCAATTTCTTTCTTGTTGCTACGGAAAAGCCAAGTGACACTTCCCCATAATTTAGGCTGTCAATAGATGCACAGAAACTACAGTTTGTCTGTCAATTTCTTGCTGTAGGATACTGGATTCGAATGCAACTGACTTTATATCACTCGTAATATAAAGCCTCATCATCGATTGGCTGTGGAAATACGTTTCTTTCATATGACGTCGGTATGTTATTTTATTTTATGTCAAGATTTGATGATGTTATGATAGGATACTGTTAAGATTTCAACTGCCTTCAATACTGACCACATTGGACATCGAAATCTATGAATATTTACCTACATTTGTCTTTAAATCTACAAGATTAGTTTAATAATAATAAAGTATGAGTACCTCCTAATTATTTTTAATAATTTGATTCCATGTTTGTCTATCAAAATCATAAACTAAAATTTCTCTACACGATCAATAGCGACTGAAATGTCGAAGATTTCTTCAAAAATTCGCTCATGGGGTCATGCTGCATGACTGGACTTTTTTTTTTTTTTTTCAGGGTCGTAGAAGAATGGAAAAAAATGAATATTTTATTGGATCGACAAAACTGTTCGAAAAATGGAATACAGAACAGAAGAGTCCTGAGACAATGGAAAACAACATAATGAAAAGATGTTTTATAAACTCAAAACAGGTCTGCTGTAAAATAATACGTCATTGCCTCACAAATTTCTATAAAAACAATTTTTTTATAGAAATTTCTATAAAAACAATTTTTTTAAAGAAATTTTTATATAGAAATTTTTTTATAGTGAGGAAAAAACATTTAGTTTCCTTTTTAGTTCCGAAACTACCCATAAAAGATGAAACTACTTTAGTTTTTATTCGAAACTAACTTTTGGAACTAAATTAGTTTTTAGTTTCAACTTTTTAGTTCAACTAAATTTTCATTCGAATAATCCCAACGCTGCTAGGGATTCATCGGGATAGCAGAACATTGATTCTCCTTCTCCCCGAAACATCAAACCGTAATTCAAAGTTCCCTTCAAGTACCTAATAATTCATTTCACTTTAATCCAATCAGTTTCATCAAAGTTGCTCTGCTTTAGACTCAATACATTAGTTGCATACGTTATATCTGGTCTAGTTCCGTTCTGTAAGTATAGTAGTGACCCAATCGCTTGTCTGTATGGTATGGATTCTCTCTGCCTATCACTAATCATAACCCTCTCTTCACTTTCTTTCGTCGCCATAGGAGTATTAGCTGTTTTGGCATTGACTAAACCAAATTTTTTAATAATTGATTTAGCAAATGCTCGTTGACTAACATACATCGTTTTCTGTTTCCGGTTCCTATTTATCTCTAAGCCTAGAAACTTCTTTGGTTCACCTAAATCAGTGATTTCAAATTCCTTCATCAAATTTGACTTCACCTCGTTCAATTTATCTTCTACACAGTTAGAAGTAAACAGTGCGTCATATACCTACAGCAACATGATTGCGAATTTTTGTTCTTTCCGCCATAAAAATAAACAATGTTGAAATTCGTAATTCACAAAATTCATTCTATGCATCGCCTCTTGGAACCTAATAAACCATCTTTTGGTTGAAAGTTAGAGACCATATAAAGATCTCTGCAATTTACAAACATGGTCTTTTTCAAAACCAATACCTGCTCCGATATAATTTATGAAACCTTCGGGTATTGCAATAAATACAGTCTTCTCTAAAGTTCCGTTTAAAAACGCAGTTTTCACATCAAATTGAGCTAACTCTAGGTTGAATTTGTTGGCTACTAATAAAATAAACCTAACGTCGGCCAGTCTAGCAACTGGAGCATAAATTTCTGATCGATCGTAAATATTAGTATCAGCATATCCTTTCGACACCAGTCTACTTCTATATATCTGATAGCACCAGATGTCGCTAATTTCTTTTTGTGGACCTACCTAGCTTTGTTGTCCTTTTCCCCTAGTGGTATTTCATTCTTGGGAATGATTTTCCAAGTTTCACATTTAGTGAGAGCATCAAATTATTCATTGATTGCGTTGATCCACATTCGCCTATCCCTACTTTCCATTGCTTCGTTATATGATTGAGGATCTTCTGCACCTAAGCCATCCGTTAAAAAAACTTCTTCGTCCTCTGATTCACCTCCCTCGTTTCACCTACCTCCTCTAATATATTTTTACTAAACTCTTTCTCACTAATGAATGGGTTTGGTGATTCACAAAAACTAAGTTCATCGCTAATAGGCAAATGAGTATCAGTTCCAAAATGATCTCCATACACCCTTGACTCAACAAAACCTACATGTTTTGATTAAACAATTGTCTTCTCTTTCGCCTCTGATAATATGTACTTATCCTGTGTCATTACATTCTAGCAAGAACCTTTTTTTCGTCCTAGGGGCAAATTTAGAATTTTT
The DNA here is from genome assembly GCA_030762985.1 of Adelphocoris suturalis. Taxonomy (NCBI): domain Eukaryota; kingdom Metazoa; phylum Arthropoda; class Insecta; order Hemiptera; family Miridae; genus Adelphocoris; species Adelphocoris suturalis. The sequence continues at coordinate 95,714,890 of CM061045.1, read as the reverse complement.
CTTTGCGTTTATCTATACTATTTATAAGAATGAAACTCCGTCTGTTAGTTTGTCTGTTTGTTTGTCTATTTGTTTGTCTGTCGTGTCTATGCACGGCCAAACGGCTGAGTGGGTGGAGTCTACGAGTGGGGGGGATCTTCTTGGGATTTTCCGAAAGGGGGTATAAGGGAATTTAAAATTTTCTAATCCGACCCGAACCATGGGCTGTAGAGTGGGAAGGGAAGTCGAAGTTAGGATTAATGTGCGCTTTTTCCACTTCCCCGCTTCCTCTACCCCTCTAAACGGCCGTCGAAAATTCCGGAAAAATACCGGTTTCGTAGGTTTTTCTACGAGGAAGACGACGGCGCGATCGGATCGCGAAAAAAGTATCGAGAAATGCGTCAAAAAAATGCAAGAGTACGGACCCGTTTTCTCAAAAACTCCGACGAAAAACTTGGTTTTTTCCAATTAAAATATACCCCGTAAAGGTACGTTTTTCGGAACGGTGTTCGCGGGCAAAATAAAGGTTTGATCCCGCCGAATCTGAATCCGAAATCGGATATCGAAAAAAGTGACGGGAAGTTGGTCAAAATGCGAGAGGAAGCGAGGTGGAGCGATTAAACTTAGAAATTAATCGAGCCCGCCGCCGTTTCACGACGTTGCTTACCAGAAGGGACTCTATGACTCAGGGGGTTTCCCATTTGCACTTTTACGCAATTTTCAACAGAATCAATACGGGTTTTTCATACACACATACAGCAATACCTTGCGAGCGAAGCGAGCAACATCCCCGAATAAACTTTTTGTGGGTCCACGTAGTTTTATAAGATTTACTTTGTTTGTAACAACAGAAAAAAACGTCTGCCAAGTTGGGTGGGCAGTATAACTTCCTCAAGCGAGTGAAGCGAGCAGCATCCCCTACAGAAGTTAAACCTACCCTTAGAGATCCACCGTTTGCGAGCGAAGCGAGCAACATCCCCTACATGTTTCAATTGTAGTACATCGCATGTATACAGCCACACCTTGCGAGCAAAGCGCTAGCCCCCCGGCTGGACGTGGAGGCGAGCGAAGCGAGCCGGAGCGGCTAGTATCTAATATGTAAGCCTCGCAACCAAATCGTAGAATGTATTTCATTTGTGGTTGTTTGTTGTGTATCATTTCGTATGGTGTTATGAAGTTGTTTGCAGAGTTAGGTGTCCTATTATGTATTTGCATTTCATAGTTCAATGCGTGACCCCAGAAATAGTTTGGCATTTTTGCGGTTATCAAATTTACTCTAATTTTTTCTTGAATTTCGAGATTTAATCTTTCTGAACTTGCATTGTGTTGTGGCATTGCAGGCTCGCATACTCTCAAAACTATGTTTTCCCGATCTAATATGTTCTTTATTGAAAACGTTTTGTACTCAGTTCCCCCATCTGTTTTAATTTCGGATACTTTCGCCTCCGGACCTTTAATGACTCTAATTTCAGAAAGACAATTATGTATTGCAATATGCATTTGGGTTTTTTCTGCAATTGGATAAGCCATAGCGTATACCTATGCGATCGCTCTCGTTTCTCTCCACGCGATTTTCTTTTTCCTTTCGCTAATTTCCAATCGCCACAATCTAATATTTCATTTCCAAATTTTACATTCTTCAAGTCTGGAATAGTTTTTGATACCTGTTCAAGATACCCTTTAGATGCGTGGTTTAGCCTAAGATGCCATAAGTATACGATACAATCTCGTATGCTGTCTATCTTCCTATCTCTATAATATGTCAAGTCTGTTTCACTAATTGCTGGTATTTGTTCTTTGGGGTATTTGGCTTTCATTGGTGTTATTTAGATGAAGTTCCCCGACATTTTTGTATTTGTTCGTTCCTCTTTGATTAGTTCTTTCTCCTATGTTCTCTACTGTTTCACTTACGTTTGTGTTTTCCTGAGTTACATGTTGTGTGTCTACGTTTTGAATTTTCTTCTCCTGTTTGTGTCTTTGTATCATTGAAGATGGCTGTCCTTTTCCTCCCTCCTGTCTTTTGCTTCCGAATTCTGTAGTAAATCTCTTGCTTCTCTTTTTCATTTGATTGATTCAGCGGTAAATAAAAAGTTGACCACCAAAATCTACCATCAACCTGTTAATATAGTTTCTGCAGTCGAGATGTTATCAATAAAACATTTTATTTCGTGAATGTAGCAACTAAACCTTTAGAAATTAATATTCTAATTGAAAAGAGATTTTCTGTCAGATTGGGAGCATATAAGACATCATTCAGACACGCCAACTTATTGTCATTCTCATTCCCTATTACTATGTTTCCTGCATATTCAATCACCAATTCCGCTTCACTTTTCCCATTTGCACACATAATCCTCCTAAGTTTTCCTAATTTTCTTAGATGCGTGAAATATTCTTTTTTATTAGCTATATGGTCGGTTGCACAAGTATCGGTAATAAATCTTATGTTATTATAATTACCATTAAATCGTGAGAAGGCTGAACGGAATCTTGAGCTGTTTGAATGTTTTGTGGTATTCTCATAGTGTGCAGCATCTCTTTCCTCGTGGAGTTCCTTCGCATCCACCCAGCACATCTGGTCTTCATTCATCAGATTTTCGGTGTCCGGGTCGCTGTACATCGTCAGCATCGCCTGTACCCTCCTTCGCCTCGCCTTGTCGATTCTTAGTGCAGTTCGCAACGGGATCCTCTTTAATTTCTTCAGTGATCGCTTCTTTGCGGGTTTTGATGCTGTTTTGCTGGGAGAATTATTTATTTCGCTATTCACAGCACCTTCTCTGTCTGGACATGTAGCGGATATGTGATTTGTGGTAAATCGGCAGCAGTTGTAACATTTCCTTCCTACATTCCTGCAGTCTTGTTGGTAATGACCCGAGTCACCACATCTGTAGCATATTATTACAACTTTTCCCTCCTTATCCCTCCTCGTTCTAATTGGTAGTGCTTTCTCTGTATTATCATTTCCTCGCCACTTCAATTCTTTCGTCCTGTCTTCCTCTTCGAACATTTTAGCGTATATCTCATCTATGGTAAGTCCTTCCTGACTTGCCATCTCCAACATGTGAATGGTTGGGCACGCTTCTTCGATCGCCATGAGTAAATTGGCTTTGGCCGATCTTTCATCGACAGGGCTGCACATCCTAATTTTTTCCAGAACGTCATTGAATCGTGCCATGAATTCTAGGGCTGTTTCTGCTTCTGGATTATACCTCATGCAGACGAATTGTTTTCTTAGTGAAAACTCCGCATGTTTACTGGTTGGCTCTCCAGCTCTGTCCAGAATCACCATTATTTCCGCTGGATCTTGGACGTTTTTCACCAGTCTATGAAAGTTAGCATCTAAGTTAGAAATGATGAAAGATCGGACGGCTCTTTTCATCATTTCAACATCTCGTTCGTCCAAGTTTTGCATTGGTTCAGATTTATCAATTATGAATAAGCAATCATTTGCCAGCACTTCTGACTTTATTTTATCACGCCACAAAGTGTAGTCCACCTCTTTAGTTAGCGTACATTCTATGTTCGCAAACCTCAATCTTTCTCGTCTTCTTGATGTGTTTCTCTCGTTCATCCAAGTTCTCTTTTCTATTTTTTCATTATCCTCGGTATTCGTTGGTATTGTCATTGTTCTCTCATACTCTTCGACTTGTTCTGCCCATGTAAGTTTCTTCGTTCTTTCGCCTTCCTTAATCTTTTTATTTTCATCCGCTTCTTCAACTTCCGGTGATGTCATTGTTCTTTCGCCTTCTCCTACTTCCATGTTTCTCTCGTTCATCCAAGTTCTCTCTTCTATTTTTTCATTATCCTCGGTATTCGTTGGTATTGTCATTGTTCTCTCATACTCTTCGACTTGTTCTGCCCATGTAAGTTTCTTCGTTCTTTCGCCTTCCTTAATCTTTTTATTTTCATCCGCTTCTTCAACTTCCGGTGATGTCATTGTTCTTTCGCCTTCTCCTACTTCCATGTTTCTCTCGTTCATCCAAGTTCTCTCTTCTATTTTTTCATTATCCTCGGTATTCGTTGGTATTGTCATTGTTCTCTCATACTCTTCGACTTGTTCTGCCCATGTAAGTTTCTTCGTTCTTTCGCCTTCCTTAATCTTTTTATTTTCATCCGCTTCTTCAACTTCCGGTAATGTCATTGTTCTTTCACCTTCTCCTACTTCCGTGTTTCTCTCGTTCATCCAAGTTCTCTTTTCTATTTTTTCATTATCCTCGGTATTCGTTGGTATTGTCATTGTTCTCTCATACTCTTCGACTTGTTCTGCCCATGTAAGTTTCTTCGTTCTTTCGCCTTCCTTAATCTTTTTATTTTCATCCTCTTCTTCAACTTCCGGTGATGTCATTGTTCTTTCGCCTTCTCCTACTTCTCTCTGCTCACTAGCTGTTTCGTGAACTGAATCAATCGCCTCCTCTTCTTGTTCTATGCTTTCCACAATTTGTATTTTACTCAGTCTTTCGTTGAAATATACCATTAACTTGTTTGCCTTTTCTTCCATTCCTTTCTTCATGTCCTCAATCTGCGCCATCATCACAGCCATCAGTTCTTTTTTAATCTCTAGCTCCATCCTCTTAATCGTTTCCTTCATCTTTAACTTGTACTTCTCCTTCATTCGTTCCAGTTCTTCATTCATTTCTTCCATCATAGCCTCCTCTATCCTTTCTCTTTTTGTATTCCATTCTGCAATATGCATGAGTCATCATTATAGTTAATATAATATCCTGAACGAGCTTCAGGAATTCTTGGAATAAATAACTGAGAGTTTTGGAGATAACTTTAGTAATTTATTTCAATGGGGGAAAGTTTAAGATTTCAATTTAATGTTGGATCACTCTATCAATTCCAATTCACTCCAAAAAGTTTGTTATCAATACCTACTCCCTCCTGAAGTTCGTTCAGGATATTCATTCGTACTTTTATTATCCTTTTACCTACCTATCATCTTGCGCCATGTTTGTCTATTATTTCAAAACTAGCATCTTTCGACATTCACCCATTTTATCAACTTTCGTTGTTTAATTTGTCTTTCGTTTTTCAATACATCTTCCGTATCCAGAGCTTGCTACACCACGAGTTCTCCCTCTAGTCGCATGTCGTGAGTTAGGAAACTAAGTTTCTGTACTCTGTGCATGCTTCAAGAGAGAGTTCGAGGCGTGGTCTGAGATGGAAGATCGCCTCAGATCCCCGTTCTCGTTCTTTCGCAGCCCACTGACATCGCATTAATGGGATCCGAGAAATCGTCTTTTGGTACGCAACTATTAGTATCTATTTAGTAACTATTAGTAACTATTTTCGTTGTCCTACTATATGTATGATGGATTGAGGCTGTATATGTTGTGTTTCCTTATGTTTTTGGGGTGCCATTTCCGATTTTTCCTCCAACGTAGCTTTTTCAGTTGAGTTGCAATTGGCATGGAAAACAATAATGGCGGGTATATGTACCTACGGACACACTACCCTGTTGTACCTAAGGACAGCTAATGTTGCCTGACCGTAGGTACAGCACCTATATGACCATTCTACCTACCTATAATTTGATTATTATAATTAGATTTTTTCTTTTTTACAGTCTTAATAATTGAAAAAAAAATCAGATATGCCTCGAAGTAAAGAGGGAAAGAACCGGCCCACTCCTCCTGCACGTGTATTTGAAGAGGCTGTCACTGAGATTCTTGAGAAAGGTGTGTCAATCCGTGCTGCAGCCAAGTCGTTCAACATCAGTAAGAGTGCTCTCGCTAAAAGAATAAGCGATTTCAAGAAATCCGAGGTGAGTTCTTTCAAGTATGAACCCAAACTTGCATATAGAAAAGTGTTTACTCCAGAAGAAGAAACATTGCTCGTTAATTATATAAGACAAAGTGCTTTCCTTCACTACGGACTGTCACTAGGTTCTGTAAGGAGGTTGGCTTACCACTTTGCCAAGGCCAACCACAAGAACTATCCATCAACTTGGGATGAAAAACAAAAAGCAGGAGAAAGTTGGATGCGATTATTTCGTTTGCGAAATCGTGATTTGCTCACATTACGAACCAGAGGCAACTAGTTTGTCTAGGGCTACTGCGTTCAACAAATCCACAGTGGGATGGTTTTTCGATAACTACAGAGCAGCCCTTCAAAAACACAATTTCGAACCTGCAAGGATCTGGATCAAAAGCAAGTAGGGGGCATGACTTCTGCTGAAAGAGGTCAGAATGTAACAGTGATATCTGCAATCAGTGCATCAGGGAACTCTCTTCCACCATTTTTCGTGTTCCCTCGTGTAAATTTCAAGCCTCACATGTTACATGGAGCACCTCCTGGTTCTAAAGGTGCTGCTAATTTGTCTGGTTGGTCTAATGAAGAGATTTTTATGGCGTACATGGATTTCTTTATTAAACTAACAAAGCCATCTTCGGACGACCCAGTACTTGTGGTTCTTGACAATGTTGACAGTCACACCAGCTACCCTTTAGTCGAAAAATGTAAGGATGCTGGTATTGTAATGGTGACATTCCACCCACACACAAGTCACAAGATGCAGCCATTGGACTGGACTGAGTTTGGACCGTTGAAAACATACTACAGTCAAGCTTTGCGAGACTGGATGGCCACCTCTGGAAATGATCCCCAGAAAAATAATGTCGGGAAACCAGCCACAATTTATGACATAGCTGGGTTCATCGGCAAAGCTTATCCCTCTGTTTTCATCCCGAACAATATTATCAGTGGGTTCAAGGTTTCAGGCCTTTACCCTTTGAACAGCAATGTCTTCGAGCACTATGAATTCCTGCCATCAAAAATTACTGATCGCCCGGATACAACTGAGGTTGTACAACCCTCTTCCAGTGGTGTGCCAGGGCCCACAACTCCAAGCCTCCATCAAAGCACAGCGTCAACATCTGCTGTTCAACCTGAGTTGACAACTTCAGAAATCCAGCCTTCACTGACAACTCTTCAAGTCCATAGTGCTGAGGACTCTTTGCAGGATTCCAGCCTGCCACCAGTTGTTACTCCCGACAGATTGTGGCCATTCCCTCAAGCAAGGTCCCCGTAAAGAAACGAAGGGCCGTGGGCGAAAGAAAGGAAAAACAAGGATACTGACAGACACCCCGGAGAAAGATGAACTGCAGGCTGCTTGTGCTCTGAAAGAGGAGAAAAAGAAGACATAAATGTTAAAGGCAAGGAAAAGAATCCTGATCCAGCAAAGACCAACTGTTTCCATAAGAAAGAAGAAGGCGAAAATGACACATTCTGTTAGTAGTTCTTCCGAGGAAGAACTGCATGATGATGACATCTCCCTGGGTTCTTCAACTGAAGATTTTTGTTTTGAAGAACAAATTCTGGCCGAAGAAATCGAAAAGCACCTAGAGAAAGACGTCATATCACCTGGGGATTTTGTTTTTGTGCGAGTAAAGCGGAAAAAAGTAGTCAGTCATTTTATTGCCCAATTACGAAAAAAAAAAAAAAAAAAAAAAAAAAAATGACCTCACTTGTTATGATGTGAAGTACTTGAAAAAACTACCTTCACGTGGCCAACCAACATTCACTTATGACGATGATATAGAATATGACGATATATTGTTCAAACTACCACCACCTGAATTGGGTCAACGAGCCGCCAGTCCCAACTACTTTCATTTTCAGTGGACATCTCTGGGTTTTAATTAGGTTAGTTGTTGTTCTAAAGACACGTTTACTTTTCATTTGTTCTTAACACATTCTATTGAATTTTTTTTGGGTAAATTTCCTCAGTTAACATTTAATTTGGTTATTTGTGCCATGGGCAACTGATTCCTTATCTAGTGTCGTTAGTTACCTACCTTCGATGTGAACTTCTTTAGTCGTAAAAAATACGTTAAGTAGGAAAGAATTTCTACGTGCAAACTGAAAAGACTGAAAGAAAGTACCTAACTATTATACTTGAAGTTTATATTTAATGTTTTGTATTGGAAGTTTATATGTGACGTTTTATATTTGAAGTTTATATGATGTTTTATATTTGAGAAATTTTGCATTGAAATTGAAATTTTGCATTGTTTTGCATCAGGGCTACAAGCCTTTTTTTTCTAAGAAAAAAGTTCCTTTTTTTAGTCTAATTCTTGTCGCACATTTATAGTAGGGTACCAACTAATATGCGCTTTCAAAACTTACTGATTTTTATTGAAATAGATGAGATACTTCGGAAAAAAACATGTGTTTTTTATAAGCTGACCTTTCATTTGACTTGTCCGCAGGTACAAATACCCAGTCCGTAGGTACAACTACCCCTGTCCGTAGGTTGGTTGGGACTTTGTACCTATGGACAATAAAAACATTTTGGGAAATATTTTTTTTTCGAACAGAAAACATTTCAGTGCAAAGATGACAAAATTCCCTGGCTTGTATGAGGTTTTGTTGTAGGTAACTGACATTTTTTCAGACAAATAACTCGAACATATGCCTAAAAAAAAAAAATTCAAATGTAAATTTTGTCCGTAGGTACAGCAGCCTCCTATCTTTCGTTATAGTTTAAATCGTAAGATGGGTGAGCCGCCATCTATTTCCACTCGTTGTTTCCTATACATGTCTAGCGAACCATTCAATCTGCTGCTCTGATGATCGTGGGATCCGTTGACTAACTGTTCATTTCAATAGCACTGACATCATAGATGGATGTCTGAAGAGATTTAATTCTAGATAAAATTGATTCGATTGATCCAGAATGAGTTCCGAATTATAATACAACTACTTGCAATAATTTCGAATTTTGTGCCTATTTCCACATCCAACCAGTTGTCCGAACCAACGTTGATGAACAAACAAGGGTCTTAGAAATTATCAGGATAAGGGTCAAAAACGAATAAAAGTCCTTATCGCCGAGCTTTCGGTTTATATAAAACCATCTTCAGGGCCTATAACAATCAGAATAAAAAACTTTCAGTCTCAGCACAGAAACAATAATAAAACAATAACAATAGCACAGAATGAACTAAAAAAAAAATATATACATCAGGCCAACATAAAATAAAATAATAACAACAACCACTACTACTTAATTGAGTCCATAGATAGGTAACTTACCCAAGGATCTTTCACGGTGTCGAAATATAGGACACGGTCATGGATTTAGAAGTCAATTGTCATATAACTAAAAAATAACAAGATACAACAATATAACAACAACATCCAGCCTGCTCCATTAAAACCATGTGAACAACTATCATGGAAACATTAATGTACATACCAAAAACAAGAAATGGTTGCAGCTGAGGCTGACAAGGGTTGGCACATGAACCTATCTATGGACTCAATTAAGTAGTAGTGGTTGTTGTTATTATTTTATTTTATGTTGGCCTGATGTATATATATTTTTTTTTTTTTTTTTTTTGAGTTCATTCTGTGCTATTGTTATTGTTTTATTATTGTTTCTGTGCTGAGACTGAAAGTTTTTTATTCTGATTGTTATAGGCCCTGAAGATGGTTTTATATAAACCGAAAGCTCGGCGATAAGGACTTTTATTCGTTTTTGACCCTTATCCTGATAATTTGACAACAGACATATCGTGGGTCGATAATATCTTTCTCTACTTCTAGGGTCTGAGAAGTGGCTTAGATGGACCTTTAGGGGCTGCTGGACTGACGTTAGTAAGCTGAGCTCAGCAGAACCTCCTACACAGCACCCCTGAGTCTCATCCGCAACACCGAGCAACTGCTTAAGGCCAGTTACGTTCTCCTTAAGCCTATCACTCGAGATCCACGATCACAGATACCATTTATTACCTTCATTACTGTTCATTATTATCTCAAATTACTATTATATACAAATCACCTATCGCAATTTTCAATTTGTTAATAAATGGCAAGAATGTTTCACTTAATTATCTAGCGTCTTTCGTTAAACGCCCGCAACTATGCCTCTACTGAAGTGCTTTATTCTCATAAAATCAATTATTTCCTTCGTTGATGTGAGATCGAGCATTGGAAACAGTGACAAGCACCCATTATCAAATGTCATGAATATCTTGCAGCATCCATCAATCACATTGCTTTACACATCCTATTCATATTAGATCTCGCGTATAATCTACCAATGAACCCTTCGCTCTTTCAATAGTTTAAGACATACCTATTTCTCATTCAAATTTATTTAACAATGGCGGGCGTCAGTTTCCAAATCTGTGGTACCATGTCGAATTATTCGCTAGTTTCACCGAATCACAAGTACTTGCTCACCTTCAATCTAAAGCAGAGATCACACCTTTCGTCTTCGTTATCAGTTGAATTTTATTTTTTCTAATTTGAATTAACAGTGCAAATTAAAAAAAACTTTTGAAAGATGAAATCGTTCGTGGGTTTTCGTTCAAAGCACTTCTTCAAAGTCAAGACTTGCTGTAGAATCGTAGATCATATGGTGGTGTCTGTGTAACCAATAATTATGATGTACCTACTCAGGCGTTCCTTGCTTCAATAGGTCAAAAATACGCAAAAAATCTTAAAAACAGAATAACTCGAAAACAAAACGTTTAAAAAAATATCTCTATAACGAACTTTTGATCAGAAGTTAGTTGCAGAATTCGTGGGTGAAGTTTGCCGAATACAACCTGAGACACTCTGTATATTTTATTAAATCGTTAGAGAAACTGTCATTCGAGGGTGTTATGGTTGTTTCAGTGATAGGATGAAAACACGGAAAAAATCTTTAAGGTGAAATTACTCCCAAAATCGAGGGGTTTTCGAAAATTTTCAAGGTGGGTTGCAAACTAGTTGAAGAGTCGATCCCTGGATTTTTTCCATTAGGTTTGTTACACCCTGTATAAATATACACCTAATATTGCTCGGGATCAATCCCATTACGAGTACATTGGAAATATTTTATAATCTTCATTGAATTACATACCTTCGTCCATGTTCTTAGAAAATGAAGATGGTTCTCGCAGTTTCGTGTTTCTTAGGCGATGGATTCTCTCGAATTGACACAGCAGGGTGTCAGTACGATGTTTACATCTGATGCCAAACGACCTGTTGACAGACCTTGGGATTTGCGCCTCAGGCACTCGTAGGCGATTTGTTGGGGGAAGGAGAACCTATTGACTAGATCCCAAGGATTATTAATTCATTATTAATTAATGCCCTCATCACAGGAAAATTTAATTTTAGATTTTTCAACTTTTTCCACATGCCCCGAGCCATGTGCGCCGAGCTGAAAAAGTTCCATTCATGTAGCATGATCGTATGAGCGAATTTTCGTAACTTATCTTTGGTACTATATTGTGTTGTATTGTTTTAAATTTAGTACTTTTAGTGAAAAGAAATCGTTAACTACGTTCTAAAATTCTACGTCCTAAAAATACGTTCTAAAAATCGTTCTAAATAATATTCTGCAATTCAAAAAAAAAAAGAAAGTTTTTATTTTTTTGCAGCTGTTATTTTTATTTTTTTTGAAAAAGTAATGAAATTAAAATACATTTTCATTAAAAATTTGTGCATAATTTTTTAATATTCCAGTTCATTGTTGGTAACCTTCTTTTGACTGAAATTCTCCTGAAAATATAAATTTAACGATTTTTAGCCATTCGCGGTGATTTTTTAAAACAATTTTTGAAATTTGAACTATTTAATGTGCTCAAAAAATGCTGGCTAACGAACTCCCCCTTTCGTTTGGAAAGCTTGATTTTTCTGGCGTAAGATGGAATTTTTATTCCAATCCTAAGGAGAATTGTGTGGAATAACAAACACACACAGAAGCGCGCGCGTACACAAACATGCACACACGCACCCGCACACGCACTCACACTCACACACAAATACACACACACAGACACACACACACACACCTGTGTGTATACCTGAGATGGGTATTGAGCTGGAAGAGGGAGAATGCCTGACGTTTGAAGTGTACACTGATGGAAGTGATATGGGTGATGGAAGGATCGGATGTGCATTCATTGTATATATACTGGTTTTGGTGGTCCTCAGTACAGACAGCTTTTCAGGCTTGGTGCCTCATGCACCAACAATCAGGCCGAAGCATGTGCAATTATGAAGGCATTAGAATGGCTTTCAAGGCAGGTGACACAGGTTCCCACCGAGGGGCAGTTGTTTACACTGACAGCCAGGTATGTCTCGCCATGCTAGAGGATCACAGAAACCACCTCCCAATCATTGAGAGGATCAGAGAACTCGTTCTGGAGCTCAGAGTCAGGAAGGGATGGAAGAGTGGCTTGAAATATACTCAGGCCCATGTTGGAACAGCCGGAAACGAAGAGGCAGATGCCTGTGCAAAAGATGCGGCTTTGAGTGAGAATCTCCCAATCCAATATGCTCAAACCCCAAAGTCAAGAGTGGTACAGGACTGTAGAGCCCAAAGTATTTTGGAGTGGGACCACATATGGCAGATGTCTTTTTCCCAACCGTCACTGATCGCCTTCGGGTTGATTTGCCACTTTCTTGGAGACTGAACCTTCCCAGGCTGGGCATGGTAGGATACGGGCATACCTGCATCGCTCCCATCTTAGCGAAAGCAATGTGTGCTCGTGTTCGGACGAGGACCAGGATTGGGAACACCTGCTGTTCCAATGTGCCCATTTTGAGCAGCAGCGGGCTCGTCTGGAGCGAAGATGTGTGCTTCAGGGAAGTACGTAGCCAATGCCAATGATGCAGTTAATCAAAAACCACCTGCTGGAAGTGATTGTGTTCCTAAACACATTAAACTATGAACTGTTGTGATAAGTGTACAAGGTTCGGCATCTCTATGAACAATGACCTGATGACATAGACATAGACCCATGTATATATAAAACAGTTGCATATATTATTGATAATGTATTATTTGAAGTATGAATTGTAAATACCTGATAATTGTAATTTTTTAAATATCGAATCGCCAGTAATCGTTATGGGAGCAGGCCCGAATAATAGAAATAGAAATGAAACTAGAATTTTTTAGAAATAAAAGGAATAGAAATGGAGCATTGCGCAAGCGTGCAAAACGCTATGCGTTAGTGGTCCATTCTTTGTACCTACGAATAAAAAAAGAAGTTCCCGCCGTCCAGCATGATCGTATGAGCGAATTTTCTTAAATTATTAAATGTAATGAAATTTGAGCAGAAAGTATTTGTTAATTTTATGGAAAAAAAACTTGCACTAAACAAAATTCGGTGATTCACAAAAGATTTTGGAGTTTTAGGTCTTTTTGCAGTTTTAACAGATTTTTTTCGAAAATATTAATTTAAGTACGTTTTTCGGCATAATTTTGTGCAAAAATTTTTTAATGTGTTAGTTAATCGTTGATAATTTTGTTTTGACGGGAAATCTGCTAAAATTTTTAAATTTAACGAGTTTTGGCTGTTTTTAGCAATTTTGTTAGTACATTTTTTGAAATTTTACCAATTTAATGTGCTCAAAATTTGTTGGCCAACGAACTCATCCTTTCCTTTGGAAATTTATGAAAAAGCGCAAACTTCAGGAATCGTTTCAGAATGCCTCAAAACGGATTTCAATGAAGACATTTTCAAAAAATTTTGATTTTAAAAATTTCCAAGCCATCGCGATAGCTTTATTTTCTACGAAAGTTCGCTAAAATCCTATTCGTAGCTCAAGGGAAGCCGAATACAGCTCCGAAAACGCATGTAACCTTCCATAACGATAACCCATAATACGTTTTTTTCGTTCATGTTCCAAGGTGGCATGACAGGCACCTTGTAATATTCTTGATTTTCAAAAAAGGTGTTTTTTTTTGCAGGATTCATCCTTGTGGTGAAACCACCACCAAAAATAAGTTCTCATGATAGAACTTCATACAAAAAACGTCAACCCCGAGTCAAACGTATAGAAATCCACTACAATCCTCACCAAAATTATGCTGTTACCTTATAATGGATTCTAAACCTTCACGATCTACCATCAGCCTGATTTCGTTCGAGGGTATTCGGGTACAAGTCTCAGGATGTCATCCTACTATTTTGTTGAAATAGGTAACCATTGCACTCGCCAAACCTGAAATTGATTGTTATAAACGAAGCTCCGATACTGATAGATCGATTTTGATGAAATGGGTAGGGATTATGACACTTTACAGAGAAGATAGACACAGACAGAAACTGCTGTCTTCGCCCTTTGTCGCGTATTTTAGCAGGTATCCACATCTTCAATAATGGTTCATTATTTTCAATAATGAAACCTAATTGGCCAAGGGAAAAAAGTGTAAAATATCGTATATATGAAGGTAATAGGTTCAAGTAGGTACATATTTATAATATACATCTTGATCGTTAATTAAGTTGAAGTTCCCGAATGAGATTCTCCTAACCCAAGGCGAAATTCGATGTTGCCTAAGCAACTACCCTTCCAAGTTCCCTTCCTTCTTCTAACACATTTATTTCTAGTGAAAAAATTAAACCACATTGATAAAGCTGTTGATAATTTCATACGTCTTCCATTATGAAAGAATAGAATACGTTCGGTAATCTATTTCTCGGGCTTAAGTAAACGAAGATTCAGAGTAGTGTAGTCACGTTAGTGTGACTTCTGAATCTTTTCATTCAATCGTACGATTCCCTATTCGTACAGTACGACTCACTGGTTAGCTTCTGGTTTGATTGCGCATCTGAACGATCAGATGGAAAACTGCGAAAATCCCTAATATCCAAGTGTTTTTCCAGTAAATATTGTCTCCACCGCCGGTGATCACAATTAACGCATCCGTCGAGGAAGATAAGTGAAAGCTCGAGCCCATCAATTGACGAGTTTGGACGAGACATGGTAAACAAGCCTCTACGTCCGAACCTTTGCACGAAAATGAATGTTTTGATATGTTTTAGCGAATTTTTGAAGAAAATTAAGCTATTGCTCTCGCCTCAAAATTTGTAGAATGTGAATTTTTGAAAAATTTTTATGCAGAAATCCGTTTCAGGCTATTCTGAATCATATTCTGAAGTTTAACGCATTTTTTTATGTATGTATATATGTATGTATGTATATATGTATGTATGTGTCATTCCAGACGATAACTGTCCGTAGAATTGTGCTAGAAACTTCAAACAAATTTTAAAATGTTAAGGACACAAAACGAAAGTTCAAGTTCGTTGGCCAGCATGATCGGATTACATCTTCGGGTTGAAATTTTCAAAAATGTAGTCAAAAATTTCAAAATAGCCTGTTTTTTGCGATTTGTTGTGCGAAATAATTTTTTCAGCATACTAACATGGGGTATATTCGGAATCAGCGTAAAATTTCCTATAAGAATACCTATGTATCAAGTTTTCAAAAATTTCAAAGTTGAAAAATCAGTCAAAAATCGAAATAATCGAAGATTTTTTCAAAAATTCGCTCATGAGGTCATGCTGCATGACTGGACTTTTTTTGAAATGTGACTAATTTAGTGTGCTCAAAAAATTTTCTGTTGATGGAATTGTCTCACTCTCCTCCATGTGTTAATACCTTATTCTGATTCGGATATAACTCCTGATAGTTTTCGATGAATGCACAGCTACTATTTTTTAGCGAATTTTCGTAGTAAATGAAGCTATTGCAATGGCTTAAAAAAGATTAAAATAAAAATTTCCGAAAATTTTCTTCATTGATATATATATATATATATATATATATATGAATGTATGTATGTATGTATGTTGAAAAGCGTTAAACTATGTGTGTGTGTGCGTGTGCGTGCGTATGCGTGTGCGTGTGTGTGATATGTGTTTGTTGGGTTGCTGGGGTAGGGTAACTGTCGGTGTTTTCATCTGTTTGGACCTCCTTCACATCCCTACCCAAGTCAAGGACATACGTCCTCGTTGTGCAAACCGGGCACTCTCTGGGTGAACAGAGGGTGGCAGAATGATCTGCTGGCGATTAGGGGGGAGGCTCTTGACAACGAGCCTCCTGTTCCTTCTAAATTCCGCTTTCCCGTTATGGAAACCCTAAAATATGAGCCTCATAATCCCCGCTGGCCCATTGGCTCGCGGGGTTCTAGGGGAGGCGCTTGGGAGCACCCCAGGCAGGGGCGTTGGTCTGCCTCTCCCTCTTCTTCGTCATCTTCTTCCTATCCTTCTTCCTCCTCCAATGGCTCTGGAGAAACCCACCAGTTTGTCCACTGTGAGAGAAATTTCAGTTCCAAGCGTGGCCTCAGCACCCATGTCTGGCAGAAGCATCCTGTACAGGCCAACACTGCAATTGATATAGAGTGAGGGCCACCCAGGTATGCTTCTGAGAATTTGCGGTGAATGGTAGCAGGGGAGGTAAAAGCTGTGCGTAATGAGGTACGCAATATTAATGTTTTTATGCAAGCATGTTTTCACATGCGCTCTCTTTCTGCCATTCAATGTCTTCGCCTGAGGCTCCACTACAAGCTGCTTGCCCAGGAAGCAATACTGGCAAATAGCCGTGGGGCCTCTCCAGCACCGGACGCAGCCTGCCATTCAGCAATCCTCCCTGGGACCTCCGGTCTTCTTGAAGATTTGAAGATTGAAATTGAGGCTTGGGGAGCAGATAGGCTGTATTGAAGGTTATGAGAGCGCCTACCTGCAGGAACTAGTGAGGTGGGCTGTTGAGAGGCCTGATGGCTTGGAAGACGAGGTCGTGGCTTATGTGCAGAGGATCTTCCCATAGGTTGAGAAAGTGACCGTGACGAGGCATCACCACTGAGGAAATCCTCCTGTATTGGTGCCCCGTGGAGGTCGCAGAGCAGCTAAGCAATCAATGAGGAGGGAATACCTGTGAGTCCAGAAATTGTGGAGGAAGCATCCGGCTCATGTAGCTACTGAGGTACTAGAGGGAGATGGGGATGGACAAGTTTTTCCCCCTCTCCAGGAGTTTGTGGAACTTTGGGAGTCACTCTTGAGTGCTCGTGTCAATAACACAAGTGGGTGCCGTGTCAATAACTCCTCATCTGCTGGACCTGATGTTTAATTTTATCCAGAAGACCCCCGAAAGCATTGACCCATGCCCGGACCATCTTCATCCCAAATAAAGGAGGAAGTGGGCCTGGAGGCTACCATCAAATTTCTATATCGTCGGTAGTCTTCCGCCGGTTCTCAAAAGACTCTGGCCTCTTGCTCCAAGTGGCTGGTGTCATAAGTGACATCCATAGAGCATTTTGGCCAGCAGATGGAACCTAACAGTTCTCTAAAATGTCATGTTGCTGGCAAGCATCAAGAAACGGCAGCTCCATCTTGCTGCTCTGGACGTCGTTGCCTTTGACATCGTAAACCGTTTAGCCCTGATTGATTGCCTTAGTGGTGTCGGATACAGCCTTGGGGAAGCTGTGGGCTGGAATAGGGTTTGATCTCGCCCCTGGGGTGCGAGCAGGTGCATTGGCTCTCACCGATGATGTCATCCTGCTCGCCGAAACCCGGGAGGGCTTGCAGATCACTCTCAATGTCTTTGCTGAGCAGCTAGCCAGGTGTGGTTTAGTGGTGAACCCTTCTTAGTGTGGATCGGTCTCCTTGGTCCCGTCGGGCTACCAGCATAAGAGGAAGGTGGTGGATCAGGAGTGCTTTGTCTTTGGACAGATACCGATCCTCACCCATTCCATGTTGGGGGTCTGGCGGTACCTTGGGGTTGACTTCATGGGTGTGGCCACTATAGCCACAAGCCGTGTGGACCTTGGTGGAGCATTAGCTAAGTGTTACCAAGGCTCCATTGAAGCCACAGCAGAAGCTGTGCCATCTTTGCATGTAGTTACTTCCAAAGCTAACCTATGGGTTAGTCTTTGGTAGGCTTACTGCGGGGAGGCTGCTTGAATTAGAACGTGAAGTTCACTCTGCTGTGCGCTCTTGGCTAGGCTTCCCTCCTGGTGTCCCAAATGCTTACATCCACGCACCGGTCAAGGCCGGTGGGCTCGGTATTGTCTCTCTTTCTGCCAGCATCTCATCTTTACGCCACTAGGAGCCTACTTGCCCTTAGGAGCTCGAGCTGGGAGATCACCCGCACTACTGCTGACGTTGACTTTGTCAGGCAGCAGTTTTTGTGGTGTGACCGAGCAACACAGTACTCCAAAACCCAGCTCATCTGCGGAGTTCGCTGCTGTTCTGAATGAGTCAGTAGATGGTAAAGAACTCCGACAGTGCTCTGAATCCCCCATTTCTTACTAGTGGGAGGAATGGGCTTCAGAGGACATTAGGGTCCATGACTATCGCCATTTTCATGCCGTCTGGGTGGCTACACTAGCCACCTCAGTGAGGTGTTCTAGCAGTAGTTGCGGCACAGTAAACACCCTTTGCCGTGCCTATCAGAGTATAAATGAGAATTTCTATCATGTGGTTCAGCAGTTTCCTCGTACTCACAGTGGTCGCATTCTGCATCCTGATGCGGTTTCCAACCAGACAGCAGGCGCTTTGTCATCCAGCGGTTGGAATGTCGAAAAAGAGAGGTTATATCACATGCCGAGTGACCAGGGCGAGAAGCCAAATATCATTGCCATCAAGCCTGATGGGTCTGCCATAATCCTGGATGTCCGGGTCGTCAGTGGCAGCTTGGACATGGAGCTGACCTGGTGGATTAAAATAAAGAAGTATGATAGAAATGATCTGCAACAAGTGATATCTGGTTTTAATAATATACAGGACTTGTAGATTATCACTGTAACGTATATTAGCAAAGCTTTTTGGAATTATTTATTCCATCTTCAGGTATATGGTATAAATCATATATTTAGTAACCAAAAGTTACTGTGATAATATAAAAGTTGCTTATAACATGATAGAGTTGTAAAACCTGGATGAATAAAGATGGATTATCACAAAACGTCAGAAGCTACTCTCAATGAGTCGATGAAGTGATATCTGACCTAAAAGCAGTGGCAACCAATAACATCAAGCTCATGGCTCCGACCGTGCCATGATGCGGGACGTGGTGCGGGAAAAGTGCCACGGATTAACTCGAGTGGGGCATCTCGGCTGGAGTGCCCCGTCGTATCACCACTCGCGTCCTGAGGGGTTCTTTACTTGAACTGGTGGTCATTTTATAGGAGCACTTCCTTTCATGCCACTCTCCCTTCTCGTCCTTCTGCTTCCTTGATCCCAAGGGCCGACATTGGGTAAACCTGGGCGCCCTCCCCATTTCTTTTATTTATTTTCATATTTTGTTCTTTAATGGTGTTTGATGGGAGTTTTCTTTAAAAAAAAAAAAAAAAAAGTGTTTGCTTGTGTGTGTGGTGTGTTTGTTCTTCCAGACGATAACTCTCCTTAGGATTGAGATACAAATTTCGTTCTTGCGCCAAAAAAGCAAGCTTTTCAAACGAAAGGACGTGTATGTTAGCCAGCATTTTTGAGAGCATTAAATTGGCCAAATTTGAAAATAGTAAATACTTATTAATGAAATTTGTGTACATTTTTCTGCATAATTGTGCGAGCAAATTTTAATGTTCTATTTCGTTGTTAATGAACTTTTCTTGGATAAAATTTTGCTGACAAATATAAATTTAACGATTTGTTTGCCCTCTTTAGCAGCATGTAGTACATTTTTTAGTACACTTTTTGACCAATGACCAATTTATCATCCTCAAAAAGTGGTCGCCAACGAATTCATCCTTCCGTTTGGACATCTTCATTTTTCAGCGCAAGAACGTAATTTTAGAGTGTTTTCTCATATATATGTGTAACTCATTGGATATATGTACATAGGATAGGGTGGAGCGTCTGAAATTAAGGTTATGTTGGACCGGTCTGAAAATTTTCTATTCACTGTCAATAATAAGTGGTTAAAAGGATGTTTTCATTGGTCTAGATTTTAGGGTGGTATTTTTGCTTTTTTCCATCGAAAAATGCATACACCTTATATAGACCTTTGTGTGTATAGACTAAGGTGCAATCTAGTCCCAACAACCTCTAAGGAACAAAGAATCGTGAACCTTAATATGCTACACTGCCCACCCTACTCGGCAGACGTTTTTGATACCATCAAGTCCACTGAATTTGTCAAGTCATTTGGGTGGGTCAACCACCGAGGGTATGTTCCATATAATACGTCTTTGTTTTTTGATAGCAGCATTTATGAAGCTGTACGATTCCTTGGTGTTTTAACTCTGGTCACCTATCTGCAGTAATAAAAATCTTTCCTACAATGATTATGTCCAGTTACTTGCAGAAAACCCTGATATTTAGAAAATGTATTAATAGAGCTTAGAGATAGATATTTTCATATTTTTATTACCTATAGGTTTATTATCCACATTATATTATAGAAGTGCAATTTTTATATCATGAAACGTGAAGTAGACTAAGGTAGGGTGCCAATTATGACTTATCTAAGGTTTGACGGACTGTAGCTCAGAAAATATTTAATCAATTTATACGGAATTTTGTCCGTAACTTGATCAATCTATCTACTTTCATAATCACACAGAAAACATTTTTTAGAAAGAATTCGTGTCTTATATTCTCGCTATCTTGTAAACATTGGCTTTTAGGCTATATGACCTCATAAACCGTATGCCCTATAAACCAATTCATTTTTGGTTACCAAGGAAAACGCAAATTATAAGGTAAAACATGATTCTAATGACAAAAATAGCTATTCAAGTGTAAATTATTGAATATTGAATATCAGTGTATATATATATATATATATATATATATATATCAATGAAATATTAACGGGTATAGATACTTATTATTGAGATGACGAAAAAATCCTTATTCAAATTATCGAATTTTTTCAAAAACAAAAGTCATTTCAAGGCTACTACTCAATCATTCAACAGGAAAAATAACCCAATTTACATTCAAAAAAACTTGATTCAGACATTACCCATTATTATTGTTTCCTAATATTATAGTAGAGCAAAAAAGTGTCATAAGTTAGACCACACATTCAGCTCACAGGTAGATGTGGGTTGCTTGGGTCTGAGGTGTCATAACCACCACGTAGCTGGTGACCACATGTTTGACAGACTGAGCCTGAAATGGAGGCCTAGTCAATGAAAATTAGGCAAGTGCCAAAATTTCTGAAAAAAGGTGTTTTGCATTGAAAATTATCCAAGTCCTAACGCCAATGATATGGATAAAGAGGCAAGTCCCCATCGCGTTTCGTTTAGTTCAGGCGGGCGACGGAAGATGGTGCGAGCGGTAACTCCTGGAGCAAAAAGTCGTGCAGCATGATCTTACGAGCAAATTTTCTTAAATTACCTCACGTATTATACAGTATGTAAAACTGTATTGAAATTTGAGCGATTTCAGTAGAAAGAAATTGTTAAAAACCAATTCCATGGCAAAAAACTGATGATAAATAAAATTTGGTAATGCAAAAAATATTTTAGATTTTTAGTTTTTTTTTTTTCAGCATAATTTTCTGCAACATTTTTTAATGTGCTAGCAAATCGTTAATAATTTTGTTTTGACTGAAACTCAGCTAAAAATTATAAAATTAACGATTTTTGGTCGTTTTTAGCCATTTTAAGAGATTTTTTTGGTGCATTTTTTGAAATTTGACCAATTTAATGTGCTCAAAAATTGTTGGCCAACGAACTGTTCCTTTCTTTTCCGACAAGGTGCGATCCATGTTGTTGTACCTGAGAGCCGCTGAGTTCTACTACGAACTGTGATATCTGATCTGTGATATATTGATTTACATCTATGTATGTAGTAGCATGTATATAGTTATTAGCCTATTTTACACCTAGTCTTAGTTGAATTACATTATTTTTGAGGTTTTTGAATTCACTTTGGGGGCTAAACGGTGGTCATCACTGTACCCCTCATTTTTTTCCCCTCCGAGTTGCCTGTGAAGTCCATGATGGCGCTCCTTTCTAGTCAAGGATGGCAACAGGGCTCCCCTTAGAATCGTGCCACTTGAAGTGTCCCTTTAGAGAGAGAGAGAGAGAGAGAGAGAGAGAGAGAGAGTTAAAGCGTTTATTGGTCTTAGACAACAGGTACAAATACATCAGGTTACATGAAAATCGAGAATATAAATAACATGCACAAACTATTATTACAAATACGCTTATACTGCTAACCGTTTGGTTGTCGCAGGGGATTTGCCGGCATTTCATAATTAATATCGATAAACAAACAAATAATGTATAATTTCTCTGAACATATGCGCTCCGCATCTCCAACAATTTAATCACAAATTCAACTTTTTCAACAACTCAAATTCAACAACTTGGATACAAATTCATGCACGTACATTTTAAACTTTCAATGTTATTCGCTTGTCTTTCCACTTATATAACTATTATTTTCATTCCTATTACCCTTTAATACATTTATTTATTTATTCCTAGTCATCGGAGTAATTGAACTCATTCACAAGAAATTTTCTATAATTCCCAGCCTTTCTCATATAGTGCACCAAACCTGGCAAAAACTCATCTCCGTTGAGTATGTCAATCAACTCTTCCAACGACAGTCTGGCTCTTTTGAGGTAGGCTAATCTAAACTCCGCTAATACCGGACAGATTGCCAAAAAATGAAAGGGGGTCTCTATTTCCCTCAGGTTGCATAGTGAACATAAGTTTGCCATCCCTTCCCTCCACCATGTCATTAGCGGCATTGAACAAGGTGTCTAGAGGGACACTGGAAGTTTCTCGATTCTAAGGGGAGCCCTGTTGCCATTCTTGACTAGAAAGGAGCGCCATCATGGACTCCACAGGCAATTCGGAGGGGGGAAAAATGAGGGGTACAGTGATGACCACCGTTTAGCCCCCAAAAGTGGATTAAAAAAAAAAAAACCCAAAAATAAAGTAATACAACTAAGAATTGATGTAAAATATGCTAATAACTATATACATGCTACTATATACAATCAGTAAAGTGAAATAAAACTACGACTAGATGTGTATAAATATATCATAGATCAGATATCACAGTTCGTAGTAGAGCTCAGCGGCTCTCAGGTACAAGAACAGGGATCGGACCTTGTCTGAAAAGAAAGGATGAGTTCGTTGGCCAACAACTTTTCGCCAACAGGACTTTCTTGCTGAGCCGTAAACTGCAGACCCATAATCAATTCAGGATCGCACCATTGCATGGAAAATCCTCAAAAGGACATCCTGCTGGGCACTCCAACTATAGTTAGAAGGGGCCTTGAGCAACTGAATACCCTGAATGGCAGCTTGGCGTAAGTAGGTACTCAATATGCTGGGTCCACCGAGATACTGGCTTATAAATAAAGAGTTGGAGAACAATAATTGATAAACACTCGAAAATGTATATTTTCGACCCTGACAACTCATTTCACCGGTACTGATCATTTGATTATAATTTGATAAAGAGGCCCCTTTTCATTTTCCGCATCAAAATTTTTAGCATCTTTTGGGCCACTGAATTGTAAATTTGAACCTGAAATTCTGGAGCGATCTGGCCGTTCAACGAACTCGACCTGTCTATGGCCAGGATTTTTCTGCGTTGGAACGAATTTTTTACGCTGTTTTTAAAGGGAGTTACCGTCTGGAAATACTCCGTATAATTATATATATATATATATATATATATATATATATATATATAATGTTAAAATCTAGGATTTCGTTCTATGATGTATGAAACGGATTCGTAGGGGGTCCCCGACCCTTCAAACCCACGTTTTAAATGTCGAAGCCATCTAAATAGGTCATTTTTTCTTTGAACATTCGCTAAAAAGATAAAACAAACTTAAAAACTCAACAGTCATGCAGCATGATCGTATGAGCGAATTTTCATAAATGGTCGTATTACATTTATGTTAAATTCTGTTGAAATTTGAGCACTTTGGGGACAAATGAAAATTTTAGTATACATTTTATAGCAAATTAACTTTTTGTCAGTAATATTCCAATGAACAAACGATTTTGTGGATTTTTACAATTTTTTCGAGTGTTCCTATCGATTTTTAGCTTATTTTAATGAAATTTAAGTACATTTTTCAGTACAATTTTGTGCTTAAATTTTTAAATGTCCTAGTTCATGTTCGATTAATTTTTTTCGAGTAGCATTCTGCTGAAAAAATAGAAATTTGTTAATTTTTAGCGTTTTTTTGCCTTTTTTTTTAGTGATTTTCTATGTACGTTTTTTGAAATTTGACCAATTTAATGTGCTCAAATAGTGTTGTCCAACAAACTCATCCTTTTTTTTGAAATGCTTGATTTTTTTGACGAAAGAACGAAGTTTTTATCTCAATTCTATCGAAGGTTATCGTCTGGAATGAAATATATATATATATATATATATATATATATATATATATATATATATATATATATATATATATATATATATATATATATATATATATATATATATATATAAAAGCGTTAAAATCCAGGAATCATTTCAGAATGCCTCAGAACAGATTTCGATGAAGAAAATTTTTGGAGCCATTGCAATAGCTTAATTTTCTAAGAAAATTCGCTAAAATGATGTGTACACCAAATACCAATTAATTTGTGGGAAAAAGTAGGGTTTGTGTTTGATCAGAGACTCGAAATAGCTGCACAACTTTTTTCAGGCTAGATTTTGAAGCGCCTTTCAAAGATACTGGAAGCGGTTACTACCAGCAGCCTAGGATGGTGGGCCAGGTTTGACACCTTGAGAGAAATTTGGGCTTTGACAAGCAATCAAGTTATGTTTTTTCGTTTGTTCAAACTTAACCCTCGGATAGGCGCGGTATCAAATTGATACAAAACATGGCTTTGAAGGGTTGCAACGCCCGCTATCGCATGCAGAGGGGGGCTTCCTTCCCTCTACCTTCCTAACTTCAATCCGTCTTCAGAATCAGTTGACCTACACGAGTCGAAGGAGTGAGCTACAGAAGTTATGGCTGCTTTTAATCAAATTGATACACCGCGCCCATCCAGGTAATTTAGAGATAACGAGATGAAAATGTCAATGGCAATGATGAAGAACACCCTCAGGAACAGCCGATGCAACTGCGTGAGAGTGCTTTTCCACAACCCACATCAGGGGAAAAACGAAAGAGATGCAACCCCTGTAAAACTCCAAAAAAAGTAGATTGACGACTCACAATTGCGTACTATGTGAAAAAATTTTGTGTTCAGAGCACTTGAAACCTATTTGTAAAGATTGTTACCAAAAAGTAAATTTAGCTCAAAAAGAAAATTGGTAGGTACCTAAAAATTTCGCCTAACACGTTTGTTACCACAAATTATGTGCCTTACTTTAAAAATTTCGTTCTTTTTTCTAGTTTATTATTTTGTTCCTTTGAGTTTACGAGTATAGTTCCTATCTATAGACTTGTATTTTTTTCCATAAAACGTTTGCTGTAAACATAGGTTAAGATTTAAACTCATCTGTGATGAATGTTGCCAAAAAATTGTTTACTAAATAAGGAAACACGTAACAATTATGCCTAGCTCAAATTATTAGTTACCTAATTTTTCAACCTCATAATTTAATTTCTTGAAATTTTCTATAATGTTATATTAGTTTCTCTACCTATCAGCTTGTTTGCTAGTCCAATAAAACTATTGATTTGAACAATGGTTAACTTTATACTATTTCCCTTAACCCATTTCCCCTCCTAAAACCCATTGTACCAAAATGATACACCGCGCCTATCGCCGTTTTTTTTAGACCGCGCTTATCCGAGGGTTAATTTTAAATGTAATCTTAATGTCCTCAAACTGCTCAGTATAGGAAAAATCACTAATACAATCCATGAATTTGAACTGAAATTTAAAAAAGTTCCAGTCTTGCAGCATGATCGTATGAGCGGATTTTCGTAAATTATCGTATTGTATAATGTTAAATTGTTTTGGAATTCCAGCTTTTTTGAGTACAAGGAAATTTTAAACTATTTATTTTATGGCAAAAAACGTATTCCAAATAATAATAAATAATAAAATATAATAAAACCTCTATTCCAATAGAGGTTTTGAATTTTAAGCTTTTATTGCAGTTATTTTTCTCGATTTTTTAGAAAATTTTAATGCATTTTAGGTACATTTTTCAGCATAATTTTCTACATACATTTTTTATTGTTCTATTTTATGATTAATAACTTTATTCGATTTACCGAATAATTTTTAGCTGTTTTTAGCAATTTTTAGTGATTTTAGCAAACTTTTGTAGAAAATGAACTATTGGAAATTTTTAAACGAATTTTTTATCGTTTAATTTGAGTTTTGTCCAGTTAGGGCCGGTTTATCAATTATCTGCATTAACTGCAGGATAGCTATACTGAGTATAGCGCTATACTCCAGATAAAGAATGTGAGTCGTTTATCAATGCCGAATTACCTAGCGGATAAAATTATCCCTCAGATAAATTCTGTCTGGCAGATAGCGCCGTTAGCATCCTCATGGTGTCCGTAGGCGACAAAATAAGGGCGATTTACACATGGAGGCACCACAGAGTAGAGTAGAAGCTACATTTTCTTCATGGATCGACTATTAAAAAAACCGGGTCTGAAGTCCACAACACAACAGTGTCCATCATGCTACCGAAACCTCAATAAAAATACGCACACACGTCCCATATTAGTAGGTGATCTACACGGGGTCTTACGTGGTATATACGGTCTTCTTTTCTATTCAAAGTATTATGCTAGGTACGAGCTTCTTCGTCGTTGCTGCTATTTGGAGAAAAATACCCAAATATCCATTCCATTGAAGGTACAAAAATGAAGACAATCAAACGAGATTCAAATAAGATTTTTGTGAATAAATAAACTTGTTTGAGGTTAGAAAGCTCTAGATGTATCATTAACCTCCAGTTATAATAGAAGACCGTCAGGTACAAGGGCCCTAAGTGCCTTCTCGGAACTTTTTAATTTTTTCCATATCCGATACCATGTGCCACCGGGAATATATCAAGGAAGGTTCCAACTCATTTCTATTTGTTTTGAAATCGACTGCCAAAAAGCAGGGGTGCCAATATTTACCTCCTTTTTTCAAGAGATGCCCAAGTCCAGAAAAGATTTTCATTGAAAGGGCCTAAGTGCCATCCCGTTTTCGGGCAATCGTTTTATGTAGGTTTCTCCTCTTTATTGCTTCCGAGACTGCAAGGCAGCGGAAGCTTTGTTTTCACTTTCGAAATGAAAAAAAATTGTTTGCTCCAAAATCAAAATTTCCACTCGCATTTTGCGTTTCAGAGCCTCCTGAACAAATTTGGTTCCGTGTCTGTCTGTCTGTCCGTCCACATTTCCTTGTAACAGCCATAACCTCCACAATTTTGATCCGATTTTAACCAAATTTTCAGGGATCGTGCGGGTTAAGCTCTAGATGGTCCCCTATCAACTTCATCATGATCGAATCAACGGTAGCTTCTGCGCAGGCGCTAACGTGAATTCCTTGTGACGGTCATAACTCGGTCAATGTTGAACGGATTTCGGTCAGATTTTCAGGGATGATGTGGGTAAGATCTCTTGAGGTCCCATAAGACAATCATCATAATTGCATTAGCGGTACGCTCTGCGCATGCGTGAACGAAATATTCTTGTTACGGTCCTTGCAACAGCCATAATTTCCACAATTTTGATGCGATTTTCTTCAAATTTTTAGGGATCGTGCGGGTATAGCTCTACATGGTCCCCTATCAGTTCCGCCATGATCGAATCAACGGTAGCCTCTGCGCAGGCGCAAACAAAATTTTCTTGTTTCGGTCATAACTCAGGCAATTGTGAACGGATTTCGGTCAGATTTTCAGGGATGATGCGGGCAAGGTTTCTTGAGGTCCCGTATCACATTCTTCGCGATCATCAGCAGCGGTACGCTAGGCGCATGCGCGAAAGTGATGTTTTGTTACGGTCACAGCTTAGTTAATTTTATCGGATTTTGTTCAAATTTTCAGAGATGATCCCGGTAGAGTCCCTTGAGGTGCCATACGAATCGTACGGTACTACCAGTGATTGTGCCCATCATCCTGTAAATCAATTAAAAACTCCTTCAGTTTTGATCCGATTTAGACGAAATTTTCAGGGAACATGCGGACTACATCCTGGATGGTCCCATATTAAAATCAAAGTTTTCCTTATTAATTTCATTTATTATATGTACCATTCAGCTTCCAATTTCCCACCTTATTAATTCCCTGATGCCAGAACCGGTCGTTTCTAGTTTTCTGGAATTTAATGGTGACGTACAGTGAAGGTCACGAGGAAGCTCATGTGCCATTTCCTTGGCAGTGTATTTGTTGGTTGATGTTGTTCACAGCCACTCTTGATTAGTAGTGAGGATCGGGGACCAATATTTTCAACATAAGGTTAGGTAGTGATCATTGATAGAGAAAATCATGGTTCTTACACACAAAGTCCTGTGAAGGTGCTGGCTTCGGGAAATATCAGCACTTACAACAAAGATAACGCAAAAAAACTTTCAGGAATTATGAATGCATACTGAATACATTTTGTACATAATGAAACCTTAAAATTGCGATAACTTTTTTGAAATTTTCGGCACTTCGGCCCTTTGGACTTGAAGGTCTTCAATTGTTATCCAGCCATCCAGGGACCAGATAAATTAAAACGCCAGATAGTTTTAACTAGGGATGGATAAACACCCTCTATTGAGTTATCTGGAAGATAAGTTATCTCTCAGATAAATCCCCTTATCCATTGGATGAAAATGTGACTGATAAACCGGCCCTAAGTGTGAAGGCAATAAGTTAATGTGTAAAATTCGGTTATAACGGAGTTGGGGAGATCTGTGTGTTACCATTCAATTGAGCAGGAAAAAATACGTAGAAACCGACCCAAAACACGTATTTTCTGAAGAGATCATTTTTCACTAAAACCCTCGATTTCATAGAAAAAACCACGTTTTTCAACATACTCACATATTTTTCTCATTCAGCAAAGTAAAATAATAATTTATTACACCGTTGAAAAGCTGAGATTTTGCGCAAGTTTTTCCTGCAGCACATAGGGTAGAGGCACCAGTAGTAGCCACTCTTAAGCAGCCCAGTTTCGGTATTTACAACGTAATTTCTTCATTTCTTCGTTCTTTCTTCCAATCCCGTGTTTTTCCTTTACCCCAATGTCTGCTCTATTGAATGGATATTTTTAAAAATGGAATGTGTTGATTAGTTTTACGAAAATCGAAGAAAAGTAAACCAAGATCTGTCGCTTGTAGTAGCCACCAAAATCTTTAGTAGTAGCCACTGTAAGAGACCAGAAGTTGCCACCCCCTGGCTACTACTGGAAATACTCATTTTTCAGGAAAACTAATTATATCACTGTGATACTGATAAAAATCTAGCTTATTTTTATGTTGAATATGAAAAAAACACGAAAACTCAGTAGTGGCCACGTCATGGCTACTACAGAAATTTGCTAGGTTTTCAAGAACTGGTAGTAGCCACCAAAATCTTTAGTAGTAGTAGCCACTGTTAGGGACCAGCAGTAGCCACCTCCTGGCTACTACTGGAACCTCTAATTTTTCAGGAAAACTAATTATATCACTGTGATCCTGATGAAAATCTAGCTTATTTTCATGTTTAATGTGAAAAAACAAGAAAACTCAGTAGTGGCCACATCATGGCTACTACAGAAAGTCGCAAGGTTTTCAAGAACTGGTAGTAGCCACCCCACAAATATGACCCTAATTGTCTAAAATCCTACGTGAAACAACTTGAAATACATCAAGAAATCACCAAGGAACGTGAATAAAACGAAACTATCTCAAAAAGTCCTAGAATGAAGTGAAATATTGAGGTAAACAAGGACTATACGTCCTTAATCGAAACCGTTGGCGAGGAGCTCATCTGATCAACTGGCAGTCCATCTGGGTTATAAGGCGTGTTGTTAATCACACTGGTTTCTTAATTATGGCGAGAACGGTTGGAATGCGCAGCTGACATCTCCTGCTTTAAAATGGTGCTAATGACGAATGTCTTGATGGTGCCCAATCCTTATTTTTCAAATCTAAAGTTCATGGATGGCTACTACTGGCAGGGGTGGCTACTGTCGGTGCCTCCACCCAACTACGGTTTTTTACCATTTTGTTTTAATGCTTAACGCACCTTAAAACGCTGCAAATTATTACTCAATGGAGCAATGCTTTGAGAAAAATGAAATTGGTAGGGTACAATTTACGGCATTTAAGGGGACCCGGCACCCACCCCCCTCCCGCCCTTTATAGACCTCTTTTTACAGGTGTTTTTCTCAGCCCCCCTGCAACCAATATCAGTGCTTTTTTTTCTTTTTGTTCCTTATATTCTCAATTTTCAATTAACATAGGGGTTTCCAGGTATCTCAAACACCCGAATTCATAGGTATCATGGAATAAATGTAATTTTTTTTTTCAACTTCAGAAACATCTAGCGGCAGTTGAAATCAACATTTTGTAAAACCGCTACGTTAACATCTTGGCCCAGATCTCTTCTTCAAAACAAAACAAAAATCAACCGACTAGGGTCAACCGTTCCGAAGAAAAACGCAAGAAATTGATGAAGAGACTCTTATCATTCGACTCTTATCATACATCTTACATCTTATGGTTTCTTTGTGATTTTTAGTGGCCCAATTTCGTGTTTACGTTTTATTTTGATTATTCATTGAAAATGGGTGGTTCTACACGAATTTTCAAAAAAAAGAAAGGACCAGTAAACCGTTATTCAAGAATAAAGACGACAGAGCAACCATCTAGCCTAGGGCTGCCATTTCTTTTCGACGTAAGTAGGGACAGCGTAAGCTAAAAGTCGGGACATATCGGGACAGCCTAAAGTAGATAATCGGGACCAAAATCGGGACAAGATATACTTCAAGTAACTGACAAAATACAACGACTAAATTTTATTTTTGGAAAAAAATACAATAGGTATCGAAAAGTTGGAGAAACATCATTATTGAAAAAAAAAAAAAAAAAAAAAAAAACAAAAAAAAAAACAAAACGAAATATCACATAGGTACTGAAAACCGAAATATATCACACAAAAATCAGTCTGCGTATTTTTCTTTGCCGCCAACTGAGCGAAGGACATCTTTCTGCATTTTTATGTAGGTAGTTAAAAAACTCCGCGCAGGTGATGTCAAGGTTGGACTTAATGGTGGTCAGGGCTTTAACCGTTTCTGGAAGAAGAGAGTTTCTTTCTTTGGTCCACTGAGCGCTCATCAACGAAAAAATCCTTTCAACGAATGCGTTGTGTGAAGGAATGGCATAAATGTATCCTGCTCTTTTTTTTAGCTGAGGAAATTGATCCACATGTTTGTTTTTGATGAAGAAACTGGCCCATTTCTGAAGTGACTGCAATTTTCGAAAATCTTCGTCAGCTATTTGCTCCTCCATGTATTTTTTAATTGCCACCCACTCCGTGAACAGAAAAGTATACCTAGTCAATGTCTACATCGTTGGAGCAAAGATATTCGATGCTGGCTTGGACTTCCTCTCAGTCGCAATTACCTACAAAAGCCATCCATGTAAATTTTTTTGAACTCCATATGTAAGAGTTGAGCCATGAGTCCAAATAGTTCAGGGTCACGTCAATGTACTCATTGTTGGCTTCAGTGATGTTTTTTGCCAACTCTTCCTCTCCGTTGTATGTCAATTTTCGCATCATGCTTCTTACCTTCAAAGGTATCTGTACCACGCAGGGTTTACCCAGTTTTCATCCTGGGCTTACAAAATACTTCGGAGATTCAACTACTTCAAAAATCGGGACGAAGTCGGGACAGCAAAAAAAAAAAAAAAAAAAAAAAAAAAAAAATCGGGACGCTTCAAAAATCATGACGGGACGTCCGGGACACCTCGAAAATCGGGACATGTCCCGATAAATCGGGACGGATGGCAGCCCTAATCTAGCCAGCCTATGCTGCCGGCCTGTACTTAAACAAAATATTTACGCATTTGTAAGCATAAATTTTACTATGTTATTAAATTTAACTAGCTAGATTATTTAACTGTTCCCTAGATGTTAATACATCGTTTTATGAAAGAAAAAAAAATCTATTTTTCTCAAATTTTTTGCTATCGGGTCCCCTTAAGGTTATTGTAATGCCCATGAAAATCTGGCAACCCTGATCTGTGATGATCTTCGTAAGGGAGATCAGGAAATACTTGGGGGTTCATCTGTCACCAAACCGGTGATGAGGTGGTTGTCATTCCCGCTGGAATGTTGGCGCGGAACGAAGTCAAGTGGTTTTTTGGCGGTATCGGTAGGTTACAAAGGGTTCAGAGCGAAGGAGGGGAAGAGGGTAGTTCTCCCCCCACCCTTCCCGATCAGACGAGACCCTCCCCTGCGCGGGCCCCCTCGGGCAGGGGAGGGGCGGCACTGGAGGGGGAAGCGCCGGTGGTGGGGGAAAGTCACCGCCCCCTCCGTGGCTCCTCCTCCGTGGCTGCGGGGCCGCCACCCCTCAGTCCATCGGCGACTTGTCGCGCTCGCAAGTTCGCTTCAATTACGACTCCATCACTTTCGGGTGACGCCGGTTGTGCTGCCAATCTCGGCCCTCCCCCCTCGCGCCCCTCCCCGCGCCCCCGTCAGTGCTCGACTCATCGCGTCTCCACGACTACATTACCACCTCCTGGTAAGTAAATCAACCATCACCAAACATCCTACATTACCACTTCTACATTACCACCACAATTAAACCTAAATACCTAATTCCCTTTCAGAGATTTAATAATAAATTCCCCCTCCTAATTCCCTTCCCATATCCACACAATTCTCGTTAAAATCTTCATCATTACGTAAAAGTAGGCATTTGTTTACAAGGGTAGATAAATTCTACAATTACCCACCTCAACCTTTTACAGTAAATTTCATATATGATCGAATTATTCGTTCAAAACTAGGTAATTGAGTTCGAAGAACATTTGAGTTGAACTCTAAATAACGTGAATATTTCACTTCTTAGTTGTGAAATATTTAATCAGATTTTGGAACATCTGCGTACCTAAACTGAAAACTTGTACTAGGCTCCTTTTTTTTTACATTTTAGGAAACCCAGTCATCAATGTTTTTGGTAGGTACCTATAGATCGGTGCTTGTATAGGTACTAAATACCTATAGGTCGATCTCTCCTACTCAACTTTTATCAGCAAATATAGTATGGGATTTTAATTAATCTTATAAAAATGTCGATGATGAAATTTTTCATTTATTTTTCTTATCTTATTTTAAAAAAATGGTGCTACTCCACAGTTTCGACGTTTTTGATGCGTCTAATTAAATAAATGTATTAAAATAGGTTAATTTAATGACCTCTCTCAATAATATTTATAGTGTTGTGGAGCTGTAATAATTATGACAGTGGTATATGTAGGAACATGAAAATCAGTAAAAAACGTAAGTTAGTGAAAAAACGTTGTCTATTTCCCCGAAAAATAAAGAGTTACAATGTTAAATCGATTTCGACGGTTAGGCCATCATCAGTAACAAACAATAACTTGTTCTGATTGTTATTGTTTGTTACTGATGATGGCCTAACCGTTGAAATCGATTTAACATTGTAACTCTTTATTTTTCGTGGAAATAGACAACGTTTTTTCACTATCTTCTGTTTTGAAATTGGTTTCCACCACTTCGTCGCGAGTGATTTAGTTCGTATCAAAATCAGTTCCGTCGTTTCCGCCCGCAGGTTAGGTTGGGACCCACACTTGAGACAAATCCAGAAAAAAATAAAACCATGAAAATAAAAATAACATGTGTCTATGTATATACGCATAACACGGTATGTATATATACGGTATGTATATAGGTAAGCATACTGCCCTCCGCGTATCCCTTTTGCTATAGGTACATGTATACATCCGTATTTTTTACCGGTAAGATGGCGTTGGGTTTATTAATGCCTCTCAATATTCTAAATCTCTGACTTGAAGACCTTAGAAACCTACTATAGTATTTATAGATAAAATTCATAATTTTTTTTCTTCAAATAAAATTAATCTAAATTAATTTAAACTTTCCACAAATGAATTTTTCAGTAAAAACTCCAGCAGCGCGATCGTATGAGCGAATTTTATTAAATTATCGTATTACATCATGTTAAATTGTTTTGAAATGAGGAGTTTGTGTGCAAAGCAATTTTTCACAATCAATTTTATTGCGAAAAAAAAAAACTTGTTCTAAATGATATTCTGCTATCAAACTTGGCTTTGATTTTTAGCTTTTTTGCAATTTTTATCCATTTTCAGCAAATAATGAAATTTAAGTTGGTAAATTTTTCAGTATAGTTTTGTGCATAAAATTTTTAATGTTCTAGTTCATCGTTGACAAACTTATTTTGACTTAAATTGTGCTAAACTATTTGAATTTGAGAATTTCCAGCTGTTTTTAGCCATTTTTAAGTAACTTTTTTTAAGCACGTTTTTTGAAATTTGATCAATTACAATGTGCTCAAAACGTAATAGCCAACAAACTTATCCCCATTGTTTTTTTTTTGCACAAGAACGGATTTCTCATCTCAATCCTAAGGAGTGTAGTTACCGTCTGGAATGAAACATATACTTATAGGTAATATATGTGTGTGAGGATATATGAAAAAGTGTTAAAATCCAGGAATCGTTACATAATGCTACAAAATGGATTTGATGTTATAATTATTTTAATTACTTAGGTACGCATTTTTTTCGAAATAATAAGCGTAATCCTTATTTAAATGAACCACTTCTACATCCGCATATGCAAATAATGTATTTATTTCTTCAAAAATTAAAATTTTACGGTGGGTTACGATGATTAGCTTGTTAATTCAATCAAATTTGTTGTAATCTGGTTCGAAAATCTTTTTCAAAATTTCCCTCTATATTTGTAGTCTGCTTGAACTCACATTTTAAGGGTTTTCATATTATTTACCTTGTTACGAGTCCATCACGAGTCAAATTATTATTTTTATTTTTGGAGAAAGTTTGAACATTTGTTTTGATTCTGAGATGGTATTTTGCCAAAAAGTTCGAATTTTCTAAATATTTCAAATTGAGTAAATAGGCATGGGTTTGCACCGATCAAACGTTTCTATTTGTCACTCCCGAACTCGGCATACAATTTGATAAAAAATGAAATTTAAATAGGGTTGCAGGTATATTAACCCGAATTTTTATGGAATGTGCATCCTTTGAATTTCTTAATTACTTGATCATTACTTGATTATACGTAGAGGCTCCGTCACAACTTTGAAAAGAAATACGTATTATTAGGATGTAAAGTATCATAAGAATTAAACGAAACTCGAAGAGATAGCATGAAATTGAGACGTGATTTGAGATAAACGAATTTTATATTGGCACTCAATCAGCTAGGTGAAGAAATTTCCTTTCTCGAAGAAGTTTCTATTAGAGATAAAATTTCTCAAATTGATTATATTCTAATGGCCGGTTTCACCAAAGTTTTTAATCAACTTTTAATAATTAAACCGAAGATCTCACTTTGAATCAACGATATTCGGTTTCACCAACTCCGGTTTAGATAAATCAATGATCAAATGCGCTAAATCAACGATTAAACTAACCAGCCGACTTTGTGTGATTAGCGTTCAACTCAACGATTTACTAGGTAGGTAGTTCTTTTCGCCATCTTTGTTTACATGACCGAAATCCTTTTTTGCTACGTTTTCCCATCTAATTCGCTAAATTTTCCTAGTTATTTCCTACATTTTCCGACATGCACGAAAATGAGCCACAGAGGATTGATTGGAGCATTCGTTTTTGAGGACGAATTTGACGAGGATGATATGAAGACTTTACAGTGCACCGTCTTCATTGGATTAGAGAGTAGGACGGATTTTTTATCTCAATGAAATCGATTTCCTGAGGAGGCAATGACTTTAAAAAACTACTGTTTTGTCAGTCCTTAAACAAATTGATGATAGCATCGAATAAGTCACGGATAAATTTATAGGTACACACAAGGAATACACAAATACAGTTGTAAAATAGTGGCATAAAATAGCCAACGGCTCATACATAATACGAGAAATACAAAAACTCGATTCTACGTGCTAAAGTAAAGACTTAGAAGTCCAGTCATGCAGCATGACCCCATGAGCGAATTTTTGAAGAAATCTTTAACATTTCAGTCGCTATTGATCGTGTAAAGAAATTTTAGTTTATGATTTTGATAGACAAACATGGAATCAAATTATTAAAAATAATTAGGAGGTACTCATACTTTATTAATATTAAACTAATCTTGTTC
This sequence comes from Adelphocoris suturalis, assembly GCA_030762985.1. NCBI lineage: Eukaryota > Metazoa > Arthropoda > Insecta > Hemiptera > Miridae > Adelphocoris > Adelphocoris suturalis. Next base: position 95,678,951 of record CM061045.1, on the reverse strand, counting down.
TAAGCCACAGTCAGTATTAAAGCTACATCAAGTCCTAAAACAGTTGAGCGTAAAACATTTAAGAGAGCGACCGAGAGAATCGAAGGACGGAATATTTCACAGAGTAAACTCATCAGTTGTGATTACTTTATTTTTTATTTTTTTATTTTATTCTATTTTTTTATTTTTATTTTTTTTTTTTTAAGCACCTACTACCTACGTTTTAAACAGCATGGTTCTAGGATTGGGTATACAGGGATACTTCCATAAGAGTAGTTCAATCTGAATTTGGACAATGTTTCATGCAATATTACCGATTTTTACAACTAGCGAACGGCATTATTTCGATTTTTGACTGATTTTTCAACTTTGAAATTTTTGAAAACTTGATACATATTCTTATAGGAAATTTTACGCTGATTCCGAATATACCACATGTTAGTATGCTGAAAGAATTATTTCGCACAACAAATAACAAAAAACAGGCTATTTTGAAATTTTGTACTACATTTTCGAAAATTTCAACCCGAAGATGTAATCCGATCATGCTGGCCAACGAACTTGAACTTTCGTTTTGTGTCCTTAACATTTTAAAATTTGTTTGAAGTTTCTAGCACAATTCTACGGACAGTTATCGTCTGGAATGACACATACATACATACATATATACATACATACATATATACATATATACATACATACATACATACATAAAAAATGCGTTAAACTTCAGAATATGATTCAGAATAGCCTGAAACGGATTTCTGCATAAAAATTTTTCAAAAATTCACATTCTACAAATTTTGAGGCGAGAGCAATAGCTTAATTTTCTTCAAAAATTCGCTAAAAGTTCCAGTCATGCAGCATGATCGTATGAGCGAATTTTCATAAACGGTCGTATTACATTTATGTTAAATTCTGTTGAAATTTGAGCACTTTGGGGACAAATAAAAATTTTATTAAACATTTTATAGCAAATTAACTTTTTTTCAGTAATATTCCAATAAACAGACAATTTTGTGGATTTTTACAATTTTTTTCCAGTACCTACTCCTATCGATTTTTAGCTTATTTTAATGAAATTTGAGTACATTTTTCAGTACAATTTTGTGCTTAAATTTTTTAATGTCCTAGTTCATGTTCGATTAATTTTTTTCGAGTAGCATTCTGCTAAAAAATATAAATTTGTTAATTTTTAGCGATTTTTTGCCTTTTTTAGTGATTTTTCAAGTACATTTTTTGAAATTTGACCAATTTAATGTGCTCAAAAAGTGTTGTCCAACAAATTCATCCTTTCTTTTGAAATGCTTGATTTTTTGGCGAAAGAACGAAGTTTTTATCTCAATTCTATCGAGAGTTATCGTCTGGAATGACACACACACACACACACACACACACACACATATATATATATATATATATATATATATATATATATATATATATATATATATATATATATATATATATATATATATATATATATATATATAAAAGCGTTAAAATCCAGGAATCATTTCAGAATGCCTCAAAACAGATTTCGATGAAGAAAATTTTTGAAAATTTTTATTTTAAAATTTTTGGAGCCATTGAAATAGCTTTATTTTCTAAGAAAATTCGCTAAAAATGCGTTAAACTTCAGAATATGATTCAGAATAGCCTGAAACGGATTTCTGCATAAATTTTTTTCAAAAATTCACATTCTACAAATTTTGAGGCGAGAGCAATAGCTTAATTTTCTTCAAAAATTCGCTAAAATACCTACTTATGCAACTTGACCATAATATAATACGAGACAATTATAACCTGTTTCCTGTGCTCTTTGGGTCGAAATAACTTTGGAATCTCGGCTTCTGCAGTGGCTACAGTTATAAAATCCATCGGATACCAACCACTGCTTTTTAGGAGACCGACTCCCGACATTTCCAATGGAGACGAATAAAATACGCAAAATCAACGATCAAAACCATGCAGCCGAATTTGGGTGGTTAGCGTTTCAATACCATCGCCGCTTTTCGCCATCTTTGTCTACATGGCCGAAATCCTTTTAGCAAATTTTTGAAGAAAATTAAGCTATTGCTCTCACCTCAAAATTTGTAGAATGTGAATTTATGAAAAAATTTTATGCAGAAATCCGTTTCAGGCTATTCTGAATCATATTCTGAAGTTTAACGCATTTTTTTTTATGTATGTATGTATATATGTATATAAGTATGTATGTATGTGTCATTCCAGACGATAACTGTCCGTAGAATTGTGCTAGAAACTTCAAACAAATTTTAAAATGTTAAGGACACAAAACGAAAGTTCAAGTTCGTTGGCCAGCATGATCGGATTACATCTTCGGGTTGAAATTTTCAAAAATGTAGTCAAAAATTTCAAAATAGCCTGTTTTTTGCGATTTGTTGTGCGAAATAATTTTTTCAGCATACTAACATGTGGTATATTCGGAATCAGCGTAAAATTTCCTATAAGAATATGTATCAAGTTTTCAAAAATTTCAAAGTTGAAAAATCAGTCAAAAATCGAAATAATGCCATTCGCTAGTTTTAAAAATCGGTAATATTTGCATGAAACATTGTCCAAATTCAGATTGAACTACTCTTATGGAAGTATCCCTGTATAACCAATCCTAGAACCATGCTGTTTAAAACGTAGGTAGTACGTGCTTGTTAAAAAAAAAAAAAAAAAAAAAAAAAAAAAAAAAAAAAAAAAAAATCACGACTGACGAGTTTACTCTGTGAAATATTCCGTCCTCCGATTCTCTCGGTCGCTCTCTTTAATGTTTTACGCTCAACTGTTTTAGGACTTGATAGGATACTGTTAAGATTTCAACTGCCTTCAATACTGACCACATTGGACATCGAAATCTATGAATATTTACCTACATTTGTCTTTAAATCTACAAGATTAGTTTAATAATAATAAAGTATGAGCATCTGATAATTATTTTTAATAATTTGATTCCATGTCAAAATCATAAACTAAAATTTCTCTACACGATCAATAGCGACTGAAATGTCGAAGATTTCTTCAAAAATTCGCTCATGGGGTCATGCTGCATGACTTTAATTTTTTCGCTACGTTTTCCCATCTGTTTTGCTACATTTTCCTAGCTATTTCCTACGTTTTCCTTCATGCACGAAAATGAGCCACAGAGGATTGATTATAGCATTGGGTTTTGTGGACGATGAAGACCTTCCTTTACTATTCACCGGGGACTTGTGCTGGTCCCCGGTTACCGGGGTCTTGAAAGTTTAGCAGTAAATCATGCAACTCTTAAATGCACATTCAGACTGAAGAAGATTCCAAAACCAAAGGACATAGTTCAAATATCTATGATTTTCAATATGATAATAAGATATACCAAAGGAAAAATATGAACAAATCACTACCTCTTCTGGTAGAAAAGAAAGACGAGAAAATGTGCAATGTGTAATTATGTTGGTACCTACTTCAATTGCTGATAATGTCATACTTTTTCTAGATAATATTGTTTCACTTTTTTTTTTAACTTCTCCACAGTGTCCATTTTATGTGACAACATAACTGGTAGATGGTTGAACAGTTTAGCACCCTGGTAGCTATAAAGCCTTTGAACCAGGCTGCTTTTTATCCTAGCTATGTTGAGAGTTATTCTATCTGATGCTCTAGTCGAAGGGTTGCTGTTGCCCTTTCAAGTTTTTCAGATACAAACATTTTAGGTACGAAAATTAGTGTGGTTTTTTCATAAAAATGAATTGGGTCAAGAACAAGCATTTCTTTAAATAATGCTTGCGTTGAATAATAATGACGATTATAATGATAATTATAATAATAATTATAATCTAATAAAAATAATGATAGTTGAATAATAATAATATAATGCATATTAACGACTCGGGAAATAATAATAATAAAAAGTCCAGTCATGCAGGACCCCATGAGCGAATTTTTGAAGAAATCTTCGACATTTCAGTCGCTATTGATCGTGTAGAGAAATTTTAGTTTATGATTTTGATAGACAAACATGGAATCAAATTATTAAAAATAATTAGGAGGTACTCATACTTTATTATTATTAAACTAATCTTGTAGATTTAAAGACAAATGTAGGTAAATATTCATAGATTTCGATGGAGGGAGGCCTTGAGATTAACGTTACTGACGGCCAAGCGGAGCGAGGCCTTGGGTCTGCGTGCTAGTACGTACATAAATAGAACTTCTTCATAATTTCATGGCTGATATTTTCTAAGCCACAGTCAGTATTAAAGTATTATCAAGTCCTAAAACAGTTGAGCGTAAAACATTAAAGAGAGCGACCGAGAGAATCGGAGGACGGAATATTTCACAGAGTAAACTCATCAGTTGTGATTACAATAAAAACTAGCACATAAGGTCATGTTGCGCGAAGAAATTTTGAATGGTTTCGATTTTGATGTATTCAACGAAAAAAAAAAGTACTCAGTCATGCAGCATGACTATTAGAGCGAATTTACAAAGAAAAGATGTGGATACAATTAAATTAGGCACTTAAATTTTGTAGCCAACCATGTCCTGAATAAAACTGAAGGTCGCGTGACGAGATCGCAAAGAAAATTTTAGAGCACCCAGTTGGAATAAAAAATTTGGTCAATTATGTCGAAAAAAAGATTTCTCAGGCCACTCAATTTTAAATTTGTGTCTGAAATTCTGGCGGTCTGGCTGGCCAACAAACTCGACTTGTATTTTGCCAAGACGGATTTTTCTACGTTGGAACGAATTTTTCTAGTGTTGAGTTCTTTGATGTATGAAACCCATGTATGCATATACTCGTAACCCAAAATTGGGAACTTGTTGAAAAAGGATTAAATCTTTCGTCAGTTTAGGTAAAAAGTTCCATTCATGCAGCATGATCGTTTGAGCGAATTTTCGTAAATTATCGTACTGTATTATGTTACATTGTTTTGAAACACACACATATATATATATATATATATATATATATATATATATATATATATATATATATATATATATATATATATATATATATATATATATATATATATGTAAAAAAGCGTTAAACTCCAGGATTTGACTCCTAGCCGAGAGACGGATTGGGAGGATCACTCCGCAGAACATAGAAATCATAGTTCTCATAGAACATAGTTCATTTTATGTTCTGTGGTTCACCCTAACTTGGGGCTCCGAACACGAAAAGCTCCAGATAGAGACAGCACGTATACTGTGACCTTCCCGATTTGCTATCTTTTGTTGCCGATGAGGGCAATCGTGACGGTCACAAGTTGCTTTGTCAGTTTTTTGTTTGTTTGTGTTTCTTTATTTTAATTGTTTATTTATTAATAATAAGACAGAGATGGCACTATTTGAACTAACAGTTTTTTTGGGAGGGCTAGCGATAAGAAATCCATGCAGATGATGCATATCGCACTTCAACAAAATTGGCAATGTGCATGACTGAAGCGACCGGGGGTGTACTGGGATGACATTCAGGGAAACAGGAATTGGTAGCAAAAAACGAGGAAAGTGAGGACAGAAATATTCGAAGAGACTCAGAAGCCACAAAAAGCCAAGAGTATTATCACTAATGTATGTCCATGAGACAGAAAATCTCCCACTTACTTGTGATGGAAGAGGAGGAAACAGTGACCTCAACCACGTGCTCAACTGCAAGAAAGAGGGATTAGTTAAACATGGACATGAACAGCTGAGCGATGAGTGTGCGAAAGTGGCGAGCTTGGCAAGGTCTGGCGTCGCAACTGAACCGGTGATTTAAGAATCCCTAGATGGAACACCACGACTTTGGGACAGTTCCCGTGAGATCCAAGAGAATGCGCGTCCGTCGCTGTCGGCGCGGAAGTCATGCTCAAGTTCTTAAAAAGCTGCGTTTGGCGATAGATGAGGATCCGAGAACAGGAAAACCATCTTCTCTGAACATAGCACATATGCTATTAGTACGAGTTGTATCTCTTATGGTACTGTCACACCCCCCCTCTCTCTATGAGTGCAGATTTAGGCCTCATTGCATCTCTGGGGGCGACCTAAGTCCGTTACATGGTAGCAGAGCGTGGTTAGGATTATGTATGGCTGACGCCTAGTAATCCAATCCACTATTTTTGTGGGTGTTAATGTTTCAGAAGAAGCATGGCCCAGGTTTCCAGAAGGAATACCCATTATACACCCTTGGATACATAAATAATTCCATTGGTTCATGACATTAATTTCTCAATTTTCCCCTCATATTATTTCTATTTAACATGCTTAATTTCTTCCAAGGGCATTGTTCCCAAACCCAAGGCATCGTTCCCTAATTCCTAAGTTCCCAAAGTGGGCATCTTCCACTGTAAGACCCCAAAGTTGAGCAAGTTATATTATTCCCGATTGTTCCAATCATTAATTGAGGGTTAATTACCTAATGAATACTTTTTATGAAGATTCATTGACAATCCATCTGTTTTTAATCCCTCTTTTTTATCCTCAATCGCCAATGCAGCTATTTATTAGTGAGCATCAGTTCTCAACCAGTAAACTATTCCACCTGGTCTACATACTTGCTCCTCAATCAAGTATGTTTTTAAGGGGAGGAGTGTGACAGTTACCGTGAGATCCAAGAGAATGCGCGTCTGTCGCTGTCGCGCCGGGCAAGTCTCAAGTTCTTGAAATGCTGCGTTTGGCGATCGATGAGGAATCCGAGAACCGGAAAACCTAAGAAGAACTAAGTTTGTTACAACTTGTTGCCGACACCCAAATACCTGGGGTCTGGGGTCGCAAGAGGCTGGCGTTGTTCGACGTAAGATTCATCAATGCTGACGCCGCAAGGTGACGTTGCTGAACGAGCGACCCAAGAAAAGTATTCGAATTATGATAGGGCCGCTGAAGACTTGAGAGGCTCATTTTCACCCCTAGTAACGTCTTGTGACGGAGTTCTCCATAGAGAGTTTAATGTATTCTTGAATAGGATGGCAGAAAATTTGTCAGATAATAGATATAGTATTTGATAATAAGAGCAGTGACACACCTATTGTCTCGGCAACGAGGATGGAGCAGCGGCAGTCCTACGAACATGAAAAAGTGTTCCCTGGATCGTGTCACGGAAAACGAATATCCATCCCTGAACTGTTGATAGTGTGAACGAGGGTAGGTAGTGGTCCTACAAAGTCTGTTCCCACAATAGTTTATATAAAAATGAACTACAACATTTATTAATTAATAATATAATTCCCATTTTCGACTAGAATTGATGAGATTGATGGTGAGGGGAATGAATGGTAGAGCGAAAAGGGGTGACTCAAGGTGTCAACAAGAGGAAATTCATGTCAACCACCATGTTCCTTAGGTCCGTCTCCCAGTACCGCTCCCAGCGGCAGACCTTGGGACTTATTATTAGGTGACCAACTCAGATTTTCTTAAAAATCGGATATGCTGCCCTATTAGCTGTGATTTTCGAGTTCGGCTTCGTGTTTTAAAATTGTCTTTGCGATCTCGTCAAACGGCTGTCCCCTAATTTTTATTCAGAACATAGTTGGCCTCAATGATCAGAATTTAATTGCCTAATTTAACGTCATATTTTCTTTGAAAATTCGCTCTATTAGTCATGCTGCATTACTGAGTAGTTTTTTCTTCTAGATATGTTTATGGGACAGCTAGGAGGGCAACGAATCGAATTTCTGAGAAAATCAGAGGTGGTCACCAAATAGTGCACAATCACTGGACCTTGTTAGTTCAGCACTATCCAGTCACAGATTGGGAGAGAATTCAGAGGTCTCGGGGATCTGAAAAGCTGGCAACAAATCACCCTGTTATATTTATATCACACCGGAGTGAAGTTAGCAATAGATTCCAGCAACTGAAAATATTGCCAAGAGACGTTAGCAATACTTTTTAGCAATAAAATTTTTTTTCGATTTTCTTCAAAGTTAAGTGTTATGATAGAAGCACGAAGAGGTTCAGAAAGTTGAAAAATTGATTGAATCTCCAAAAATTGAAATTGTTGAAAACTGGCCTACAAATGAGTTGCTAAGTGAATTTCCAAGTTTTTTCTGCATTTTCATCCGTTTAATAGATATTTGAATGCTCCAACGAATTGTTGAGGAAATTTTTTTTTTTTTTTTCAATTTTATTTTCAAAAATATTAAAAGTTCTACTGGCCGAACCGTTTACTAGGGGAAATTGCAAATGGCCATATTTCCGATACCAAGTGCGGCGCCACCTTGAATTTTGGACGGATTGTGTATAGATGCAGTACGAAGAGGTTCACAATCATAGCACTTAACCTTGAAGAAAATCGAAAAAAAAAAAACATTGTTTCAAAATCACATTGATAATAACTTAAATTAAATTGACAAGGAAAATCATTTAATATTTTATTGACCCTGGATTCGTTGTCATTTTATGCAGACGTTCAATAGAATATAGTATATTTAGTGGGATATAAGACATGTACTTAGATAATGATATTATTAAGGCAATAACTATTTGAATAGATAGGAGCTCAAGTCGAGAAAAATAAACATGCGTATATAATTATAGAAGTATAGGTTGTGGCAACTCGAAATACTTCTTGGCAACAGTAAATTGAAACAAAATCACATTGTTTCAAAATCACATTGATCATAACTTAAATTAAATTGCCAAGGGAAATCATTTAATATTTTATTGACCCTGGATTCGTTGTCATTTTATGCAGACGTTCAATAGTATCCTTCTCCTCCCTCCTCCTCCTTCTCCTGCTCCCTCATCCTCCTCCTCCTCCTCCTCCTCCCTCCTCCTCCTCCTCCTCCCTCCTCCTCCTCCTCCTCCCTCACTCCTCCTCCCTACAATACACAACACTTGTAAGGTTTCCCATATTAAATTTCAAATTTTCGAAAATTTATAGTATAACTAACTTTTTCTTCGCGAAAATTTGATAAATTAAAATGTACGCCAGCATGAACTCGTGTGCAAAATTTCAGATCGATTGGATATCGGAAAGTGGGTTAAAAATCGATCTGAAATTTTGTCTCAAGAGCTCAAGAAGAGAATCGAAGTTAAAAGAAAGAGTTAAAAAAAAATTGTATTGCTAAAAAGTATTGCTAACGTCTCTTGGCAATATTTTCTGTTGCTGGAATCTATTGCTAACTTCACTCCGGTTTATATCACCTATCACTGGAACCTATTATTTCAAGGTAGCAGTGTCACGAGAACCTGTTACTGATAATTCAAAGTATCGTCCATCTTTGCAACACTATATGGTCCGGCACTGTATGGTCCATTGTCTGTCCCGGCCATGTTGGGTACCGGTGATCGGTGGCGGAGCGAGCGGGGCGAAATCTTGCGAGCACTCGCCGAAGCTTCCCCAGCATCCCAGTGGTCCAGAGGACCTAATTAATACAATATATACTGGGAGAGCCGGGATGACAGCCTTCCTATCGGGTTCATCTCCCTCCATCCTCTTTCATCTCCGCCGCTCCTTACAACCCACTTATTATACAAACATTTCCTTTCGGGACACTTATAATCTGTCTCCTCTGATCCCGCGGCCCTTTTGATAACTAACCTTTATCATACGAATATACATTTTTTACACGATTATTATTTTTTCAATCATCTCCGTATTATCAATATTAATATCGAAGGGATGGGTGGAGAAGAACCAAACTGCATTCTCTTTCTTCCTTTCAGTTTCTTTGCACGCCGATAAAACATACTAAGAATGTTTTGTGTGTCAGTGACAATTATTAATTGAGAGACGATTCTTTGTGACTTTTAAAAACTGCCAAAATGACCTTTTAGCTAATTGTCGTAGAAAATGAAGCTATTGCAATGGCTTCAAAATGTTTAAAATCAAAAATTTCGAAAATTTTCTTAATTGAAATCCGTTTTGAGACATTCTGAAACGAATCCTAGAGTGAAATACTTTTTCATATGCAGATTTGAATTTCACATCTATAGGTACATAATTACATGTACCCACATGTGTCATTCCAGACGATAACTCTCCGTAGGATTGAAATAACTCTCAGTAGAGATGTGTATGACAAGGTCACTTGGAGGATTCGAATCCCTAACGTTCACTGGCCAACGAACTCATCTTTTCGTTTGGGAAGCTTGATTTTTTGGTGCAAGAATGGAATTTTCATCTCAATCCTAAGGAGGTTATCGGCTGGAAGCACACACGCGCGCACACACACGCACGCACGCACACACACACACACACACACACACACACACACACACACACACACACACACACACACACACACACACACACACACACACACTCACACACACACACACACGCTATATAGATATATATATATATATATATATATATATATCATATACATATGAAAAAGCGTTAAACTCTAAAGGGCCGATTACACGAGCAACAAAAGTTGCGCAACTCCAAAAAAATTGCACTAGAAAAGTTGTACGCAACACAAAGCAATAAAATTGCCTCGTGTTGCGTCAAGATGTTGCAAGGAATTAATTGCACTGTGTTGCACCAATAAAGTTGAGCAATAGAAATTGCTCAATTGTTTCGTTTACACGGGCGACAACAGTTTGCGCCATGGACGGTGAAGAGGTGGTCGTCGCTGCTGCTGTGGTCGTCGTCGCTGCTGCTGTGGTCGTCGTCGCTGCTGCTGCCAACCAAAGGAAAAAGAGGGGAATTTGGCAGCGCCAGTTTCTGAGCCAGAGAGAATGTGGGTTGGCTCTCACCTCTGAAATTCTTTCACGTCAATATTTGCTCATAAGGCCATGCTGCACAAATAAACTCCTATCTTTGCTACGTTGAAATTCTCTCATGGGGCAATGCTGCACCCCACCAGTGCAGTTTCACGTCAATATTTGCTCATAAGGCCATGCTGCACATATAAAGTCCTATCTTTCCTATGTTAAAATTCTCTCATGAGGCACTGCTGCACCCCATCAGTGCAGTTTCACGTCAGTATTCGCTCATAAGGCCTTACTGCACCCCATCAGTGCAGTTTCACGTCAATATTTGCTCATAAGGCCATACTGCACAAATAAACTCTCAATGTGATTGGCTGTTTCGTTCCCTCTCCCGACCCAAGGCCGAAAAATTGCCGCAATAGTGCAATAATTTTCCAAACCCCTTGGACTTCATTTCAACACGATGCAACAGTTGCCGAGAGGGCTCGTGGGCCTGAAATGTTGTACAACTCCCGTCAATTAATTGCCTGCAATCTTCGACAACTTTTTCGAGGAGAGAATAGTTGTCCAACTTTTTTGAAATAGTTGCGCAATACTTTTTTCTGCAATTATTGCCGGAAAAAATCGCTCGTGTAAAAGGGCCTTAAGATTAGTTTCAATAGGTACAAATTTCAATGAAGAAAATTTTCAAAAATTTCTATTTTAAAATTTTCCGAGCTTATTTTAGATGAACGAAAAATCTTGATTTTCATTATTTTCCTATTTTGCTCGAAGCATTTGGTTTCTCCTTGGATAGATTCTTAGTAAATTAAAATTTCACAATGATTGTACATGGTACATCGAGTAAGACATAATCTATTGCCATTCTCACTATACAGTGTTAGGTAGTAATTACAACTTCTTGTAAGTAACTACAGCTAATATTTTCATAGTCGAGTAGTTGCTTCTGGTCACTGCAGCTGAGTAGTTGGTAGTTTCTGGTGGTTAGCTACTTTTTCCACAACTTGAGGTCGGTAGTTACTGGATGAAACTACAGCTACCAGCTGAGCAACAGCCACTCGTAGCTGCAACTACACGCTCGTAAAATCCACGAAATTCAGTCTAGAAAACATGTTCTGTAGCTACCCTTGTTCCCACCTATTACATTACAACAAGGGAAGACCAAGAATGAAAGCGAAATTTTTGTTCTCGTAGTTAGTAGTTGTAGTTACTACAGCTATAGTTACAGCTATTTTTGTCTCAAATATGTAGTTGTCGGATGTAGCTGTAACTACAGCTAGTAGTTGTAAAAAAGTAGCTGTCCCATTTTAGCTACCATCTACAAGCTGTAGCTAGTATAGTTACAATTAATTTTTATTAAAGTAGCTGCAGTTATATTGCATTGTATCATATTGCCCAACTCTTTTCACTAAAATCATATACAACACACACATAGGGACGTGCCTGTAATGTATGCATTACTTACTAATGTGTTTTTAAATCAGAAGTGATAAATAATTACCAAATGACATTAAAAAATTAGGAATGGACCTTTGGGGAGACATTCCTGACCTCCCAATAGGGTCAGAACAGGTGGGGGGATTTACTAAATTCATCTTAAATTTACGATGCAAATTTATTTCTGGGGTGTACTCAGTATTCTCTACTACAAAATATTTTCAATGGCTTCAATCAGTTAAAGATCAGGATTTACTTAGTATAGGATACTTTCACAGCTCTCAGCTCGGCAATCAAACTGGGTTACTCACCCAGTGCTCTTCGAGTAGGTATAGAATGGTTTTCCTTAGACTCGTGCCCTTTCCGCCCTCTAGTGAGAAAAAACCAGGCTCTGCTAACATGTGAATTTTGGAACTCGGCTGAAATAATTAGAACATGATTTCAATCACTGGGATGATTTATTACGCTTTTCTTTATGTCGCTCCATGAAAAAGGTTTTTTTTTTTTTGACAAGTTTTATTGCGCCAAGTAATAACAACTTATAAGCAATATTCATGTGATAAATTATTATACATTTTCTTAAGATCTAATATACTTCACTTTAGACTTATTGTTCTGATTATTGAGTCACTAGTCTTGTCGTTCATTTTATTTCACTTAGTTCATGCGGTTTAGTTCTTTTAAGTCTTCTAAGTAGATCTTCGGTGTCAAGGAGCTGAACGACATCCTCGTTAACATGATCTCTGAGCCTCAAAAGGTGATTGACGGCTTGCTTGTGGATAACCTCATTGACAGATTCAACTTTCAACTCATAGTGTAATCTGTCGTTTCTGAAGTATCTGTATACATCAACGCAGGTGCGCAGAACATTATTCTGAAAGCGTCCATATGTCCAGACAGGGTTGAGGACTTGCTCGTACAATATGAGCTTATTGTGGATAGACAGTTTTGAGTGTCTTCCCATAAGCCAGTACATTTTCCTGAATTTGATATCTAGTACGGAGAAAGGTAATCAGGGGTTTTTTCTATCTAGCATGTCGGTTGATTAGTTTATTATAGTCACTTCTTTTAAAGATGAAAGAAATACCGCAGTACAGAAAGAGAGGTTTGCAGGATAGCAATGGATTAGGTATTAGTATAAACGACAGGAGTTTATATAATATTATTGCTATTAACGCAAAATGGAAGAGCGTTCTGAAGGTTCAACAACGATTCAGTGCATGCGGACCCGTGCAACTCGGGGATACCAACGGGCACGCCGTTCCATTGAACGAATCACCGTAACAGTTTTTGATAGCTGTTACATATGACAATAGTTCTACAGCAAAGGTGCTTCGGTTATCGGACACCGACGTGTACCCATGCTTATTAAGGGGTATAGCCTTCGCTGATGAAAATAAAACCCGCCAGGGGGGCTTCGCCCCCCTGGACCCCCCCGGATGTTATTACTTTGAGCCTGACTGCTAAAATGTAAAAAACATGGAATCATGTTTTAGCTCCTCGCTCTCACTTTATTATAGAAATGATCACGACGATTGAGCTCTTGTGAGATGATGATCTCCTAATAGAAACTCGCGAGTAAACATTCACTTTATTATAGAAAGAGGCTACATACGAAATTACAGCTTCCTATAGTGTAAAGTATAGAAATTACCTATTAAAATGATTTAACCACCGCTTCACAAATCAAACCGTTCTCGCAATATTCGGATCACCTGCTATGAAGCACATAATCGAAACACCAGCTCAATGAAATCATCAGAAATTAACAAGCGGTTGCAATCATGTTCACAATATCAATAATTGAGAATGATCACCTGTGTGTAAACAATTATTCATATAACCATGCTCATAACTCAGCTTGTTGGCCACGCACTTCGCAGTAGTTAATATAGTATGGTTGGATAAATCGAGAGCTTTCGAACGAATGGTCAACGAATTTTGTGGGATGAAAAACAACGAAGTATCATATCCCTAGCAACGACTCGGTTGTAAGCGGAAATCATCACAATTATTGGCGCTACTTTCATCTCACTTTATAGTCTCACTTTTCGGCGGGGGATCCATCGCTAAAACATGATTCCATGTTAAAATGTCTGTGAGAGTAAAGCAAATAATCACTGAAAACCACTGGTACACACTTATTCAACACCTTAAAACTCTAGACGTTACTCAATTCAATTTACTTCAATTTTATTGTACAACCCGTAGGTTTTACAAGGAGTTTCTTAAATACCTACATATTAAAAATAGCAGATGATATCTTGCCTTCATTTCTGCCTCAACAAACAATGTTGGACTTTTACGTACGATGTATCAAATAATTACTTATATAGGTCTACATAATTCACGTATAATAAATGAGCACTGCATAGTTCACATAGATCACAATCAATAATGCCTACACTCCACTGCCAAATTTCAATAATAATCCCGAGTCATTGCCAACATTTTCAAAGCGGTGTTGATATTCGTTCTATCTCTTGTAGATTTTCATCTTCTTCTTGACCTGTTTTCTGGAAACGTTGGAAGGGGACGAAGGAGGAGTATTCAGAGTAATTTCCTCTACTGACCCAGTAGATGTAGAATCCTCCAACGTAATTCGTCCATAGTGAATGATAAGTTTTTTTCCATCAACACTAAGTTCATCTCCAATCAAGACTGCATGCATCCCATCTTTTCTTGCTCGAAACAACTTGGACAAGGAATGCTTCCTAAATTCCCGTGTTCGTCTGTCGTAGAACTCGGATGTATTACGTTGGGATCCCTTGGACTTGTAAATGTTCTGGCGTACTTTAGATTTAGAGAAATTATTAGCAAAATGAATGTGAACTGGTCTACTTCTAGACGGTTGGATGGTGCCTAAACGTCTTACACCTATAACTTCATAATCCTTAAGAACGCAATTTAATTCCGTTCTAAAAATGTCCATCACCTTCCTGTTGAGAATATTCTTGTTTTCTTTCCCTTCTAGAACGTCATGAAGAATAAGAATAGATCGTTTCTGTTGTCCGTTTTCCTGTTCTGTTTCGTTTTTTTTTTTTTTCAGGTAATGCTAGATTTTCTTCTATACTGTCAATTCTCTTATAATTATTATTTTTTTTATTTTATTTATTTATTATTTTTTTTTATGATCAAGATAGTTTCTTGGCTGTTAGCAATTCTTGCGACAGAGTAAGCACCTGTGTATTCAAAACATTTGTATGTTCCTTCATAATGCAGTCGTAGTTTTGAAGTTTGGTTGTGATTACATCCAGGTATTGAATTTTTTTTTTTTTTTTTTTAACGCATTTATTTAGATAGGTATTGCAATACAAAAAAAGTTACACAAATCAATAAATGCTACTCCCCACTATAAGTCGTAGACTTGTGCTGTGGGGAGGAGTAATACATAATCAGCACACTCATTCAATACCTTATTCAATAATCATCTTGTAAGTAAATATAGGTAAATTAGAATCAATAGGTACATATACATCGGGTAAATCAGAATACATAGGAATTATTCAGTTACCATCTTGAAGTTTTAATATTATCTAATGGGTCTTAGATTGCCTCATTATTATATGTTTTTTCAGTTCTTTTTTGAACTTTTCAATTTTAGAAATAGAGCGGAGCTCATGGGGTAGGGCATTGAACAGTTTTACTCCCCGGTAATCATACGCCCGTTGGCCATGGTGAGTCCTACGGAAA
The DNA here is from genome assembly GCA_030762985.1 of Adelphocoris suturalis. Classification (NCBI taxonomy): domain Eukaryota; kingdom Metazoa; phylum Arthropoda; class Insecta; order Hemiptera; family Miridae; genus Adelphocoris; species Adelphocoris suturalis. The sequence goes on along the minus strand of CM061045.1, from coordinate 95,663,207 downwards.
GGCAGTTTCGAAAGAAATTGCCCACAAGTTTTTGTTTTTCCCTCATCTAAAAATTTCAGGTGGTTGCTATGTAAATCTTCATATATTTTAATTATAGTTATCTTGTCAATTAGCTCTCCCAATTTGAGTACCGAGAACTCTTTAAAGAGAGCTTCTGTCGAATATCTTGTCCTGTTTTTTAAGTAAGACTTTGATTAAGAGCTTCTGAGTTAGGAATAACGAATCAAGAAGGGACGCGCTACATCCTCCCCAACCAGATGCACCATAGATCATGAGCGACTGAATGAGCGCATAGTATACCATTCTACGTCTATCAATATCTAAAAAGTTCCTCAGCTCCCTACACAAATGGATCATCTTTCTCATCGAGGAAGTCGACATTCTCGTAGTTGCAATTGTTCGACGCGACACCGGTCGGCTCTTCGAGTGCTTCTGACTAAGGAATACGGTATTCGGTCGAGTGGATAGTTCTTTCCCTTTGGTAAACAACGAATCACCAACCAAACTCTCAAAAATGACCTTTTCCCTGAAATCTATCCATAATATACCCTCCATCCGGTCGCACCCTGGCAATCTGCCGGTCACCAGTTCTCAGATCAGTTTTATGGTTTTTTCAGCGTAGGGATTTTTTAAAGCCTGGATTCCAGTTTTGTGGTTTCATGAATGATTTCTCGAAGACAGTAAAAAAAAAAAAAAAAAAAAAACTTTATAATGAACATTCATAAACTGTCGTATAATGTTAGCAAAACAGACTTTGTAGAGAAACAGTTTCTCTTCGTCATGATAAATTAGGTTGAGAAAATACCTCGTGTGTTTGTCGTAAATAGGCTCCCATGTAAGTTAGATACGGCTATACTGTGAACCCAGCACACGCACAGCCCACGTCCGACCCACGCGTGGGTAGGAATGTGAATCAGAGCTGTGCATTAGGTACCGCATATTGAACCCAGCCCACGGCTATCCCACTCAGTTGCTCTCCTCGCGTGGGTCCGTTTGTATGTGCCGCACAGTTTTCGTGGGTCGTGGGTGCGTTGGAATGACCAAAAATGGATGAGAAGTTAATTGAACTTGTCAGGGACCATCCTGAGCTGTAAGACACATCTGATGCGAACTACATGAGAACAAAACTAAAAGATGAGCTTTGGGAAAAAAATTGGGACTGAATTGGAAACGGACGGTAAGCACACACTTTTTATTATATCATTATTATTATTAGTCACTTAAAAAAATGTTGAAACAATTCATTGCTCATGTTACATTACATGGTTACTCATAATACCTACATATTTCCTATTTATTTATATGTTTATTATGTATCACAATAATTATTGACCTAGGAAAATCATAAAACTATTTTCCCCTTTTTGTCCCCATCTCGTCAGAATTGCCCTCGTGGCACACGACTGGGTTCAATATGCGGTACCCGACCCAGCCCATGGTCGTGGGTTGGGGATGGGGTCGGCGTGGGCTGTGCGGGGCGAGGCGAGCCAAGCCGAATGCCCAGGAATGCTTGCCCGGTGTGGACGCATTCACGAGCATTCGCGAACGTTCGGCTCGGCTCGCTGCCGTTCCCGCTTGGAGTCGGTACATCAAAGCGTTCTCTTCGTTCGTGCTCGCCCGGTGTGGACGCAATTGCGAACAGTTTTCTCAGTTTGAAACGATTCTGGATTTTGGAATTTTGAAGATTGTTTCACTCTCTTTTCTCATTCACGGTGACTAATTTTACTTATATAGACTTAGGTATCAATAGACAGGTACTGCATCTGTCATCCACATAGCTTATGAGCTAATTACAATGACACAAACAAAGAACACAGCGCTACATAATTTAAGGGCACTTGGTACCCCCCCGAAAATGGCGAAATTCGTGACCCATTATCTCGGCACTCGTTTGGCCGATTTCGATGATTTTTTTTCTAACTGATAGATCTTGTAAAGATCCAAAGATCTGCGGAATCAGATTGAAAAAATAATAATTTGCCGCATTACAATATCGAAGCCAATTTCGGAAATATTGGTGGTATTTGAGGTAACTTCGATTATCTGTCCCGTAATTACAATAACTTATTTCGATAAACTATTCCCGCAGATTTATGCAGTAGGTTAAGAGATAACTTTCTAAAGAAAGAAAAATGAATTCGGTTCAGTAGATCCCAAGATAGAGGGTCCGATGCGCAAATATATGCTACTTTTTAGGAGAGCCATAAAACGAAAAAGTAACGATATTCGCGCTTCTGCGACGTTTTGGTGAACTAATATGACTTGAATAATAATATGTGTGAATGAGTTAGTAATCTCAATGACTTCACTTCACACAGTCAGAGCATAATACCACGAGCCAACCAACCAGAATGATAAGATGATAACAATGATAAAATGTTCTGTTATTCTATGTTGTTTACCTTTCCACTCGTCCGTGCATCTTTCCGCGTTCGGTTTGTCCGCAATTTGTTTAGTCCGTATAGTCTTAGTGTTAAACCTACGCAATGACGAAAAGTAGAAGAATATTCAAGAAGGTCAACCACATCGCGAATTTCTCCGAGAAGTTGCGTGAAGATGATTCTGCATTTTGAGTCGTTCACCCGGCTCTCATCCTTTGGCTTCCTATGATCCTTCTGTTCCTGGAACTTCTTTCTCTGAAACCCCTCTTTTTCCTAGTACTTCATCCGGCGACTCAAGCTGGTTATCTTCCTCCAAGAAGAAATTAGGATTTGGATTAGGATTAGTAAGTACCAGTATTTTGGATATTATCGACTTTCCCTCTGTTTGAATTTGAAGAATCAGGGGCAGCGGACTATGAGGCGGGCAACTTCTAAGTTAATTTGTGAGACATTTGAATTTTGTAAATATTATATGCAATATATTATCTTGTTCAGGAATGAATCTAGTTTTGTTTAAGACAAAAAAAGAAAAAAGGTTGACAATTTTTTTGGGGGGTACCAAGTGCCCTTAAAGCGTTTTGTCGCACAATTATCAGTGATTTTCTATGACGAAACGCCAAATTCGAACATTTTTTGGCTCACCAAATTTTGTAGCCCTTTAATGTTTTCTTGTGTAATAATTAATGATTTTAAAGGAATACACGTGATTTTTAAGCGCTTTGAAACAATTGAAAAAAAAGAAGAAAAAAAAGTTGTCCAACATTCCAGATAATGCTCCAGTATGCTCTAACTAAACGAACCCCTCCCCATCGTCTTCACGGACATCGTCCAGAAGTTTAGCACTTTTTCGAGTTTTAAAAAACTTGTAGCCATACATTATACTATATAGCCTTCTTTTTTGTTTATGTTTTTTCCTCAACGTCTCTGCCAGTAAAATAAACGATGCCGACACCACAGCGGTTTTTGAAAAGACAGGAGCCATCGTTTTGACGGGCGCGGCGTCTGCGGGAACATTGGCGAGCATCGGAGAACACGAATGCTCGTCCGGTGTGGACAGGTTGACGAACAAGTGTTCGCGAGCTTTCGCGAATGTTCGCGAACCCTGTTCGTCGATGCTCGGTTGGTGTGGACGCACCTTTAGAAGACTTTCTCTTACAATAGTTACGACGCGATGGGACACCACCAGTCATAAATCTTTGAACGAGGTCAAAGCCCATCACAGTCTATCGCATCAAGTGCTTACGATAAGTTTGTTAAATTAATCCGGCTGACTAGACAAGAGAATTTTTCGGTCTTTCAAGTCATCAGTCACCAAGAAAGTCGAGTGAGCTCTTCAGGCAGTAGAGGGAAATTAACGAGGGGGCGAATGAATGCATTTTTAAACGCTTTGATTAGAACTGACTTCCCTTTGATCTCGAAAAACCGAGAGGCCACACGCCCCGGCGTCATAAGTACGGAATTAAGAAGAACCAATGGGGCCTTTGCGCCCTGGATGAATGAAATCATATTACGGGCGGTTTTGATACGCCCAAGTGGACTGGGGTACTCGGGAGCTCACGAGGAAGGTTTTGAAAGGCGTAGCGTTTCTTCTGAATGGGCCGGTGTCGGCGGGGGTGTGTGGAGGGCTCTCTTTTATTGGAAGCGCACGCGTCCGGTTTCTCATTAAACCCGGCAATTTGCTTTCACTTCGTCCCGCCACCTCCCCGGCACGCCGGGTCACGCCCTTCCGCGCTCGCCCCGTAATGGAACAGGCGAATCAACACCCGATTTTTTGATTTCAGCCCCGATACCCCTCGCTAGGGAGATCAGCCCAAGCCTAACCCATTTCATACCACCCCAATGATTCATTAGACATAGGCAGGTATCTAACAAGAATTTCATTGTTAGCAGGCGCCTTTCGTCATTATCAGTATCCAGGGTTGCCAGGGGCCCATTCATAAAGCAACAGGTGACAATTTACAACAGACTTGTAATGCACTGTGAAAATTAACAAGTGTGTAGGCGAATTCGGACAAGTTACAAGTGTTTCCCCATCATTTTGAACAAGTCACTTTTTTACAGTAGTAAAAAATGGCCGATTTTTAACCTACGTCCGTTCATCTGTAAACTTGTTATTTTCCAGCATTGTGAGTAGACAATTTTTCGGTGTTCAATATGTGGGAATCATCTTCTGCTAAAGAAAACAGACAAGAAAGAAGCATTCGGCATCAAACAGGCGAATCAACACCCGATTTTTTGATTTCAGCCCCGATACCCCTCGCTAGGGAGATCAGCCCGAGCCTAATCAATTTCATACCACCCCAATGATTCATTAGACATAGGCAGGTATCTAACAAAAATTTCATTGTTAGCAGGTGCCTTTCGTCATTATCAGTATCCAGGGTTGCCAGGGGCCCATTCATAAAGCAACAAGTGACTATTTACAAGCCGATTTTATGTAGAAGTTATAAAAAATGAATGTGCAACCGTTTCTTAAAGGTACAAGTGTAGACTTGTAATGCACTGTGAAAATTAACAAGTGTGTAGGCGAATTCGGACAAGCTACAAGTGTTTCCCCATCATTTTGAACAAGTCACTGTTTTACAGTTGTAAAAAATGGCCGATTTTTAACCTACGTCCGTTCACCTGTAAACTTGTTATTTTCCAGCATTGTGAGTTGACAATTTTTCGGTGTTCAATATGTGGGAATCATCTTCTGCTGAAGAATACAGACAAGAAAGAAACATTCGGCGTAGAACAGGCGAATCAACACCCGATTTTTGATTTCAGCCCCGATACCCCTCGCTAGGGAGATCAGCCCAAGCCTAACCCATTTCATACCACCCCAATGATTCATTAGACATAGGCAGGTATCTAACAAGAATTTCATTGTTAGCAGGCACCTTTCGTCATTGTCAGTATCCAGGGTTGCCAGGGGCCCATTCATAAAGCAACAAGTGACAATTTACAAGCCGATTTTATGTACAAGTTGTAAAAAATGAGTGTGCAAGCGGTTCATAAAGGTACAAGTGTAGACTTGTAATGCACTGTGAAAATTAACAAGTGTGTAGGCGAATTCGGACAAGTTACAAGTGTTTCCCCATCATTTTGAACAAGTCACTTTTTTACAGTTGTATAAAATGGCCGATTTTTAACCTACGTCCATTCATCTGTAAACTTGTTAATTTCCAGCATTGTGAGTTGACAATTTTTAAGTGTTTATTACGTGGGAATCATCTTCTGCTGAAAAAACCAGACAAGAAAGAAACATTCGGCGTAGAAAAGGCGAATCAACACCCGATTTTTGATTTCAGCCCCGATACCCTTGCTTGGTAGATCAGCCCAAGCCTAACCCATTTCATACCACCCCAATGATTAATTAGACATAGGCAGGTATCTAACAAGAATTTCATTGTTAGCAGGCACCTTTCGTCATTGCCAGTATCCAGGGTTGCCAGGAGCCCATTCATAAAGCAACAAGTGACTATTTACAAGCCGATTTTATGTAGAAGTTATAAAAAATGTGTGTGCAAGCGGTTCATAAAGGTACAAGTGTAGACTTGTAATGCACTGTGAAAATTAACAAGTGTCTAGGCGAATTTGGACAAGTTACAAGTGTTTCCCCATCATTTGGAACAAGTCACTGTTTTACAGTAGTAAAAAATGGCCGATTTTTAACCGACGTCCGTTCACGTGTAAACTTGTTAATTTCCAGCATTGTGAGTTGACCATTTTTCGGTGTTTATTATGTAGGAATCATCTTCTGCTGAAGAATACGTACAAGAAAGAAGCATTCGGCGTAGAACAGGCGAATCAACACCCGATTTTTTGATTTCAGCCCCGATACCCCTCGCTAGGGAGATCAGCCCAAGCCTAACCCATTTCATACCACCCCAATGATTCATTAGACATAGGCAGGTATCTAACAAGAATTTCATTGTTAGCAGGCACCTTTCGTCATTGTCAGCATCCATGGTTGCCAGGGGCCTCTTTCATAAAGCAACAAGTGACAAGTTTTAAGCCGATTTTATGTACAAGTTGTAAAAACTGAGTGTGCAAGCGGTTCATAAAGGTATAAGTGTATACTTGTAATGCACTGTGCCCCATAACAGCGCTCCGTACATCCAAACTGGCTTGAGAACTTGATTGTAAAAAAGCAGGTTGTTACCAATGGTCATGGTGGGTCGTCGGCCGATTAGCCAATACATCCTTCTAAGTTTCGATGCGAGCTCAGTCATCTTCTTTTTTCATTGTTAGTAGGCACCTTTTGTCATTATCAGTGTCCAGGGTTGCCAAGGGCCCATTCATAAAGCAACAAGTGACAAATTACAAGCCGATTTTATGTACAAGTTGTAAAACATGAGTGTGCAATCAGTTCATTAATGTACAAGTGTAGACTTGAAATGCACTGTGAAAATTAACAAGTGTGTAGATGCAAATTTGGACAAGATACAAGTGTTTCCCCATCAATTTGAACAAGTCACTGTTTTACAGTTGTAAAAAATGGTCGATTTTTAACCTACGTCCGTTCACCTGTAAACTTGTTATTTTCCAGCATTGTGAGTTGACAATTTTTCGGTGTTTATTATGTAGGAATCATCTTTTGCTAAAGAAAATAGACAAGAAAGAAGCATTCGGCGTAAAACAGGCGAATCAACACCCGATTTTTTGATTTCAGCCCCAATACCCCTCGCTGGGGAGATCAGCCCAAGCCCCATTTCATACCACCCCAATGATTCATTAAACATGGGCAGGTATCTAACAAGAATTTCATTGTTAGCAGGCACCTTTCGTCATTGTCAGTATCCAGGGTTGCCAGGGGCCCATTCATAAAGCAACAAGTGACTATTTACAAGCCGATTTTATGTACAAGTTGTAAAAAATGAGTGTGCAAGCGGTTCATAAAGGTACAAGTGTAGATTTGTAATGTACTGTGAAAATTAACAAGTGTGTAGGTGAATTTGGACAAGTTACAAGTGTTTCCTCATCATTTTGAACAAGTCACTGTTTTACTATGTCACTGTTTTATTATGTGGGAATCATCTTCTGCTGAAGAATACAGACAAGAAAGAAGCATTTGGTGTAGAACAGGGGAATTACCACCCGATTTTATTTCAGCCCCGATACCCTTCGCTAGGGAGATCAGCCCAAGCCTAACCCATTTCATACCAACCCAATGATTCATTAGACATAGGCAGGTATCTAACAAGAATTTCATTGTTAGCAGGCACCTTTCGTCATTATCAGTATCCAGGGTTGCCAGGGGAGCATTCATAAAGCAACAGGTGACAATTTACAACCCGATTTTATGTACAAGTTGTAAAAAATGAGTGTGCAAGCGGTTCATAAAGGTACAAGCGTAGACTTGTAATGCACTGTGAAAATTAACAAGTGTGTAGGCAAATTCGGACAAGTTACAAGTGTTTCCCCACCATTTTGAACAAGTCACTGTTTTACAGTTGTAAAAAATGACTGATTTTTAACTTACGTCCGTTCACGTGTAAACTTGTTAATTTCCAGCATTGTGAGTTGACAATTTTTCGTTGTTCAATATGTGGGAATCATCTTCTGCTGAAGAATACAGACAAGAAGCATTCAGGGTATTTTTGAGTTTAACAAGAGATTTAGGATGTCTTCCGAGACCCTTGAAAGATTCAAATGTCATCATTGAAGAACAAAGTGAACTGTGAAGTTTATCTTGAAGTTACAGATCATTCCGAACCAAGCAGCATTATGACTTGATGAACTAATTAATAATTTCCGCTGAATGAAAGAGAAAAATCCGATTATGCAAGCCATCAGAATAAGTTGAAATCAAATACACACTTTCTCCACTTTTCAGTTTATAATTTGTCTGTCTTCCAATCATTACACCTTGTCATGTACAATGCACATCCTATCGAGTACTTAACACCGTTTTTGTATTATGATTCGCTGACAGAACTTCAATTTCGGCAACCCGCTTGACGTTGTTCATTTCGTTTGACCCCACACGCCATTTTGGTTTATTATTTCCAATAATAAGCCTATGTGATCGTGTAGCAAAAAATTTTTATATCCCCCCCTCAAACTTTGTCACTTTACGTTTCAAGGTGCGTAGAATCCAAATTTGAAATGTCCGTCCGCCGTCCGCCGTCCGCCGTTCGCCGTCCGGGCCATAAAAGGCCTAAGAATTTACTTAAAAAACCTGTTCTTTCGCACATAGACTCCAACTGGGGTCTAGTTGGTCCTAACGTTTAACCATCCCGATCGTTTTACTCGCATAGATGCTATGGGCCAAAAACGGGCGAAAAAGTGTCTTTTTCGAGGCTTTGAGTGTTAGACGTGTTAGACGCACGCCTGGCACGCTTGGCAGGGGGTCACGGTGGGTGGTGAGGGGGTGAGCGGGGGGTGGAGTGAGAGGAGGCGCCGCGGCACCTTGTGGTGGCTGGAGTGACCAGGGGCGTAGCAGAGGGGTGTAGGAGAATGGATATTTATTACTTTTACGTGTTATACCCATATAATACACCGCGGCACCATGAGGTGGGTACAGCGTTCCTTCGAGGCATGAATATATGCTTTTTTCTAGGTCATATTTGCGTGTTAATACCATTGCTTTTCCTATGCATATTTAATAAAATATTCTCTTGACTTTTCTTAGGTACTTAGATAGTGATAGTATTAAGGCAATAACTATTTGAATAGATAGGAGCTCAAATTGAGAAATATAAACATGCGTATATAATCACAGAAGTATAGGTTGTGGCAACTCGAAATAGGACACCGAGGAATCTGGACGGGCCTTATGACGTACGCAAGCCAACTAAAACTACGATCAAACTTATTTGAAAAAATAATAAACCTTTGTGAAATAATTTGCAGCGTTTTTCTTCTCTGCTATACTTGTAAACTTAGCTTCTACAACTGCAACTCAGAGGGACGTCTTATTGAAATAGATTTGAGACTAATAGGATGGGCTCCAATCGTTGAATTCGCTTTAAGGACGTCCCTCTGAAGCTAGGTAATATTAGCAAGGCTTCGCATATTATAGGAGGGATGCCCTATTGAAATTGATGACCGTGACGCATTTTTGGTTTATTATTTCCAATAATAAGCCTATGTGATCGTATAGCAAAACATTTTTATAACCCCCCCTCAAACTTTGTCACTTTACGTTTCAAGGTGCGTAGAATCCAAATTTGAAATGTCCGTCCGCCGTCCGGGCCATAAAAGGCCTTAGAATTGACTTAAAAAATCTGTTCTTTCGCACATAGACTCCACTTGGGGTCTAGTTGGTCCTAACTTCTCGCCAGCTCGATCGCTCCACTCTCATGGGTGCTATGAGCCAAAAATAGGTGAAAAAGTGTCTTTTTTGTGTGTATATTTCAAGTTGTATAGAAATTGGAGATTTATGAGTGAAAAGAAAATGTTAGCTATTAATTTTATGGAAAAAAAAGTATTCTAAATGATACTCTTCTATTTAAAAAGAGATTTTGGATTTTAGGCTATTTTTTGCAATTTTATAGATTTTTTAAAACAAAATTTAATGAAGTTCAAGTTTTTAGCATAATTTCGTACATAAATTTTTGAATGTTCTATTTCATAGTTGATAAACTTTATTTGACCAATCTTATGCTAAAAAATATCAATTTAACAATTCTTAGCCATTTTCAGTGATTTTGTCAGCACATTTTTTGAAATTTGACCAATTAGATGATATCAATATACAGTATAGGTAACACTTTTATGTGTTGGAAAGATGACTTGGTAATTAATTGTTTTGTTTATCAACTATATTAAAAAGCGTAAAATTGTGAGATTCCGCTGCTGTAATGGATTGAACCCATTTGTGAGGTCCGAAGCTCCGAGTTCCGATACTAAATATACTATAAGCGGCGATTAATAATTATGGACCAGAGATCTACGTAGAAGGGCTGTCTAATACATAAATAATAAACCTTTGTGTAATAATTTGCCGCGTTTTCTGGCATGTATTCGTGTTATAGCCGACAGACGAATACGATTACATGAATACGAATATAATCGCAGTTGACTCAGAATCAACGAATAATTATCGCGATTACAATCGTATTCGTATTCGAAGATAAGATTATGCCCAACACTGAAGTTAACGTTGATGTAGGAGGTCATCTGGAGGCAGTGGCGTAGCTAAGGCATTTCGTTCGTCGAAGATTTCATTTTATTTTATAGTTTTGCTATTCATTTCTAGTACTTGTTGCTGAGTTCACGGTGACTCTTAATAAACTGCCAAACGTTCATATAGGTAGGTAGGTAGGTGCTCAATGGCTTTTTGTAATGATCTGAAATCACGGACGCTGTCATATTCATAAACCTAAAAGCATAATACTGCTTACAAAAAATATTATCCAAATAACTAATCAGAACGTGAAAAATTACGGTAAATACGAATAGGTACCTACTTACCGATGAATTGAGGAGCACTAGGTTTATTATACTATTATTCTAGATTTACTCCATGCAAATTCATATCTTACCTATGTGGACTTGCTGTCTTACAGGTTTATCCTCAATAGTTACTTCCGCGTGAAAATAATTTTTTCTGGATAATATCATACAATATTGTATTATATAAGCAGGTACCTACCTACGCGATGAAATACAGGGCATGAAACCGAGATCAAGAAACATGAAAAAATGTAAACAAACTCAAACCTGCAATATGCTAGGTTAGAATAGAAATACTGCTACACTAGATTATTTTAATCTTTTCTATTAATCTATTTCAATCGCCACTGCAGGCTTCTATTTATTATTTTCTTGCTTCATTTTAACTGGGATTTTATTCGTAAATTAATGGTATACTACAACGGGAAACTGTTTTGAAACGAACAACCAAGCTTGATCAATTAGGCAGTGAAAAGCAGGGGAAGTTCATAGGGGAATTGGTGGATACAGAAACAATGGATATTTTTCTAGGGAAAAATCGCTTAGGTAGTGGGGAACGACTTGATTTCAGTTAGTAGTATCCACATTTCCGTTTCGTTGGCTGGGTGATTTTACTACGCTCCGTGGGGCTGTACAATATCCACGCCATTGCCCCTACACAAACGAACCTAATAAAAATTTCTTCACTTCTAAGAGCCATCTCAAGTAGCTAGGCAACCAGAATCGTATAATAATAATAGTAGTTGTGTTTTACTAATTACATTCTTTAATTGAAGGTGTTAAGTACTGAAGTTGGAAGCTTAAAATTATTAATTTGATTCTATCCATACAACGAAAATTCTGCATCCTCTATAATTTATGGAGGGGCTCTGCCAACCCTGCCCCTCCTCAAACTACGCCACTGTCTGGAGGTCACGGCTGACTTGGCAGGATAGCGACGTATGATAGGACCCACAGCAACTGGAAATGTGCTGCTCTTCCTGTGAAAACCGGACATTTGTCTTTCGGAGCGATTTTCGCCTGGACAGCTTGTTGAAAAAAACCGGACTGTCCGGGCCGAAACCGGACACCTGGCAGGGCCTCAAGAGCAGCAGTTGTGCTGAGGGTGGCGTCTCTGTGGCGACGTTCAAGACGGGGAGGAAGGAGGGGGGGCGCCCGCACCGCGCCGTGTCGTCTTGTAGGCGGCGGAAGGGAGAGGAGGCCTCACTTTGACTCCTTCGAAGCTGGGATTGATTATTGCCTTGCCGATTGGTTCGGGAGGCAGGTAGGCATAGTAACCGATCATGCGCTCTCACTCGCAGCTTCCGGCCCCGCAACAGACGACGGGACGCAGCGACGTTGATCTCCTCGTGATGGAGGAGGACGCGTAGCCGTCGCCAAGGCAGCTCGGAAAGGGCCAACCAGGGGGCGCACTGTAACACGAAACCTTACAAAATTGGCCAAAAAGGATATTTCATTTCATTTATTTTAGGCAAATTCAAAAATATTCACAATACAAAAATAAATATACATCTTACTATGAATAAATAATGATTTTAAAACAAATAAATATAAACTTTGCCCCCAAGAAGAATAAGTTCAAAAGAACTTGTGCTCTTCAGTGGAGTAGCTGAGCCCTACAATAAGCAAATATAAAGTAAAATGTGCAATTGAAAAACATGAAGAGAAAGAAAAAAAAAAAAAAAAAAAAAAAAAAAAAAAAAAAAAAAACGAAGAAATGAACAGAAAAAATAACTACAAGAAGTTACAAAAATAATACATAGGTATTAACCTAAGAATTTATTGAATTATTTATTATTATTTATTGAATTTATAGAGTGAAATTTAAAAACAAAACACAATTTCTAATTTACTAAAAATTAATGGCGCACTTTAAGAATTTATTGAATTATTTATTATTATTTATTGAATTTATAGAGTGAAAGATAAAAACAAAACACAATTTCAAGTTTACTAAAAATTAATGGCGCACTTTAAAGCTTTTTTAAAAGACTGGATACAATTATTGAAACGAAAAGGATTAATGTTATGGAAAACGAAGAATCTTAAAGCCGACACTTACACATTTCTTCTAGAAAATTCTGTGCGGGTTTTCGGTAACAAAATACCACTCATTATAAAATTTCTAGAAGTTAACAATATTGAGGTATGTTCCGGTTTGATGCCTCTCCTAAATACTTGAAAGCAAGATTGAAAAATAAAAAGTTGATGAATTCAATTTATTCATATAATTTAATAATGATTAACAGGACATTTCCATTTTCCGACAGTCACCAATTTCAATAGGGCGTCCCTCGTATAATATGCGACACCTTGCCAGCGTTGGGCATAATCTTATCATCGAATACGAATACGATTGTAATCGCGATAATGATTCGTTGATTCTGAGTCAACTGCGATTATATTCGTATTCGTGTCATTCTCATTTCATTTGCCGCTTTCATGTCCCCGACGACGAATTCTCACAATTCTTGACCAACACCAGCGATTTTGGGTAAAAATATTTGCTAACAAGTCTATAAAAACTGCGAAAAATCTAAAAATCCAAAATGTCTTTTGAATTGACAAATTTTATTTAGTATGAGTTTTTTTGGCATGCAATTGGTTTTCAACAATTTCTTTCAATTGAAATTGCTCAAATTTCAATACAATTTAACATATCATATTACGATTGATAGTTTAAGAAAATTCGCTCATACGATCTTGCTACATAACTGGAACTTTTTTGAGTTGAACTGCAATTAGTTACCATAAATAGTGTCCCTAATGAACTCATTTGGCAAAACTGAAATAATTTAAGAAAAAAAATAACTTTTTCGCCATGAATGCTTATGAAACCTCCTTTTAACGAATATGTACGTAAAATGTGAAGAGTATTGAAGGGAAAAACCTTTAAAAAGTAGTTGATGAAATTGTTTTGTGAATAAATGAATTTAAAAAAATTGAAATTTTTTATATTATGCGTGGAGAAATAAATTTGCAATCATCAATTGCTTTTCATCTAAAATCTCTCAAGCAAAAGGGTGGGTTTTAAGGAAGTTTTAGTTACTTAAAGGTAGAAAGCAGGAAAAAATGTCTCCCTTGATGGGAAAAACAAAAGATCATGGATATGTCTAGTACCTACTACTCAATTGTATACCAACCATGTAGTGCCTTCTTTTCACAAGATTATTCCATTATGGTTACAAAACAATATTAGTTTTGACATGGATATGTCTTTTGGCTGGGGGTCAAGGAATTTTTCGCGACACTTTTTTTTCCCGACCGACACTTTTTTTCCCGACCGGCACATTTTCTATTGATTTTCACGTACAACCAAGGCGTTACTAGGGAAGAGTAACTCCCTTAGTTTTCATAGTAGGAAAATCGTTCTCCACTTTTTGGAATGCTCTCATTTTATCACGACATTTCATGACCTCTAAGCCATTGTAGTGTCAAGGAATGCTGATTTATTACTCTAAGTTAAAAACTAATATTGTTTTGTAACCATAATGGAATAACCTTGTGAAAAGAAGGTTGGTATACAATTTAGTATTAGGTACCAACTGGTAAGCAGTAGGTACTAGACATATCCATGATCTTTTGTTTTTCCCATCAAGGGAGAAATTAAAATGCTTGATTTCGAAAACAATGTCTCCTATACCGAACCGCGACACTCCTCAGTTGAAAAAGAGACACTCGCAATAGTTGAAGCACTCATTTAACTTATAGTAATAAATCAGCATTCCTTGACACTAGAATGGCTTAGAGGTCATGAAATGTCGTGGTAAAATGAGAGCATTCCAAAAAGTGGCGAACGATTTTCCTACTATGAAAACTATGGGAGTTACTCTTCCCTAGTAACGCCTTGGTTGTACGTGAAAATCAATAGAAAATGTGCCGGTCGGGAAAAAAAGTGTCGGTCCGGATAAAAAGTGCCGGTCGGGAAAAAAAAGTGTCGCGAAAAATTCCTTGACCCCCAGCCAAAAGACATATATATGTCAAAAAGGTAGTATAAGTTGGGAGATCAACGATTTGACTGCCCAAATTCCCCTTTAACCAATACACAGTGATGACGAATGAAACTTAAATCCTGGAAACTCATGAGTGTTACCTTCCCCTCCTACCTAACACCTAAGTAGAAGTTAGGTAGTTATGAAACAATGGCAATCTAGAACTGGCCAGGGTTACTAGCTGCAGTAAGTTGGTTCCTCTTCATTTAGAGTAAGGATTTACATTTTTAAGATTTTTCCCAACCCGTGAAAAACTAGTTTTTCAGTCAGTCCCCCATATCTCTCCTCAATGGGACCTCAGGAGTGTTATCATTTTTGCGATCAAGAAAGGTGATGGAAAATGGCGGGAAACAGTCAGATGTGAAGGTTATATTGTCCAGTTGAAGATGTGAGACTGTAGTGTAGTGCTTGGAGTTGCAGCAATTTTTACAGCGAAATAAGCCTAAAAACATGAAGAGTATTTCTATTTTCAATAATGAGTGTTACACAAATTACGAGTGTTGTTGGTGCTTAAACAAAATAATTCCATATCAACAACCATACTGCTTGGTGACAGGTTTCAAACAGTGGCCATCCCCGAGTTTTGTCACTACATTATCCTGTGTGACACCATTTTTATCGGAAATTCTCATGAGTGTTACCTCTCAGGAGTGTGACCAAGGATGGATAACACTCCTGATATTACGGTAACACTAATAGGGTAACACTCCTGAGATTTAAGCTCAATTACACTGCTTTCAACGTGAATTCCGTGAAATCTGAATATTACGTTTGAACGTGATTCTTTTGTACTTACTTGAGCCCCGACAACAATTTCGCCAAATCATCCATTTTACAGAAATCAATTTTTGAAATCTGGTAACACTCATGAGTTGGATATGCTGTTTTTTAATACATGAAAAACTCACTGTTCATCTATGGAACACAAATCTGCAATGTGCAGTGAGTAGCATTTGCTGATCTAACCTCATTTTCGAGCACTTTCATATTTCACGTCACTGAGGTTCTCAAACGCCCCAAAGCGGCAAATGAAATGTGAATGACCCATTCGTGTAATCTTATTCGTCCCATCTGAAACCTTTCTCCATCTTTATTCTTCACTGAGAAGGTATTTTGTCCCAAAATTCAAAAGGATCAAGCCCGTAAATCACTTCTATGCCAATTATTTAAAAATTCTCGTGAGATGTCAATCACTGGGTCCTTGTCAATTACTGGTCCCTCCAAACTATGGAGAAGCGATTAGAACACAAATTAGCTGCGACCGAGTGCGACCCTTCATTCTCGATCCTAATTAGGGTGGAGGGCCCAGTGATTGACATCTCACCATGAAATCTTAACCCTCCTAGGTCACACCTTTTTTTTGTGACACGGTAGACACTCTGGGGTCAAAATTGACCCCAAATGTATTTTAATTTATATATTATACTCAATAAATAGTTTCCCAATAACTAACTATTCAAAAAAATCAAAAATTAACCTACCTACGCACAGTGTGAGATTTCCGCATTCTAGGAGGACAAAATTGGTAAAAATCGCCGGAGTGTCAATTTTTGGTGTTTATTGGCTTGATATCGTCAGAGCAAGAGGTAAATGACACTTTTAGTGAAGATGGCGTGAGGTTTGGTAGATATAATACTGTGAACTGAGGTTTCAGGTCTTAAAACTGAAAGAAATTCGCTCAGAACCAGGGGAAAAAAATTGCTATGTTTGGTTGGGTTTTTAATTCAAAACATTACTTATAAGTTTGATTTCATCATTTGTTCGTAGGATGGTAACAAAATAAGTACCGTAAATGGTGGTAAAGTGGGTACAGTTTTGATAGTTTTCCACCTCTTCCAGCCACAATTTTCATAATTTTTTTGTGTACTTCATATTGAAGTAACTTAAACTATCAACCTTTCGAACCACGTTTGAGTTGTTGAAATTCATCAATTGCAAGCTCGAGGGTGGGGGGTTAAGTAAAGTTGTTAAAGTTGTTGTACTATCTTCTCCCACACTTTGGTGGTGAAGATGGTACACCGTCGTTTTACACCTCCAACCAGGTTGCAGAGGCTTCTGTACCAACTTCACCATCGTTTTTAACATCTACTTTCTTTCTACAAGTGGAGGGATGATGGAAAAATGGGACTAAAAAGGTCTAAGGTTGAATCAAACGCAAGAAAAAAATTAAAAGGCCTTTATTTAGCAAAAAATGTGTTTAAAACAGAAAGGGGCTTTATTGAGCAAACAATTCGATCAAGTTAAAGGATTTTTGGGTAACTTCCCCAGGAACAACAAAACGGTATCTACGTATCTTCAAATGGTACGAATCAGTCTTTTCGACATACCTACTCGTAGGTAAGCAAAGAAAACGACTGTACCATCTTCACCATCTAAAACTTAATTTTTTACAATTTTGGCTTCAGGAATTTTTCTTATTAAAAGAGATAATTTGGATTTCTCGACGGATTTCCAATCCCAAATAGATGTGTAACCAAGGAAATACACTCAATTGGTGATCGCTGTTCAATTGTCGCAGCCCCAGGAGCTTACTTGAACCAGTCCAGAACGATGAGAGACCTCATTAAACCAATCATTCATAGTACCAGAATGATTAAAAACGCAAATAAATTTTAAAACAATGTGATTAATAATGAGAACAAAAAAAAAAATCGATAAAAAGCCAAAAATGGGATAAACAATGCACTGGAAATCAAAGACAAATTCAAATATGGCTGGGCTTATGCTGAAAACATTCTCTGCACATGTCCAGAACCAACGGGTCTGAAGTAAATAGAGCTTTTGCTCTATTTTCGGAAAATTTATCTAACCTTTAATGTTCTTCACCATTTTTCCATCAACGGCGATCTATACCATCATTACATGTGGGGAAAAAATACTTGAGACGAACTCCACTGTTTTGCTGATTTTTGTCCCGTTAGGAACCAGTGTGCGATGGTCTGAGAAACGGGACTAATATTCCCCGATAGCGCCCTCCCCGATGCGTAGTAACCCTCCTGGGCATTAATTCGAAACAACCTTACAACTCTTCTCGACGCAAGACCCGCATTAATTCGAGACCTCAACTTGGGAAAAGGTCAATATTTGGTTTTCATTCCTTCAAACAAATTTTATATAAACCCCAGCGAGTGTTTCGTGAGTATCCTCCTTCCTCAGTACACACGCCCCTCGACTTTTGACGTAAGAGGAGAAAAGTTGATGCCGTCTCGTTCAATGTTTTTTCTCCGAAGGCAATTAATTTCAGAGCCAAACAAAACTGCCTTTCCGTCGTAATTAACAAGACGGGAGAGCGAAAAAAGAAGGGAATCTTGGCAACCTGTAAGTAGGTAGGTGGAGGCACCTATGTGTAAGCAACGAGACTTGGTTTTGATTAATCTCTGAATATTTAACGGAAGTGTGGTTAGCGTAGTTGAATGTAGAACATAAAAACCTTGATGGCGGTGGTTGTTTTGATTTTAGGGCGGCCCGCTCCTGTAATGAACCTCGTGAGCTGCGGGTTTGCCGGTTTTCCACATAATAATTGATGAGCTCCACCTCCCTACAGCTCGGTGCCTTCCAACTTTATCTATTAATATTAGACCATCGCTTGATCAAACATTTGTTTTTAGCCGTCTCCGTCCTCTTGGAACCTGCTCGGTTTTCTCTCTCAAGTTTGATCGCTCTCGACTCCTAAGGAGCTTGCCATTACCACGCTCCTCGCGAATGCTGATGTGATTCTCAATAGCGTGTACGTCCATTAAACCTCATTTGTATGAGCAGTGTTGATTACAGTTACGTCTTTTAGCGAATTTTTGAAGAAAATTAAGCTATTGCTCTCGCCTCAAAATTTGTAGAATGTGAATTTTTGAAAAAATGTTATGCAGAAATCCGTTTCAAACTAAGTATTCTGAATCATATTCTGAAGCTTAACGCATTTTTTAATGTATGTATGTATGTGTCATTCCAGACGATAACTGTCCGTAGAATTGTGCTAGAAACTTCAAACAAATTTTAAAATGTTAAGGACACAAAACGAAAGTTCAAGTTCGTTGGCCAGCATGATCGGATTACATCTTTGGGTTGAAATTTTCAAAAATGTAGTCAACAATTTCAAAATAGCCTGTTTTTTGCGATTAGTTGTGCGAAATAATTTTTTCAGCATACTAACATGTGGTATATTCGGAATCAGCGTAAAATTTCCTATAAGAATATGTATCAAGTTTTCAAAAATTTCAAAGTTCAAAAATCAGTCAAAAATTGAAATAATGCCGTTCGCTAGTTGTAAAAATCGGTAATATTTGCATGAAACATCTACACAACAAGGTGATCAACAACATAGGTACTAGAGAACATTATAAAATTTACGCACAAAATTATGCAGAAAATGTGCTAAAATTTCATTAATATTTGCTGAAAAATCTATAAAAACTCTAAAAAATAGCAAAGATTTTTCTTTGAATTGCAAAATATTATTTTGAACGAGTTTTGCTGCCATAAAATGAGTAGTTAACTATTTCTATGCAGTTAAAATGCTCGAATTTCTAAACAGTAGAACAAATTTCAAAACAATGTATTCTAAAACAACATATTTTATCGTATAATATAGAAGAAGAAAAACGTTTATTGAACACATAGCTGTTTACAATAAAAAATATGTTTGTTATTGAAATAAACATAACAACGTGGTTGGTGTAACCGTCCGTCGGAGGTTCGAGCCATATTCCTACTCGTTGGTTTTTGATTTCCTATAGAATATTATTAAAATAATGCAAAATTTTCAAAAAAATATAATTAAAATATAATAATTACAAGCAATAGCTATGTGTACCTGGTATTACTACTTATATGCATCGCGTCATGTCAGGAAGCAGCCTTAATTTTTTTCTAAGAAATTAAACTGTCCTACGAGAAACTTCTTGTAGCGCCAAGCATCTTTACAAAATTGTATTAAGCAAGACCATCCCACACCTCCATTTAGAATTTTTATTGCCCTACCTCTTGAGAGAGTTCCACTGTTAAATGCGGTCCATCTATATTCTTTAAGGATAGGACAAACACACAAACAATGAAATACATCTTCCCGCATTATCATATTATAATATATGTGATATTCTCGAGAGTTCGACACTAGCAGCGCATCCTTACATAGAGGCAAGGCGAAGTCGAAGTTATTTCACCTTGTTGTCATGGTGACGAGTATACTATGTGAAAATATGTAGACACGGCTGTAATACTGCATAACCTAGTTACTAGTTAATATTTTCATTATTTGTGATATGCAAGGTAATAAATTTTATGCAAATAAGATCAAGTTATTATCAGGTGATGACCTCAAACGCTACGAACGCAAGATTAATCTGTGAAGTCGAAATCCATATGAAATGTGTGTTATGGAGTTTACATACAAGTGTTAGATGTTCCAGACATCAGTCGCGAAGATGTTGTGGATTACCCATCTAGTATTCAGAACTGTTCTTTGAATCGATTAAGAAACTAAAAATATTTAGAGTACTGTGGTCTTGTAAAATGACCTGCCATGAGAGCTCTGCTAGACGAGAATATTAAGTAGGAACCTACCTAAAAGGACATACTTTCCGTATATTATTACTTGTTCAAGTACGATATAGACAAAAACGAAAGTAGGTACCTAATAAACTTTTTTGTCTCTAACATTTGCGTAACTGAAAAACTCGCGTAATAACTTTACTGCCGTCTTTATGAAATATTACCTTCAAAAGAATGAATTTCAAGGTTTTTTCCTTACAGCTAGGAAATTCATGGTGCATATTTCCTGATTCTATATTAATTTGACGAACTTGCTAATCAGTAGTTGTATTCGTCGGCAAAGCAACAACCTACCTACGTACTTTCCGTATATTATTACTTGTTCATGTACGTTATAGACAAAAACGAAAGTAGGTACCTAATAAAATTTTTTGTCCCTAAAATTTGCGTAACTGCAAAACTCGCGTTATAGTAACTGCACTGCTAATGCCTAGTAACTGCACTGTCTTTATGAAATTTTACCTTCAGAAGAATGCATTTCAAGGTTTTTTCCTTACAGCTGGTTTTTAATTCATGTTGCATATTTCCTGATACAATATTTGGCAAACTTGCTAATCAGCAGTTGTAAACCTACTTTGTTTAGGCACTTTAACCCAACAGCGAATCTGGCTACCTACTTAAGTAATTTCGTTTCTTGGAGTAGCAACAACCTGCCTTGTTTACTTTGACTATCAAATCTACCCTTTCATTCATTCAATATAACAAGTAAGGCTGCCTCAATTATACTAATACGAACGTATTTAAAATGGTGATGAAACTGCCTGTGCAATGTCTATGTACCTGCACAGCAGTACAGAGATCTGAGGAATTTTCAATTATTTTTTCTTAATTATTTTTCTGGATATTTATTCTTAAAGCCTAAACGAATGAATTTCTTTAGTTTTAAGACATTGATTTACTATAATAATTAGTACCTGGTCCAAATAAAAACTCGTTCACCCTCACTTCGGTATCGTTGGGTTCAACCAATAATCGCGCTGGCAAGCACGATTATCGTGACTATTTAGTTGAAGTGGAACTTTGTATTACTACATTATTGAACAAAAACAAAACTGTAGAAATTAGGTTGACGTAAGATGGTAAACTTCTTATGAAAAATAGGTTGGTTGAGTTGTGATTTATTGATATAGGTGCAGTCATGGCCGACCTTGGCTGAAACACTAACCTACTCCAGGCATGACGTCACGAGAATATGGGCTATAATAAAGACTATTTACGAAAATTCGCTCATACGATCATGCTGCATGAGTAGAACTTTTTTCCCTGTGAATATTCAGTCCTCGTTCCAGCTGCTGGTGGATCTGTCGGTCTGTTGGTGTAATGGAGGTGGTCCGGACGAGTTTAAACTCCCGTAACGGAACATTACAATATGAATACACCCGCAGCGGTGGCTGCGTATGAACATGCTAATGTATTCCGTAGGGACGCATTGTTTCGTTTGAAGTGTCGGCCATTTTCCAAATAACCCTCCTCCGTCTCCCCTACAGTCGTTGCCCTTTTCATTCTGATCCCTCCCCTCTCTCCACAATGTTTAAATGGAAAGTGTTTTTGAACATAATCCTAAGGCGCTCGACATAAATTTATTGAACAAAAACAATCATCAATCATGGGGGTCGCCTATACCCAATAGGGGAAAATGGGGTAATACCCCGATTTTAAGCATGTTTGTCTATCACAGCCCAGGTTTGCATTCAGAAGCTTCAGATTTGAAGCAAAATTATAAAAAAACAGCTCCAGCAACGAATTACAACGTTTTGCTGGTTGTATAGCAACTTTATATAGTAAACAACAATTTACGAGACCCTTGTAAATAACGGTATTACCCGAGCTAGCTGGGGAAATACCGCCATATTAAAACAAAGAGGAAATGACCTCAAATCATCACAACATCGGAATAACGATTTATTGAATTTCAAAAACTCTTCCTGGGTAGCTTCTCACCATATTGGGAACTTAGTTGACCAGAAAAGGATTCATTAAAGGTTGACAAACAATTTCCACATCAGTATAGTAAAATTGGAACAAAATAAATACTGGTAAAATAATGTTGGTTCTTCACAGGAACTGAATTATTGACAACGTTCAACGCGGAAGTCGTTAAAAAAAGAAAGATTATGTTGCATTCCATCTTCCCAGCTTTTAAAGTTTTAAATTTGTGCTCTTCTTCAGGTCGCAGCAAAATTCACAAGACTAACGTCCATTGTCAAAATCAAAACGGGAGCAAGAAGAGTGGAATCTTACAACGATTATGTTAATTTAGGAAGGCAGTTAGGTAGATACTGTACAATTATTCAGTAGATAGGTTGGTAAACATCTAATAAATCACGATTAGGTAAATATAGAGGTGCTTATGGAGATAAGCTATCACAATATAATTCGTATTTTAAATATTAATTTATATTTGAATTACTCAAAATCAATAGAAATAGGTGATTATTACCACGAGACTGATGATTGGAGCATTCGGGCAATACCGCCATGGCGGAATTACCCTGAATTCGGTGTGGCGATATTGCCCCAGTTAACTTTTTGAGATAAAAAAATCATTAAAAACTACAGTTTTCGTCAAAAACCATGAAGTAATGGGTGGAAATTAAAGCTAATCGTAAATGATTTTTCTACGTCGTCATGCTCAACAATTTACATAAACGTATGAAAAACTATTTCTTACCTCGCATACTCGACAACAGTAAAACTAGAACGCCAAGCTTCAAAAACTGTGAACTCGCTTATCTTTGATGAGAACAAATTAATGACCCCAAACCAACTTTTTCAACATTACTGTTGATCTAAAGATGACGATATTTGGCTACAAGATTTGTCACTCAGGTGGTTAAATAATTATACGGGGTGGCGGTATTATCCCACTGTCCCCTACCCCCACTCCCTCAAAACCATACCAGCATTACCTGATAAGGTAATTCAATGCCTGGATGTAATCACAACCAAACTTCAAAACTACGACTGCATTTTAAAGGAACATACAAATGTTTTGAATTCACAGGTGCAAGCTCTGTTGCAAGAAATTACTTACAGCCAAGAAATCTTGTTCATATAAAAAATTAATAAGAGAATTGACAGTATAGAAGAAAATCTAGCATTATCTGAAAAAAATAATACAAAACAGAACCGGCACACGGACAACAGAAACGATCTTATTCTTCATAACGTTCTAGAAGGGAAAGAAAACATGAATATTCTCAAGAGGAAGGTGATGGACATTTTTAGAACGGAATTAAATTGCGTTCTTGAGGATTATGAAGTTATAGGTGTAAGACGTTTAGGCACCATCCAACCGTCTAGAAGTAGAACAGTTCACATTCATTTTGATAATAATTTATCTAAATCTAAAGTACGCCAAAACATTCACAAGTTCAGGGGTCTCAATTTAATACATCCGAGTTCTACGATAGACGAACACGGGAATTTAGGAAGCATTCCTTGCCCAAGTTGTTTCGAGCAAGAAAAGACGGGAAGCATGCAGTCTTGATTAGAGATGAACTACTGGTTGATGGAAAAAAACTTATCATTCACTATGGACGAATTTCGTTGGAGGATTCTACATCTACTGGGTCAGTAGAGGAGATTACTCTGAATACTCCTCCTCCGTCCCCTTCCAACATTTCCAGAAAACAGGTCAAGAAAAAGATGAAAATCTACAAGAGCTAGAACGAACATCAACACCGCTTTGGGAATTTTGGCAATAAGACTTCTACCCCACTCTGAGGTCCGCTCAGAAAGAACTTTGGAAAGATGCCTACTCCTCCTCTACCGGCGCCGGATCCTGGGCCAGAGGTTTTGTTGATGACCCCAATGCCACCCCTTGGTTTTCGGAGGAGAATGAACTCAGTATAGCAGACATAAAATTTATTAACAGAATGCTGCTGGGACACGGGTTTGAAAATTTGTTTAAGTGGCGGATGAGAAAGAGGAACGATCCGTGGTGCCAGCACTGCAACGTACAAAAGGATCAGGATGTTATACACCTCCTTACAGATTGCTCCAAAACTGAACGCATTGTTGGAGAGGTAATGGGGACTGCTTGGCTTGAGAACAGGGAAGAACGGGTGAACATCATGGGACAGTATCTAAAAAGAGGGCTGAAGGACCACAATCTATTGGTTAAGTTAATTAAGGCAGTGGAGGAGGCAAGAGTTCGATTAAAAAAAAAAAAAGTGGAAAGGAACATAGCAGTTAAATACAGACAGAATGGAAGGAGAAAAGTAATGGATAGAAAGCTAGTGATGAAGGAAGAAGGGATCATGAATAAGAAGAAATAAGCAAACAACAAGAATAAAGTTAAGGAGAAGGGAAAAAAAGGAGACAGAACGATGACATAAGGCAGAAAGAGGAGCTACAGAAAAGAAGGACTTACAAAAAGAAACCACGAAACAAAATGAAATGAACCGATAGGAAATAACGACGAACGACAAGACATATTGCAGCAATTGCAATGAGGGGCAAAACAGCTCAAGAGATAAGGAAGGGATCATACAAAACATGAGTGGGCAGGAAGGGTGAATTAACGAAGAATTAAGAAGCAGGAAGCAGAATTAGGAAGCAGATGTCGGCACACAAGAAGTATATTTCAAAAATACTCAAAAAACACTCCAAACAGTTTACAAACATCAATGCACACACAATCCTATGGATTAGCTCCAAATGAAGCAGAGAAGAAGAAGAAGAAATTTTGGCAATGACTCGGGGTTATTATTGAAATTCGGCAGTGGAGTGTAGGTATTATTGATTGTGATCTATGTTAACTATGCAGCGCTCATTTATTAGACGTGAATTATGTGGACCTTTATAAGTAATTATTTGATACATCATACGTAAAAGAGTAACATTGTTTGTTGAGGCAGAAATGAAGGAAAGATACCATCTGCTATTTCTTAATATGCATTTAAAGAACTCGTTGTAATACCTACGGGTTATGCAATAAAATTGAATTGAATTAGAATTGATTTGATGTTATGACTTCCTCGTTAGCATCCTGAATGTTGGTGTGGATCCTATAGCTCCAGTGTTCTTTAGTGGTGGAGGTGCGAAAAAACCTGAGGAGACCGCCCGGCTCGCTGGGCTACTCAGTTTGTTTTGTCTAGAAGTCTGCGTTCCCACCCAGCCGAGGACTCCAGGTTCCGCAGAGCCGAACTCGATGACTGCTATTCCATCACGCTACAAAGTCTGCGAAATCCTCTTTGAAGACAACCAAGGAAGTACACGAAACTGCAAGCATCACTGCTCCCAATTAAGTTGGAAAATGTGCCTAAATTTCAGTGATAGGCACCAATGTGCAAAAAATCCATATTATACTATTTCAAAAGTTCCAATCATGCAGCATGATCGTATGAGCGAATTTTCGTAAAATATCGTAATATACAGGGTAATTCCACATTGACGATTTTGAAAAAATAACATTTCTGAAAATCTTTAAAACTTTACTACTCTTTTAAAAAGAATCCTGGAAACTGGCAAATCTCATGAAAACTGCTTGATCTAATATGCTTTCCAACGGTATTATCAATTTTACTTTTATTTTGTTATTTAGTGGAGAAAATTATGTTTTAATGTTAAAAAATGTGGTTTTTTCAATGAAATTGATGGTTTTAGCGAAACAACGAGTATGGGGTCGGTTTCCATGTATTTTTTCTCGCTGGATCGAATGGAAACTCTTGCATATCTCTCAACTACATTATAATCGAGTTTTACACTTTAATTAACTAGTTTTACCCCATAACACACATACATTTTATCGTAACAAACAAACTAAACATTTGCGATTTTAAGTGTAAAACTCGGTTATAACGGAGTTGGAGAGATCTACAAATGTTACCATTCGATACAGCGTGAAAAAATACATGGAAACCGACCCCATACTCGTAGGTTCATGGAGGATCATCTTTCGAGAAAACCAACAATTTCATTGAAAAACCCACATTTTTTAACATTGAAACATAATTTTCTCCACTAAATAACAAAATAAAAGTAAACTTGATTATACCGTTGGAAAGAGTATTAGACGAAGCAGTTTTCATGAGATCTGCCAGTTTCCAGGATTCGTTTTGGAAGAGTAGTAAAGTTTTAAAGATTTTCAGAAATATTCTTTTTTCAAAATCGTCAATGTTTGAGCTGATGTGAGGGCCTTTGGATGGTACTTTTTAAGAACCCAAGTACACTATTCTTATAGGAAATGTAATGTTGATTTCGAAAATGTGGTCGAAAGTTAAAATTGAATGAAGTAAAGTGGAGAAATTCTAGTTTAAAAGGAAAAAACACGGTTTTCCTGAAAAAACCTTTAAAAAATCATATCTCGAGAACAGATTGAGATAAAAATATGCAGTTGGCGGCATTTTTCTCCATTTTTGATGTAGTTTCACCCAAATTTTTTTTGCATCTGCGAGGTAATCACCCTGTGTATTATATTAATGTTACATTGTTTTGAAATTTGAGCAATATGGATGCAAAGAAATAGTTAACTACCAATTTTGTGGCAACATTATTATTTCTAAATCATATTCTACAATTCAAAAAAGAATTGGGAATCTGTGGCTTTTTTAATGGAGTTTTTATCGATTTTTCAGTGAATAATAATTAAAGTTGGGTACATTCTCGTGCATAATTTTTTCCATCAATTTTATAATGTTCCAGTTCGATGTTGATAAACCTTTCTTGACTAAAATTTTGATAAAAAACACAAATTTAACGATTTTTAGCCGTTTTTAGCCATTTAGTGATTTTTTTCATTACAGTTTTTGAAACTTCACCAATTTAAAGTGTTCAAAAAGTGATGGCCAACGATCTCATACTTTCGTCTGAAAAGCTTCATTTTTTGGCGCAAGAACGGAATTTTCATCTCATTCCTATGGAGAGTTATTGTCTGGAATGACACACACACACACTCCCATATATACATATATATATGGACTATGACGTTCGCAGGAAATCACCCCATCCACAGTGGCTAAATTTTACCAAAATTTTGATTCGGGATGGATAGTTTTTCTTCAAAATGATCCAGTTTGAAAACTTGAGCGTTTAGTAATCAAGAAAAGTGTATAGATTATCAACTGCAGTTATTTATACTTGGAAATGACAAGACTTATACCTATATATACTTGAATGATATTTGACGGGCTCGTGAAATGTTCTTCAGTTGATAGAGAGCATGTTCAGAGTTCAGCTGAGAGGAGGACATGACGTGTTGGAATTGCGTCCCTATGTACATATAATTAGAGGGCAGACGGACATATACGTATATGCCCCCTGTTAGTTAATAGTAATTAGTGGTGTGCCAACTTGATGATTAATTAGCAATACCTGCGCTATTTGATTTTGAAGCCAGTAATCTCCCTTGATTCGGATCCGGGTCTCCGATATTATTGCCGAGAATTTCCTGACGGTTCCAGGGGTATCCGATGTACGGTCCATGATGCTCTTGTACATATAACATGCGAACCCAGTCGTTTAGCAGAGCAATTTCATCGGTAATAATCCTGATTCGTGATTGATAGTACATTAAGGAGGAAGGGGATTATTGGAAGGGCTGAGCCGTATGTGGGGTGAAGGCAGACACCGCTAGGGCGGGAAGCTATTAGAGGCGTATTGGTTTGACAACATTGCGGTTCTATGTGCAGCACCTAGGAGGCTAACCCTCAACCAGGGCCGAGCAGGTGCCATAATCCATCCCCCTCTGGCTCCCTTTTATTCCAACACATGCCCCCATCTCGTCTTCTTTTTTTTTTTCATCCCCTAGTTGTAGTATCTTTTCAAAGCCACAATAAACAAACAACCAGCCATCTTTTCGAAAACCATCTGCAGTCACCGATATTATCCCATCCTCCATAGATAACGTTACTGCTGAGGTCCGAGAAGTTCTACCTCAACTATATTATATCCACGTCTCAGGTAGGCACCAAGGGCATTCAACGTTCCAGGTTCCTGAATATCAAACGATGCATTTTTTAAGCTTTGGGGTAATCATTTCATCTAAGAATCTAGGTCGGCAGACAATGTCGCTCAACTTTACTATGGTCTGATTTCATTAACGAACACGACGGTCTGTAATGGTGAGAGGCGGCCTAAAAAGGAAAAAAGTTCCAGTCATGCAGCATGATCGTATGAGCGAATTTTCGTAAATTACCATATTAAACTATGTTACATTATTTTGCAAATTCATACTGCATACGAACTAAATCACTCGCGACGAAGTTGTGGAAACCCATTTCAAAACGGGAGTTAGTAAAAAAACATTGTCTATTTCCACGAAAAATAAAGGCCATCTACACACGGACCTACTGAAAAGGAACGCAACTGGTTGGTAACTCGAGTTAGAAACTAGTTAGTGACTCATTGGTAACCCGTCTCCACACACGAGGCTACTCATTAGTGATCAAAATCTGCAGTTTTCAGTGTTATCATGGACGCTGTCAACATTATTTCTTTGTCGCGTCTAACCTCAATTAGGAGGTTCATAATTTGGAACCCATGTTATTATGTACTGTCTTAGTAAATTGGAAAACGTAATATTGGTAGACAGTAATATTGTGTTTCTTTGAAAATTAATTTTATTAATGTAAAGGTTTATGCAAAAATTGAAAGTGAAAAACCTTTTCTGAAATTAGTTATTATTTATTGATCAGTTTTTTACCCCGGTCAATCCGCCGCCCGGTTAATCCGCCCCCGGATAATCGAGGTTCTACTGTATATATTTATTTAATTTTATTGAAATTTATTAATTGGTCAAAAGTTAAATTATTTAAATTGTATAGTTTACTATTTAAAAGTCAAAAGAGCCCGTAATGTGGGCTGTATCGTGGATCAAACAGACAGAAGGGCACATAAGTGCACGTCGAGCAAAGTACAGCCTCACTGCGTTCAGGAAAAATGTTAAAACATATAAAATATGATGTACTTATTACATACCTGGCAATTTCACCGCGTTGCCGAATTCAATTTACGCCTTTTCGGTTTCATGCTTCTTCGAGTACCCCGGAAGATGAAAATTGTACAAAATTGGACGTTTTTCAACTTCCCCCACCAGCAAGAGGTTGACTTTTTGGTCATTCATCCTGGAAACCGGAAAGAAACTGCAAACTCAAATCACTGGGCTACTCGACATGTCAGTCTCCAGGCGACTAGTTCCTAACTGGTTTCTGTGAATCACAGACGAGTCCGTAATCAGTAGCCCCGTCTGCGGCGCTCCATTTGATAACACAGCAAGTGACTCTAAACGGACTGGTTGGTAATTTTCGTCACCAATCAGTTCCTTTTCAGTAGGTCCGTGTGTAGATGGCCTAGAGTTACAATGTTAAATCGATTTCGACGGTAAGGCCATCTTCAGTAACAAACAATAACTGAAGATACATTAAAAAGGACACAGCTTTTATAGTCGCAGGTGAAGGGAGATTGAATCCCATTGGTCAACAGAATGGAAAGGGGGCAGGGGGTACAACCAATTAATACAAGCAAAGTGAAGGGGGATTGCGGCTAATCAGATGAAGTGAAAGGAGGAGAAGAATTACTGGTTTCAACAGTTTGAAGGGATAATTCCAAGCTTTACAGAAATGGACATATCAGTGGTGAAATATGTTGAGGGATATCCTCATTTTTTAAACGTTTACCTGAACTGTCACTTTTGATAATTTCGAAATTATCAAGTACATTCAACATACCTCCTTTTGGACGAAAATGAGAAATTCTACATACTATCTGTCAAATCAAAATTGTAACTATGATTGGATTCCTTAAGATGTTTCGCAAATGTATACTTACCCTTATTTTCCTTGAAATCCTCCTGATGCTCGGCTATTATTTCCCTGAGTTTTCTACCAGTTTGACCGCAATATCCGTAGCCACAAGAACATTTTAGTTTATAAACCCCACTTTTATCCTGAATATTGATTTTGTCTTTAACGGATCCTAGTAATGCTTCAAGACTATTTTCAGTTTTAAAACCTACTTTGTAACCTCTCTATGATAGAATTTTGCCGATTTTATCAGAAATTTCCCCATAATAAGGTATACTTATCCATTGCTTTTCTCCTAAATTTACATCTTCCCTAGCCAGATTGGAAACTTTTTCCCTACTCTTTTTCCTAAGAACCTCATCCCATCGTTGGTATCAACGAGATCTCCTCCATATCCGTTACTAGCCGCTATGCTTTTGATAATGGATTTTTCTTTTGATAAATTTTGTTCAATCATTGGAATAGATAGTGGCTCGAGTGATCATGCAACATGATCGTATGAGCGAATTTTCGTAAATTATCATATTAAATTATGTAACAATGTTTTGAAAATTCAGGAGTTTGAGTGCCAAGAAATTCTTAACTACCTATTTTATGGCAAAAAACTCATCCTAAATAATATTCTGCAAAAAAATGCATACGTACAAAGCAGGATTTCGAAGCATCCGTCAACGACCATGATTTTATAGCCAAAGGGGTTTACCCCAAGAAACATGGTATTGATTATATAGCATTTCCAAGTCAAATTCAACTTTTTTCGAGACAAATTCAACCTTTCTCCAATTATTAAGGAATGAAGCACATATCAAATATCAACAGGCATTAAAAACTATTTTTCTTTATGCTATTATAGAAGTACACAGCAGGTAAAGCAGGTGGAGGTACTGTGAAATCACTGAATCATTAGTAATGGTATCCTACACCGAAAGGCTCGTGGGTAGGAGTGATGATCTTGTAGTAGCGAAGGAGCTGTTTTTACGTGAGTTACTCTTGAAAAACGGTCACACATGAAAACAATGATATTCAAAAAAGTCCAGTCATGCAGCATGACCCCATGAGCGAATTTTTGAAGAAATCTTCGACATTTCAGTAGCTATTGATCGTGTAGAGAAATTTTAGTTTATGATTTTGATAGACAAACATGGAATCAAATTATTAAAAATAATTAGGAGGTACTCATACTTTTTTCTAAGCCACAGTCAGTATTAAAGCTACATCAAGTCCTAAAACAGTTGAGCGTAAAACATTAAAGAGAGCGACCGAGAGAATCGGAGGACGGAATATTTCAGAGTAAACTCATCAGTTGTGATTACATTTTTTTTTAACAAGCACCTACTACCTACGTTTTAAACAGCATGGTTCTAGGATTGGTTATACAGGGATACTTCCATAAGAGTAGTTCAATCTGAATTTGGACAATGTTTCATGCAAATATTACCGATTTTTACCACTAGCGAACGGCATTATTTAGATTTTTGACTGATTTTTCAACTTTGAAATTTTTGAAAACTTGATACATATTCTTATAGGAAATTTTACGCTGATTCCGAATACACCACATGTTAGTATGCTGAAAAAATTATTTCGCACAACAAATCGCAAAAACAGGATATTTTGAAATTTTTGACTACATTTTTGAAATTTTCAACCCGAAGATGTAATCCGATCATGCTGGCCAACGAACTTGAACTTTCGTTTTGTGTCTTTAACATTTTAAAATTTGTTTGAAGTTTCTAGCACGATTCTACGGACAGTTATCATCTGGAATGACACAAACATACATATATACATACATACATTAAAAAATGCGTTAAACTTCAGAATATGATTCAGAATAGCCTGAAACGGATTTCTGCATAAAATTTTTTCAAAAATTCACATTCTACAAATTTTGAGGCGAGAGCAATAATTTTCTTCAAAAATTCGCTATAAACGGCCACAAAATAGTGACTAGTACACAAAATAGTGAATAGTTAATTTTTCGGTGGTGTGTTTTGGTGGTTAGGATTTTATGGCATTTTATTCAACGTAATTTTGTAGCATAAATTGAGAGCTTTTCAACGATTTGTTGTTAGTGTGCTTCCTCACTACCGAAGGTAGGGGAGCTTTGTGTTCGTGATTGAAGTCGAAAAAATTTTTGTCATCATTCGCAGATATTCAAATGGATTACCCCGAAATAGAACTGCAAATCGAATACACTTCTATATTGGTAATAATCACACAACGATATCATAGCTCTAAGGACTGGTAACGAGAGACAACAAAGGTTTGCTTATCAGAATAATTCGTTGAATTTTATCCACATTGAATATACCATTGATTTGGCAATAATGAGACCTTGGTTCATGATCCGTCAACATCATTAATAATCAAAAAGCTTGATTTCTCCATAGGAAAGATGGAGATGCAATTTAAAGTTTAGACAGAGATGCCTAACAAGGGGAGTACGCTGTCGATTTCAATGAAATATTCACCGGAGTTTCTACATCAAAAGTTCCAGTCATGCAGCAAGATCGTATGAGCGAATTTATGTAAATTTCCGTATTACATTATGTAACATTGTTTTGAAATTTGATTTTGATGCGAATAAACTGTTAGTTACCAATTTCATGGCAAAAAGATCTCGTTCTAAATAACATCCTGCGGTTCAAAAAAGATTTCGGATTTACAGCTTTACAGCAAATATTGATGGAATTCAAGCACTTTTTTCAGCATAATTTTGTACGTAAAACAAACGTACAAAACGTTGTACGTTTTGTATGTTGTATATGTTTTAGTTCATCGTTGATAAACTATACTGACTTATAGTTTTCCAAAAAATATCAATTTAAAGATTTTCAGCCGTTTTAAGCTATTTTTTAGCACATTTTTTGCACATTTTCCCTTTTAATGTGCTCAAAAAGTGTTGGCCAACAAACTTGTCCTTCCGTTTAGAAAGCTTAATTTTTTGGCGCAAGAACAAAATTTCTATTTCATCAGGATTGAGGTGAAACTCTTGCGCCCAAAAAATGAAGCTTTTCGAACGAAAGGATAAGTTTGTTGGCAAACACTTTTTGAGTATGTACATTAAATTGGTCAAATTTCAGAAAAATGTACTAAAAAAATCACTTAAAAATGGCTAAAACAGGCTAAAATTGTTGAATTTGTAATTTGGAGCAGATTTTTATAAGATTTACGCATAAAATTAAGCAGAAAAATATACTCAAATTTCATCAATATTTGCTGAAAAATCTATAAAATCTCCATAAAAAAGCTTACATTTCTATATATTCTTCGAATTGCAGAATATTATTTTAAACGAGTTTCGTTGCCATAAAATGTGTAGTGAACTTTTTCTTTGCACTCTAATTGCTTACATTTCAAAGCAGTGTAACAAATTTCAAGTCGATGTAGCATAATATTATAAGTATAATATAATTAATAGTAATACTTTCGTATTTGGTTTCATGATCTTCTGAAGCAAGACTTTCAAAAATGAGTTTTAAATAGCTCCCTCGCTCTTCAGACGGCAGGTTTATGGATACCGTATTGAGGGGAAAAAGTTATTTTTGTAACGTTCCCGCCATCAGAGCCTTCAGCCCCTGGGACTTAAAGCCGGATTAAGTTGTGGTTTTTGAACCAATGTCGTTCTTCTCCTCACTGCCTTTTGGGTTCGTGGATTTTTTTCCCTCTTAGATTATGTTTGATGAAGCGTGATATTCAGCTGCCACGTTGGGTCATAGTGGATCTGTGACTGGGAGGGGTCGCAGTACCTGGAGGGGGTCCCAAGCTCAACGTTCCACTTCCATCCACTCAGGAGTTAAGAGTTAGAGTGGAGCTTTTAGGGATAAAAATCTTCAAGGGCCCCGCCAGACGGATCCCTGGCCCATCCCTGAGTTCCCTTTTTCTCTGCCCTCGCGCCCCGAGGATTACCGAAGTTGTTATTCTCCTTTGAGGAAAATCTTCTCTTCAGAAGGCGCCGACCTTTCAATCTCATCCCTTAAAGGGCTCGGAGGGACCTCGACCGACCTAGTGCACAATAGCTCGTCTCGAAGGAGGTGCTGCTCCTCGAAACTCAGAAAGATGAACACAGAGAAGGGGTATTGCGTACCTCATTCTCAACGTATGTTCATCTTCCAAGAGAACTATCCATCTCATCCATTCAAAAAACTCAAATTCACAGAAAGTGGTAGATCGGGTTAAAAGAGGTAATCCCTTAATATAAATAGGTTCATTTTTGTTAAATTCGTAACTATCCCTTCACAATGCTGAAACTTGAAGAGAACTATCCTTCTTACTCATTCGAAAAACTCAAAATAACTGAAAGTGGTAGATTGGGTTAAAAAAGAAAATCCCTTATTACCAATAGGTTCATTTCTGTTAAATTCGTAACTATCCCTTCACAATGTTGAATCTCGAAGAGAACTATCCTTTTCACCCATTCTAAAAATTCAAAGAGCAGTGGATTATTATCCTTTTCGCCCACTCGAAATCACTGAAAGTGATAAATCGGATTCAAAAGAGGAAAACCCTTAATACCAATAGGTTCATTTTTGTTAAATTCGTAACTATCCCTTCGCAATGTTGAATCTCGAAGAGAACTATCCTTCTCACCCATTCTAAAAACTCAAAGTGCAGTGGATTACTATCCTTCTCGCCCACTCAAAATCACTGAAGGTTGAAGATCGGGCTCAAAAGAGGAAATCCCTTAATATCAATAGGTTCATTTCTGTTAAATTCGTAACTATCCCTTCGCAATGTTGAATCTCGAAGAGAACTATCCTTCTCACCCATTCTAAAAACACAAAATCACTGAAAGTAGTAGATTGGGTATGAAAGAAGAAACCCCTTAATACCAATAGGTTCATTTCTGTTAAATTCGTAATTACCCCTTCACAATGTTGAAACTCGAAGAGAACTAACATTCTCACTCATTCAACAAACTCAAAATCACTGAAAGTAGTAGATAGGGTATAAAAGAAGAAACCACTTAATACCAATAGGTTCATTTCTGTTAAATTCGTAACTATCCCTTCACAATGTTGAAACTCGAAGAGAACTATCCTTCTCACCCATTCAACAAACTCAAAATCACTGAAAGTAGTAGATAGGGTTTAAAAGAAGAAGAAATCCCTTAATACCAATAGGTTCATTTCTGCTAAATTCGTAACTATCCCTTCACAATGTTGAATCTCGAAGAGAACTATCCTTTTCACCCATTCAACAAACTCTAAATCACTGATAGTGGTAGATAGGGTTTAAAAGAAGAAGAAATCCCTTATTACCAATAGTTTCATTTCTGCTAAATTCGTAACTATCCCTTCACAATGTTGAATCTCGAAGAGAACTAACATTCTCACTCATTCAACAAACTCAAAATCACTGAAAGTAGTAGATAGGGTATAAAAGAAGAAACCCCTTGAAACCAATAGGTTCATTTCTGTTAAGGGCACCCGTAGGCCTCTCCCCGCTACACTGTATTCCTGATGCAAGAGAGTCATTTTTCGGTACCTACCGTGCCCTTAGTTTTCAACGTATCGTCTTGAAATTTTAAGGGAAGTTTCACACTATAGTGATCTTCATTTACGTCGAGCCGTTTTTTTATAACTCAAACAGAAACGTTTTGGCAGTAGATCGAAAATTTGAAATATTTATTGCAGCTTTGTGAGGCTGTATCACCTGTTCTAATTGAAATTTTCAAAAACGGCCCAAGCAAAATCTTCCTCTACTATCCCCGAACAAATTAAAAAAAAAAAATCAATCCAATGCGATCAATACCGACCGTACAACGTGTACCGATAGGTCAGAAAACGTGGTTTTGAGAAAACGCCATTTTAGTGAAAAGATAAGGATACCACCTCCTTATCTTTTCACTAAAATGGCGTAACCTGCAAGGATCTCTTAATCTTTGAATGCCGCTTGTTTTTTCCATGCTAAGCTTTCAAACTCTTCTGAATGTGAAAATAGGGTTATAACCTTCCAATCTAGATTTCACGTGATCCTAGGATTCATAATTTTGTTGTTGTTTCTACGGATATGGACGGACTCGGAAGTCGGCTAAAAAGTTTGTTTTTGACTGCATCACCCACTCAAACCCTTATTGTGGTATACCAAAATCTTCAGAATTTAATGAAGTTTTTTTTGGAATAAAAAACTCAAAATTAATTTTTTTTGGAAATTTTGCCCTACGGGTGCCCTTAAATTCGTAACTACCCCTTCACAATGTTGAAACTCGAAGAGAACTAACATTCTCACTCATTCAGCAAACTCAAAATCACTGAAAGTAGTAGATAGGGTTTAAAAGAAGAAACACCTTAATACCAATAGGTTCATTTCTGCTAAATTCGTAACTATCCCTTCACAATGTTGAAAATTGAAGAGAACTATCCTTCTCACCCATTCAACAAACTCAAAATCACTGAGAGTGGTAGATAGGGTTTAAAAGAAGAAACACCTTAATACCAATAGGTTCATTTCGTTTAAATTCGTAACTATCCCTTCACAATGCTGAAACTTGAAGAGAACTATCCTTCTTACTCATTCGAAAAACTCAAAATAACTGAAAGTGGTAGATTGGGTTAAAAAAGAAAATCCCTTATTACCAATAGGTTCATTTCTGTTAAATTCGTAACTATCCCTTCACAATGGTGAAACTCGAAGAGAACTATCCTTCTCACCCATTCTAAAAACTCAAAGTGCAGTGGATTACTATCCTTCTCGCCCACTCGAAATCATTGAAAGTGGTGGATCGGGTTCAAAAGAGGAAATCCCTTATAATACCAATAGGTTCATTTCTGTTAAATTCGTAACTACCCCTTCACAATGTTGAAACTCGAAGAGAACTAACATTCTCACTCATTCAACAAACTCAAAATCACTGAAAGTAGTAGATAGGGTATAAAAGAAGAAACCCCTTAATACCAATAGGTTCATTTCTGTTAAATTCGTAATTACCCCTTCACAATGTTGAAACTCGAAGAGAACTAACATTCTCACTCATTCGAAAAAATCTAAATAACTGAAAGTGGTAGATTGGGTTAAAAAAAGTTCCAGTCATGCAGCATGATCGTATGAGCGAATTTTCATAAATGGTCGTATTACATTTATGTTAAATTCTGTTGAAATTTGAGCACTTTGGGGACAAACAAAAATTTTATTATACATTTTATAGCAAACTAACTTTTTGTCAGTAATATTCCAATGAACAAACGATTTTGTGGATTTTTACAATTTTTTAAAGTGTTCCTATCGATTTTTAGCTTATTTTAATGAAATTTAAGTACATTTTTCAGTACAATTTTGTGCTTAAATTTTTAAATGTCCTAGTTCATGTTCGATTAATTTTTTTCGAGTAGCATTCTGCTAAAAAATAGAAATTTGTTAATTTTTAGCTGTTTTTTGCCTTTTTTAGTGATTTTTCAAGTAAATTTTTTGAAATTTGACCAATTTAATGTGCTCAAAAAGTGTTGTCCTAAAACTCATCCTTTCTTTTGAAATGCTTGATTTTTTGGCGAAAGAACGAAGTTTTTATCTCAATTCTATCGAGAGTTATCGTCTGGAATGACACATACATATAGGTACTTATATTTATATATATATATATATATATATATATATATATATATATATATATATATATATATACATATATATATATATATATATATATATATAAAAGCGTTAAAATCCAGGAATCATTTCAGAATGCCTCAAAACAGATTTCGATGAAGAAAATTTTTGAAAATTTTTATTTTAATATTTCTGGAGCCATTGCAATAGCTTTTTTTTCTAAGAAAATTCGCTAAAAGAAAATCCCTTATTACCAATATGTTCATTTCTGTTAAATTCGTAACCATTCCTTCACAATGTTGAAACTCGAAGAGAACTATCCTTCTCACCCTTTCAAAAACCTCAAAATCTCTGAATGTGGTAGATCGGGTTAAAAGAGGAAATTCCTTAGTATCAATAGGCTCATTTCTGTTAAATTCGTAACTATCCCCTTCACAATGTTGAAACTGGTTTTGAGTCCCCGTTCCCCGTCCTTAGCATCATTCGATTAGCTTCATACCCGTTTCGCTTTGTCTGCATTTGATTGGCTGTCTCTATCAACCTTTTATTCCTATTGACTAATGGGATTTAGGTTCCATTTCATCTGTGATTATGTAAGTTGTGTTGTGTAAGTTGTGCTACTTTTTGTTACTGGTGATGACCGTTTATATTATAATCTGTTTCAACTTCTATTCCTGTTTCCAACACATTTCTACCCAAATCAACATGACGAAAGAAAAAAATAATAGAAAATAATGTGATCAATGAGTACCTAAATCGACCCCTCCCAATATCTACTACTAAAACAGGATACTGTATGAGGCAGATATTTCATTGATGCTGTCCAAAAAAGTGAAGCTTGAGCTAAATTCAAAAGTGTCAGCCATCCAATTTGGACGAAAGTGGACCGCCATGACTTGTCCCATTGAAATATAACTCATTCGACGGGTGATTGCTGCTCGAAACGTACAGGACGTGAAGAGGGACGAAAGATTAGCCGCCAGGGGGCGCGCGTTTGGGAAATCAATTATGGAAATTAACTCGAGTGGAGGGGGAATAACATGGTTATTGAGAGTTGTGGACACAGGGAGGGCAGTTTACGACCCCATCGCTCGGAGAATCATTTGAGACACCCCGCGGACCGGCCATTTGGACTTGTGTTTATTAAGATGATACAAACCCCTGTGTTGTGTCAACATTGTCCAACATCCCTCCGATATTTTGACTCAAGAACTCGTGTTCCTCCCTTAGGGCGGATTTATCAATTTCTGAGGTATACGGTGAGGAATATAATAGAATAACTCATGGATACACCACTTGTGTCGTTTAACAATCTTAAACTCTCCTGGGGATGAATATCCGTAAGATATCTAATACAATAGATTATTTACCATCTAATGTAGAAGGCAGAAGGAAAATAAATGTTTTCTACCTACACCTGACATGGCGGCTACCGCGGAAGTCGTGAACGGATAATATTTCTTATAGATTAAATGGGCAATCGCTCATGTAATTTTAGGTTTCCGATCTTAAAATCAGACTCAGCGTTCTTAAAAATCCGGACGTCAAATGTTTAACTTAAAACTCTTAATAGTTATGGAGGGGAGGGGGGGGGGGGTTAAAAAAATTAAATTGCGTCATAGGCAGATGACCCTATGACGTCATTCAACTTTCTTTCGTGTTTTTCTCACTTCCAATCATCCAATACCCTCCATTTTGCACCTCTTTGAAAACCTCTCTGCGAAATCTTCCAGTAGATGGATTAAAATAAAACTGTGAAATTGCCCTTTTTTCCCCTATGCATTTGAATGAGAATTGAGATTTTCCTCATGTATGATGAATGTACATTGTGATGCGACCTCTGCGATTTAAAAGGCAGGATCTGAAGCCATTCGGTGAGCCAGTGGGTCAAAGTTTCAATTCTAAGGTCTGAAACGAAACTTACCAGGTTCGGGGCCAATATAAGTACGCGAGTTTTAATGGGGCATCGAACTAACAAGGTCCACCGCTAGGACCACTAGGGGGTCAGTGACCTAAAGAAAATGGTCGTTGACATGATTTTCCGCTTGTCAGTACCTTGCGTCACCCTATTTCGCTCTAAGTACAATACTTTCCCGCACCTCCAACCTTATCAATGCTTTCCAAATATGAAAATTATATTATTGATAAATTAATAATTATAATGAAGAAACACATACAGACAAAAAACAATAGGCAGGTACTTACTGTACATGAACAACCACACTGTCATCCACAGAGGTCCTCGACAACAAAATTAGAGACCTCAGACTGCACAGTAACCAAATCTATTATATGGCATATACGCTATAAGGCATTTATTAATTTAATAATTAATTTGTCAATTATTAGTTCATCACAATGTTTATGTGCTGCGTGTAGTAATCCTGGTAACGTGGGTTTCCCAAACTATGAAATTTTAAGGAAACAGTGGATTGTTGCATTCCACCGGTAAAAGAATTTTGCGATTAAAAACTCAGCAAAAGTCTGCTGGATTCATTTTTTCCCTAAAGATTTCATGCAGGAAACTTAGACTATAGGTAAGAGCATATGTAATCGTCTTTGTACTACATAGTAAGTACTTATTACACGTGTACTACATAGTAAGTACTTATTACACGTGTAGATGGTAATGTGGAAGAGGCATATTGTTCTTTTGTAGGTAGGTCCACAGGTAGGTCTGCCCACTTAGGCACTTAGGTACAGCCATAGGTACTAAAATTAATAGTATCATATTATATTTTTGGAAAAATTACTATATACCGCGCAAAAAATATATAGTATTAAAAAATGTTATTCTTTTGAGCTTTTGAAAAATCTAACATTATTATTGAAGTTTTATTAGTATAAGTTTTCACAGCAGCACCTCTTTTCTTCAGCTCTTCTTTTAGCTAATTAATAGTTAATAAATCCATTTCACAAATGTAAAATCACAAAACAATATCTAAAAAAAATATTCACAAAATTCATCTCTGCCGCGACTGAGGTTGCGACTCCGTTTCCTCTTCTTCCAGTCTCGATATGGAACATCCATTGCGACATCCATCGAGTGGTTGAAGAAGCCCTGGACGCATATGAAAATAAGAGAGGTCTATCTTGGACTCTTTTTGGACGCCAAAAAAGCCTTCGATAAACTTTGGCATCTGGGCTTACTATACAAAGTCAAATCATTAGTTCCGGACACCTTTTTTGGTATACTGCAATAATAGAGAGTTTTTGGCGACTTCAACTCAACGTCACCCGTTACCGTAGTCTTGGAGGAGCAAATGAAGATGCTAACCAAATTGGAACCGAGAGAACGGTTGCCTTATACAATGAACCAGGATTCTAGCTGATAATCATCAGTGGAGGTACTTCACGCAATGTTCACGAAAAGACAGCTGAGGGATCAGGCAAACTGAGAACAATACTGCGAAGAAGTAGCGTCTTGAAACTCGGGTTTCTCATTTAAAATAGATGAAAATAATAAAACAAGGCTCTAATCGACCAAATAGAGCCGGTGCGCACAAGAACTGATTTTTTTCCCCAGTAAAGCGAGACGGCGGGCGGAGGCGGACATCAGATGGCACATTCGGTTTGTACGCAACTTGAAATGTAAAATAACCAAGTTTGAGGGGTGTTCAAAAACCTAACCGCTACATCAACATAATTAGCTGTTCATGAGGCATTTGAAAAGAAAAACTATTATTATTTACTTTACCAGTATTCGATTAATTTTGAGGTGACCAGTAGTGTTACATTTACAGGAAGGTTAGGCTGGTGTCGTCTGCCTTTAGGTCTCCAAACGGGTGACGTTAAATGAGCCATTCTAACGTACGACGTTGCTAACGTCCCCTCAAGGTCACGTACTCTTGGGTACGGTAGGGTGACGTTAAGGGTACGTTAGTGGTCACCAAAAACTCTCTAATGGCTCTGTCAACGGACGTTCAGAGTAACCTGCGAACATGCTACTTCCAGATCCAAACCCATTAGAGCCTCAGTACCCCAGGGAAGTGTACTTTATTTATCGTATTCATCAGATATTCCAACATTCCCA
Organism: Adelphocoris suturalis; assembly: GCA_030762985.1. Lineage (NCBI taxonomy): Eukaryota > Metazoa > Arthropoda > Insecta > Hemiptera > Miridae > Adelphocoris > Adelphocoris suturalis. The sequence goes on along the minus strand of CM061045.1, from coordinate 95,621,578 downwards.
AACAACACCTCCGTGATGTTTGCTGATCATCATGCGGTTATCACTCGAGCGACGAGTGGTATGATTGAAGCCTCTACAAACATCCAAGAACATCTTGATAATATATCTGAGTGGAACAGTAAATGGCTAATGAAAACCAACACTAGCGAATCATCCCTCGTGAAATTAACCTATAGAAGAGCGTACCTAATGAACCCCATAGAAATGAACGGTGAAATAGTTCCGTACTCGACTGAGGCCCGCTACCTGGGTATTCATCTAGATGGCCGATTGACGTAAAATTATCACATTGGTGAACTTGTAAAAAGAATTCGTCATAGAACGCACCTCTTAAAACCATTATTAGAGAATACGTCACCACTCACCTTGGAACTAAAACTGCTCTTGTACCTGGTGCTAATACGTCCAATCTGGCTCAATCAGCATCAAATACCCAAATAGCCCGAGTTCAGAGGCAGCAAAACAGAATTTTAAGGCTTATACTGAACCCCCCATGGTACGTGCGAAATTCGATCATACACCGCGACCTTGGAATAGCAGAGGTCAAGGATGTCATACTCTCCACATTCAGTCGAACTTACGCCACAATCACACGGCATCACAATGCATTCTTATCAAATTTTGAGGAACGGTTTTTTTACCAGCAGCAACGAAGAAGGCTGAAACGTAGACGTCCAATTGATCTCCTAGACTGATGATCTCATATTTATTATTACGTTCAAGTTAAAAAGCCTTTTTATCTAATATTTGTATTTCCGTTCTAGTCACAATGTTTTGTACCATATTATATTATTAATTGTTATTTATTCAATGTTATATATTCACATTTAATTTATAAGGAGTCCTGTCGCTGGACAGTACCCTCCGTACATGTTACATTACTGTAATTAGGAAGAAAATGCCATATATTACCAAAACGCAAAGTGTATTTATAACACAAGGAGTTGACAGTAAATTTATTAAAAAAATAAAATAAAAAAACAATTTAAAAAAAAAAATTATTAAAATAAAAGGGTAACAAAATATGAGAAAAAAGGTAAGTTCATTTTCAGTACCTAGGGATTGACGCAATAAATATTTTGAAGTACCTACTCTGCTTTAAAGGTCATTATTTACGTGCTGCGCTCTACCTCGAGCTTCTCGTGTTCGGAGTCCCATAGCGCGGAAAATTGCAAATTGAGAGTCACTTTGAGGCTTAGCTTAAAGAAACGAAACGTATCTGTTTTTTAAAACATTGTGGTGCATTCGAAAGACATTCCGGCAATTTCCATTGATCCTCGCTTCACTATACTACAAATAAAAAGCTCGTTCTTCTGGAAAAAATGAGAGAGACGGAGAACAAAATGAATAAATAACTCGCCGATTCTAACCTATACACCATCCAAAGGGATATCAATTCGCTTAAACGAGAAAAAATAGCTCATAGCTGTTGGGGATTCTATGAAATTCTCTTCTATGAAGTCCAGAACTAAAAGAACCGTCTCTTTGTTAAGGCGGAACGTTGTGATAAATTCTATTTTATTTCCATTTTATCTAAATGGTTGACTTCGTTCGTCATTCTATGTGATCTCATTTCCATCTCCAAAACATCTGAAAATGCCTTATTCTCATTGTCTCTGTTATTCGAAGAGCCCTAAACAATGGAATTCATAATGATGTGAAGTACAAATTAAAATTGAAGTAAATAAATAACGAGATATGTCATTGGAAATATACCGTACTGATGCGCTCTTGAGAAATCCTTAGTTATCCCGCTTAATACCATTTAGGATTTGTTTTCGGTCCTCTAGGGACCAGAGCAATTTAAACACCGTATTTAGCTTAACGGGGGAAGGATACAATTTCAGTTAAAAGGGAGAATCTGAATGAAATACAGATCCTAGAGGCTCCTTTGTGCTGCACAATATCAGTGAAAAAGCGTCTGCCGATTTGGGTGTGGCACATAGCTTCCTCGTATATTATCTCTTATATACTAGCTACTCCGGCTCGCTTCGATCGCCTCCACATCCAGCCGGGGGGGCAAACATGCCCCCCCCCCCCCATTGAGTTGCTCGCTTCGCAAGGCGCAAGGTGTGGCTGTATAGATGCGATGGCCTTTTACTGTCGAGTGGGACTTGCAGAATGGTTGGAAACGGTAGATCTCTAAGGGTAGGTTTAACGTCTGTAGGGGATGTTGCTCGCTTCGTTCGCGTGAGGAAGTTATACTGCCCACCCAACTTGGCAGACATTTTTTTCTGTTAGAAATTCTTACATAAAAATTAAATCTTATGAAACTACGTGGAACCACGAAAAGTTTATTAGGGGATGTTGCTCGCTTCGCGCGCAAGGTATGGCTGTATATGTGTTGGAAAACCCCCGTCTATTATTCTGATGAAATTTCTTTCGAACGGAAAGGTTCCTTCCTTAAAGAGGTTCCCCTTCAGGTCAAAAGGGCCTGCTCGTGGATCCTTTCGGGCTCAATTATCTTCTCATTTTAACCGCTTCACCTCCCTTCCCCTCGCATTTTGACCCATTTCCCGTCACTTTTTTCGATATCAAATTTCGGATTCAGATTCGGCGGAAGCAAACCTGTATTTCGCTTGCAAACACCGTCCCGAGAAACGTCTCTTTATGGAGTATATTTTAATGAGAACAAAACGAAGTTTTTCGTCGGAATTTTGAGAAAACGGGTCCGTACCCTTTCATTTTTTTGACGCATTTCCCGATATTTTTTTCGTGATCTGATCGCACCGTCTTCCTCGTAGAAAAACCTACGAAACCAGTATTTTTCCGGAATTTTCGACAGCCGTTTAGAGGGGTAGGGGAAGCGGGGAAGTAGAAAAGAACGGCATTAAAACGGGCTCCCACCCCCCTCCCGCCCTCCAGCCTATGGTTCGGGTGGGATTAGAAAATTTTAAAATCGCTTATACACCCTTTCGGAAAATCCCAAGAAGATCCCCCCACTCGTAGACTCCCGCCACTCAGCCATTTGGCCGTGCATAGCATGGACAGACACACAAACAAACAGACGGAGTTTCATTCTTATAAAATAGTATATCTTAGATATATGTATATCTATATGAAACTTCGTCTGATTGGCTCTCAGTATTCTATCGCCCCTATTTCAACAATATCAATCAGAGATTTGATTTGCATTTGATTGTTATTAAAATTTTTGCTATATATTCGACTGTGTACAATGGTGTTCTAAATTTCGGATTTTCGCATCTTTTCAGACGATGGATGAAACGGCAGGCGTCTAATGCAGAGTGAAGAAAGGTTACTAAGCCATTATAGCGGCTTATCCTTCCAACATCTTTCAAGTTAGTACCGTTCATTTAATAATTTATATTTATTTATTTATACACATACTGACAGGATCAGTATTTTCTTTTCATTATAAATAATAATAAGAATGTTCAGCAAATACTAGTTTGAAGAAATCAGAAAAAAAAAACAACAATCACGTTTCAAGTGCCACATACCTAATTGCCAATCAACATCTTCAAGACAACAACAACAACATCAACCACAACAACAACAACACAACAACAACAACATCTGAACAATAACAACCAACAACATCAACCATCCAACAACAGCCATCCATCTCTTCAACATCTTCTTCTTCTTTGATAGAATCAGTTGAATCGCATAAAATATCAACCTGACTGAATTTTGCATTTGTACGAGTGAGGAATTTACACAATAATTCGTGCGGTGGAAAGAGATATTGTGAATATAATTCGGGAATATTGCCTGAAACTGAAAATCGTCTTAAAATATGACTGAATCACGCTCAAGTCATCATAAACGGCAATAAATTATAGAGTTCAACATTCAGTTTATATAAAATAAAATAAGAACCTCTCTAGGTATTTATTACCTATCATAAATTAAGTGTTGGTAATTTTTATGCACAAAAATTAGTTCAAGACAGCGTTAAAAGGAATTGTATTGGAGCAGCACAATACTTGTCCATCAACTTTATTTATTCAACTTGAAAGGCGAGTTTTTATAGGTTTTTTTCGGTTTATCATTTTCAATAATGAACCTTTGTAATAGAATCATTTCTTATTGTGAAGTCCCCTGCCTACAAAAACTTTTTACGGGTATTATAAAAATTGTTTACGAGAACAAAGACTTATTCCTGGGGCCCATTTCATAAAACAACAAGTTACAAGTGTACAAGTTGATAAGTACAGGTACTTGTAATGCACGGTAAACAAGAACAAGTGTTTCACCAAAACAAAGAGTACAAGTGTAGAAAAGTTACACTTGTAGAAGCTAAGTTTACAAGTGCAGCAGAAAAGAAAAAAAAGTCCAGTCATGCAGCATGACCCCATGAGCGAATTTTTGAAGAAATCTTCGACATTAAAATCGCTATTGATCGTGTAGAGAAATTTTAGTTTATGATTAGAACTTCTCCATGATTTCATGGCTGATATTTTCTAAGCCACAGTCAGTATTAAAGCTACATCAAGTCCTAAAACAGTTGAGCGTAAAACATTAAAGAGAGCGACCGAGAGAATCGGAGGACGGAATATTTCACAGAGTAAACTCATCAGTTGTGATTACATTATTTTTTATTTTTTATTTTTTTTTTAACAAGCACCTACTACCTACGTTTTAAACAGCATGGTTCTAGGATTGGTTATACAGAGATACTTCCATAGGAGTAGTTCAATCTGAATTTGGACAATGTTTCATGCAAATATTACCGATTTTTACAACTAGCGAACGGCATTATTTCGATTTTTGACTGATTTTTCAACTTTAAAATTTTTGAAAACTTGATACATATTCTTATAGGAAATTTTACGCTGATTCCAAATATACCACATGTTAGTATGCTGAAAAAATTATTTCGCACAACAAATCGCAAAAAACAGGCTATTTTGAAATTTTAGACTACATTTTTGGAAATTTCAACCCGAAGATGTAATCTGATCATGCTGGCCAACGAACTTGAACTTTCGTTTTGTGTCCTTAACATTTTGAAATTTGTTTGAAGTTTCTAGCACAATTCTACGGACAGTTATAGTCTGGAATGACACATACATACATACATATATAAAAAATGTCCAGTCATGCAGCATGACCCCATGAGCGAATTTTTGAAGAAATCTTCGACATTCCAGTCGCTATTGATCGTGTAGAGAAATTTTAGTTTATGATTTTGATAGACAAACATGGAATCAAATTATTAAAAATAATTAGGAGGTAATCATACTTTTTTCTAAGCCACAGTCAGTATTAAAGCTACATCAAGTCCTAAAACAGTTGAGCGTAAAACATTAAAGACAGCGACCGAGAGAATCGGAGGACGGAATATTTCACAGAGTAAACTCATCAGTTGTGATTACATTTTTTTTTTTTTTTTTTTTTTTTTTTTAACAAGCACCTACTACCTACGTTTTAAACAGCATGGTTCTAGGATTGGTTATACAGGGATACTTCCATAAGAGTAGTTCAATCTGAATTTGGACAATGTTTCATGCAAATATTACCGATTTTTACAACTAGCGGCATTATTTCGATTTTTGACTGATTTTTCAACTTTGAAATTTTTGAAAAACTTGATACATATTCTTATAGGAAATTTTACGCTGATTCCGAATATACCACACGTTAGTATGCTGAAAAAATTATTTCGCACAACAAATCGCAAAAAACAGGCTATTTTGACATTTTTGACTACATTTTTGGAAATTTCAACCCGAAGATGTAATCCGATCATGCTGGCCAACGAACTTGAACTTTCGTTTTGTGTCCTTAACATTTTAAAATTTGTTTGAAGTTTCTAGCACAATTCTACGGACAGTTATCGTCTGGAATGACACATACATACATATATACATACGTACATACATATATACATACATACATACATACATACATACATAAAAAAAATGCGTTAAACTTCAGAATATGATTCAGAATAGCCTGAAACGGATTTCTGCATAAAATGTTTTCAAAAAATCACATTCTACAAATTTTGAGGCGAGAGCAATAGCTTAATTTTCTTCAAAAATTCGCTAAAATGGCGTGTGGGAACTAATGAAATGAACAACGTCAAGTTGTGTGTATTTGATTTCAACTTATTCTGATGGCTGGCATAATCGGATTTTTCCTCTTCATTCAGCGGAAACGGTTAATCAGTTCATCAAGCCTTAATGCTACTGGTTCAGGAATGTCATCTGTAACTTCGAGATGATTTTCACACTTCACTTTGTTCTTCAATGGTGGGATGATCCTCAATTCCCGAACAGGAAAAATTGCGTAGGGTCACGCAGCATTTGAATCATTCAAGGGCCTTGAAAGACATCTTGAATCTCTCGTTAAAATACCTACGAAAAAAGCGTTTATTCATGTCCGAAAAAATAGTTGGCGTCTTCTACGCTGAATGCTTCTTTCTTGTCTGTATTCTTCAGCAGAAGATGATTCCCCCATATTAAACACCGAAAAATGGTCAACTAACAATGCTGGAAAATAAGAAGTTTAAATGTGAATGGACGAAGGTTAAAAATCGTCAATTTTTTTTCAGCTGTAAAACAGTGACTTGTACAAAATGATGGGGGGAAATTTGTAACTTGTCCAACTTCGCCTGTACACTTGTTAATTTTGACTGTGCATTATGAGTCTACACTTGTACCTTTATGAAACGCTTGTACACTCATTTTTTACAACTTGTACATAAAATCGGCTAGTATTTTGTCATTTGTTGCTTTATGAAATAGGCCCCTGGTGTTTCCTCCTCAGATAAGAAAATGATGATGAATAAATGTATTTTTGAACTTTTTGTATGTTTCTCCAAATTTAATTGTTTGAATTGGATTTACGAAAGCGTTTTATACATGAAAACTTCACTATAAATTAATTTAATAAGTAAAAGTAAAAGTTTCTTTAAATTATCTCGAAGAATTTTATTCCGCTAAACTTTGAAAATATTTCTTGATAATGTCCACAGTGAAGAGGAAGAGGTGAATGCCTATTTGTTTTGTACTACTCGATGACAATTATGAGTAAATTCCAACCATTCAAATAAATTGGTACGAACCCTCGTAGCAGGTAATTATAAACAAGTTACAATATAGGTACCCAATTGAATTTAGTACAAAAATTTGGGGCTGAACAATTCCATTTTTTGTAGATCAGTTGAGCGCAAATCTCTAATAATCATTTAATTTACTAATTAAGAGCACTGACATTTGGGAATATACCGATTGAGCGCTGCCTGTTTCAGAGCAGTATACCAGTTAATTGCAAAACAATGACAATTTAAATTTCAATGTATAACTTGGTGGTCTGAATCCTACCTACCTAAATATCATGTGGAATTTCAAGTTGAAGCTTCTTCATAATACTTCAATATTG